>JARQZK010003628.1:0-292500 GCA_030704885.1 Cynegetis impunctata
TTGAAAATATTTTTTTTTATATGTTTGCGATTCAATTTTATATTTTTCGAAAAAACCCACCATGGAGGTATTGTGTCTTGTAGATCTTACTGCATCATTATTGAATCGTGAATCCAATTCTTCGACAATAAAATGCAACAAAAGCTCTGAATTTCTGTCAGACAAGTTGATAATGAAATAGATTATTTTCTTTAATTATTCATTGTAATTCCTGAAGCGGGACTCCTAGAGAATTCTATTAATCGCCTTCTTTCTATACCACTGGCACTCCGTGCGCGCGTAAAATAGCTTTCTATCGACGAAAGCGATCGACTTCTGGCGAGGTGTATAGACGTGTCGTATTCTATTTTGGCAACAAATTAGCCTGTCCAACAGTATCTTTGTTCTGTCATTTTTCAGTTTGTTTTGTTTATCAATTATAAATGTTTGTTAGTAAAGTGGTAAATAATTATTAAAAATTATAAATTATACATTTGACAATTATTGCTGGATGTATGTGACGAAAAGCCGTAATTAATAACCAATAAGCTCAGTAGAGTAGAGGGAAAAGCCAAAGGAAATCTTCTGTGGTAAACGGTTGCTCAAAAATCAAACAGTTTAGGTTTTGATAAAAAATCAGTAGAAGGATGGAGAAAAAGAAGTAATACTGTTGTATTATTAGCCAGATTACACGAAAATTTATATATTATTTTATATTTTACTTATAGGGAACTTTGTAAGTTGTACCAAATAAATACCTATTATCATCAGCTATCAAAGAAACTTTTATTATATTGATTTTGAATTATAAATAAAAATAATGTTTGTCTGAACTACTGATGAAATTAATAACTTCAGTGAAAACTATGTTTGATTGTCGGATATTTATATAAAAGTTGTTGAATGGCGACAGTTTAAAGCTATTTAGTAAACTATAAAGCTAGCTGAATAATTTAAACTAACTGTAATGATTACCAAAATAATAAACAAAACTGTTGGAGGACCAAAATTTTTTCTATTTGTCGGATTTAGAGAAAAGACTGCTGAAAATTATGGGAAAAAAATCTGTCGCGGGAGACGAGGCAGTACATGAATTGGGATTGGAAAAATGTATGTTATTGTTATCACTTAAAAATTATTTCTTAGCCCCACAATTCAGGTGTTTTGTTAATCATATTTGAAATATTAATTTTGAATCAAAGAGAATAATTGTTATTCCTATTGATTATAAGTATTTTCTTAGACGAGATGGCGAGACATTCGACAATAATTATAGTTATGAAAATTAAAGTTATGAAGTTGTTTGAACTCCCCTCTAGTCGCAATTTGAAGCAAAGAATCAACAAAATCACAAAAATAGAAATGATACACATAAAATTGACGTTTATTCAATGAAAATATCAGTATCGCCTCTTTCAATAACACATTTCTTCTTAAAATTCCGGAAATACCCGAAGAGAAGGCGATTGTAACACAGAGTGCCGTCAAAACGCTACTATCGCTTTCTACAGTAAAAATTCTATTATAGAAAGCGACAGGTAGAATACTATAGTGCACGGAGTGTCGGAGTCCCACTGCTGGTTATCATTATACGAATATATACTAGATAATTTTTTCTGGAAATTATAATCAATTCTCAACTTCAATATCTTATGCAATTTTTTTTTAACTCAAGGGACCTACAATTTTTCGCCTGTTCTTAACTGCTAACGGGCTCGAAACGGAGTCATTACCCAACAGTTAAACATATTTAGAACTTCTAAATTTCATTTTAGAACCTCTAAATTTCATTGGACGTATACAACACCCAAGAGCAAGGTGGGACTCGAACCCACAATCCCGGGTTTACGAACGGTACACCCTACCGCTGGGCTACCGAGACCTCTTATGCAATTTCAAACTGATATAATACTCATATTTTTATGCTTATATAGATAATCTTACCCAACAAACACTGGTATTTACATGACTTCGTCATAGCTCTTCTCAATTTTGACTGAATCAGTTTCACCATTATATAAAAATAAAATAATACGTTTATACGAATACAGCTTACGCGCACACCAAATGTCTGAAGTGTAACGTGGAGAACTTCGTTCCAAAAATTAACACTGAATTTTTCATCGTGTGTCAATCATCAGAGAACCTCACATTCGACGTGTAGTGTACTCCAAGACGACCAAATAATTCCCGACACAGTACACGCAGTCAATAACAATTCGGACGTAACAAATTCGCCTTCACGATCCACCTCGTTATAATTCTATGCACAATTGCGGCCTTATCTTCGATTCGATCTACAAAGGTTCCCATCTTCGATAAACTGACAAGTAACTATTAATATATTCCCTTTATTGAATTCCCAGGCTTGCATTGTCAAGATAACTTCGGATGTGGGTACGCGGACACGAAGAAATATTATAAGATTGTCTCTGGTTCACCTATCCCGACTTTATGAATTACATGCCTTTCGTGTCTTCTCAAAATGTTTCATAACCAGAATACATCTCCGCATGTTATGGCGAACTGAATTGAATGCTACTGTTTGATACCATCTCCTTGAATTTATATACTAGTTCCTATCGATTACGAGGTTTGTATTTGTTTCATGCATTGGTTTTTTAAGTTTTTTTTAAGTGATATTTTTTCTGAAAAGAATTATTCATTGTATCGATAGTCAACAGTTTGGTTGGTGCGGGAGTGGTTTTTTAATATCCGTTTAAGAGCTCTTGGTCCACGATTTTGAAGTTTGTTGGTGTCTAATATATATAATATGTCATTGAATACTATAAGATAAGCGTACTATGCACTGGTTCATAGTATTATGTCCTACGGCATCGTTGCTTGGGGGGTTCGTCGCATGCCTCTCGTGTCTTTGGCTTGCGGAGGAGAGCCCTCAGAGTCATGTTCATGCGCTGTAATACAGAGAGGACTGTAGGGCTTCTTTCTCCAGCATGGGTATCCTAACATTTCCATCACTATAAATCTTGCAAAATCTGTTGCTCATCAAACAGAATAAAGAGTCATTTGTCCCATGGTGAGGTCCATGATCATGACACCAGGATAAAACACAACCCGATTGGCAAGTTTTGTAGACTGAAGAGGTGTCAAAGCAGACCAGATTTTATAGAAATTGAACTTTATAACAAATTGCCTCGAAGTGTCATGTTATTTTGTCTTTAAGGTGATTTAAGAATAAGTGTAAGGATAGTCTGTCTAAACATGCCTTTTAAAATGTGGAAGAGTACCTGAACTCTACCTTCCAACACTGAACTACTATTTTAATTCATATTTTGGTGCTATTTTGTTGATGCTATCTTGTTTTGTGTTCTTTTTTCTATGTTTTTATTTTAGTGTATGGTGTTCTGTATTATAGAATTAATCTACGTCAGTGTTGTTTTATGTGCTCTGTGAATTTTATAAATCTTAATGTGTCAGGTATATTTTTTATTAGGGATATATTCATTTTAATAAAATGTTGAATACAAAATAAATGTGACTGGTGTATATACAATTGTATTTTATCACCAATAAATTTTGATTATATATATATATATATATATATATATATATATATATATATATATATATATATAGATATATATATACATATATTTATATATAGTTAGCTTCCAAAGGGATTTTTGTTTTGACAATGAAGAACAAAACTGTCAAAAAGTTTCGTAGTTTCCAAACATTGTGGAAGAGGGTTGCGTGACTGAAAACAGTAGCTCAATATATTAGCTAACTAATTATGAATAAAATATCTGAATTTCAGCTTTCTAGGTGTATTTGTAAGTTATATCTGTTAAAAAAATCAGTTTTTTGAAGGATATTTGCACCCCCAAACTCTCTTCTAATTGTGTATTGAAAGGTTGGAAATTTGTATGTGTACATTTTTTTCTGTAACCGGCAATATTCTTATGTAGAATTTTCTTGTTTTTTATTTTGGTTTTTGTTTTTTTTCGCATCTCCAGATTGTGTTTGTTGTAGGTTGGCTCTTTGGACGTGGCTTCAGTTGATATAAAGGAACTGCCATTTGGTATTTTCAACTATTTTAGTTCCGCCACTATTTTGATGTATTGATTTCACGCTCCTTCGTGGGTTTAGAGGTTTCGTCCACCTCCGTAGCCTCTTCAAATTGACATAGTGGTTTGAGAATTTGTATGTAAAAAAAGAACAAAATTAATGGAAAACACGATTCAAGTGACTGATCTCTATTGAGTTGCTTTTTAGCAGGTTTTCACTTTGAAAACCTGCTTATTAAAATGGGTGCGATTAGCAAAGTTGGACCTAGGACCACGATAGTTTTTCGTTTCATGACTTTTTATGATGCTTGGCACCAAAAACTCGATTTCATATATCTATATAGATAATCTATATATATATATATATATATATATATATATATATATATATATATATATATATATATATATATATATATATATATAAATATATATATATATATATATATATGGTTGGGGGGTTGACCCCCTTGGGGAAGAAATAAATCTTGTTTCCATGATAAAGGTTGCAATTTTGGAGTAATAGGGTTATGAGTTTGTAGGTAGGTATTTTCGAAAGATATCTTAGATGGAATTTGTTTTGGTTCGAATTGGTTGGGGAGTTGGCCCCCTGGGAGAAGAAATAAATCTTGTTTACATGATGAAGGGTGTAATTTTGGAGCAATAGGATTGAATGTTTGTGAGTAGGTAGTTTCGTATGAAATATTGAATGGGATTATTTTTTAATACGAATTCGTTGGGAGGTTGACCCCCCAGGGAAATAAATCTTGTTTAGACGATAGAAGGCGCAATTTTGGTACCTTAGGATTGAAACTTTGTATAGGTAGGTGGTTTCGTACGATATCTTGGATGCTATTTATTTCTGTATGAATTGGTTCGAGAGTTGACCCCCTGAGGAGGAAATAAATCTTCTTTACACGATGAAGGAAGCAAATTTATAGAAATAGGGTTGAAACTTTGTAAGTACGTAGTTTCGTATGATACCTTTGATGTGATTGGTTTTGGTACGAATTGGTTGGAGGGTTGATCCGCCGGGGAGGAAATAAATATTGTTCACACATTAGAGGGCGCATTTTTTTTTGAATTTGGAAAAAAATCATAATTTCAAGAATATATTTTTACACTGGATACGTTATGAAAACCTGCTCTTCTAATGCAGCTCGCTGCGATAGAGTTTTTGTTCATAATATCACAATACTTTGTGCTCCTTAAAAAAAATTTCAGGTTTCAAATTTCACAGGTTTGTTAAATGTCCTCGAACAAAGAATTCTAGGTTTCAAGTTTCCTTATACACGTCGGATATTTCCGAGCGAATTGATCAAAATATGACCCAATAGCCGAAAATAACCTCCGCCAACGTCTGAAAATCAGATTCGAATAGGTCAGCAATTGTAAATCCAACACTATAGTCGTGAATAGAAAACGTGTAGAGGCTGTTTGAAGAGTACGTATTCTATGCTTATTTTCGGCTTATTGTCGATAAATCTAAATTTAAACCCACCGACTGCTCGTGGGACGATGAAAGTTGCCCATTCAACGGCCCCGTTGTTGTAATGGATATGGTAGGCTTGAACGAATTTACATTTGTATCTCGAAATTGCGAAATGCAGTTGAGATGGTGATGATTTATAATCGAAAAAGTTGAATACATATTCGAGAATTATCAACGATATCACAAAGAGATAGATGCCTAAATTGTTGCCTGAATGATTGAATATTTGTACCCAAACAAAATTTACTTCATAAACTGCAAAAAGCTTCAATGCAGATTCAAGTCAGAGAAAAAAATTATGGAAAGATTATTACGGCTATGCTGGAATTTTTCATGACCAATCAAATTGATATTCACAATTGGTTGTTTATAGAATAGTATTATAAACTCAACCAAACCTATGTTCATGTAAAAATGAAAAGTATTCATGTAAATGAATCCTTACATACTGTTCACATTATTTTGGTATGTATTAAGTACGTCTTCAAAATTTGGAAAATTTATATCTTTATATTTGGGTGTATAATTTTATATCATTATAAATTTAACGTAACTTAGTATTACATGTAAATCTAAAATGAATAAACTCCTTAGATATTTTATTTTTCACTTGCATATTATTTGTTGATTTTACTTTAGATAGGGTTGCTATAAATACACTCATTATGCCCTAGGGCGTTATGAACGGGCATTATGGATCATAAGGCCCGCCCATTGTTCGGGTAGAAATGGAGCAACTTCCATTGATTGAATACTTCATAATCTTTGTCATATATACGACTCTGGATTTCTCCGGCAATTAAGTTATTCGCAGCTTTGGCTGCATTTTCTATGATTTTCTTGGGTAAATTAATTTTCATTTCCATTATTTCTATAAGACTACACAAAGAAAGCAGCGATGGAATTCACTAAATATGATGACAAAAATATTCACAAGAGTCAAAATATCAGCAAATGACATGCCTACTATGAGAAGGAAAATGGAAAGTATAGGAGCAATTAACCGATTTTAAAATCGACATTTCATTATGATAAAATAATTTTTTCGTGAAAAATAAAATCTTGTATGCACCTCGTGCGTTACTAGGATCTATATAACTCACTTGGTACATAAATAACTATTTGACATTATTTAAGAGTATATTTAGCATTCCTTAGATTCTGTTCACATTATATTGGCGTGTATTTAGCACGCCGTCGAAATTTGGAAAATTCAAAATTTAGTTCTTTACATTTGGGTGTATATTTTTAGAACGTCCTCATAAATTTAATAAAACCTAGGTGTCCTGTCAATCTAAAATAGATTAACTACTCAGTTACTCTTGACCTTCTTTTGGTGTGTAGGTATTTAGTTCGGCTTCAAAAATTGGAAAATTCAGATCTTTATATTTGGTTGTATATTTCGAAAACATTATTGTAAATTTGACGAAACCTAGTGGTCCATGTAATTCTAAAATAAATAGTTGTCTTGGAAACTGTTGACATTATTTCGTTGTGTTTAGTAGGTAGGTACGTCGTCAAAATTGTGGAAATTTAGATCATTATATTTGGGTGTATATTTCAGAATATCATCATAAATTTAACAAAACCTAGCAGTCCATGTAATTCTAAAATGAATAAATTCCGTAGATACTGGTAATATTATTCTGGCATGTAATTAGCACTCCTTAGATACTGTTGACATTATTTTGGTATATATTTAGTTCGTCAAAATTTGTAAAATTAAGATGTACATTTGGGTGTATACGTTTGAAATATTATCATAAATTTAACGAACCCGATGTATTTGTAAAATGAATAATTTCCTTAGATACTATTGACATTATTATAGCCTGTATTTAGCACTCCGTTGAAATTTGAAAAATTTAGATCTGGACAATTAAGTGTATATTTTGAGCATATTATAAGGAACTAAACGAAACGTACTAGCCAGGTAATTCTTAAATAAGTAAGTTCCTTAGATACAACTTTAGATTTTTATTATTTTTATCGACAAGAATAAGTATATTATAGTAATCTTCCTTTAACGTGGAACTTAACAAAAAAAATTAAGAGAGAATTTACCGTAAAACTTATTAGAGAGAGAGTTACAATATTTATTTATGTATCAAGTGCGTTATATAGATCCTTACGCCCGGAGGGAAACATTCGGCCTGAGGGCCTTTGGCCCGACGGATGAATGTGCACGTGGTGCATACAAGATTTTATTTTTCACGAAAAAATTATTTTATTATAATGAAAAAGCGATTTTAAAATCGGTTTATTGCTCCTATCCATTTTCATTCTCATAGTAGGCATGTCATTTGTTGATATTTTGACGTTTGTGAATATTTTTGTCATCATATTTAGTGAATGTCATTGCTGCTTTCTTTGTGTAGTCTTATAGAAATAATGGAAATGAAAATGAATTTACCCAAAAATATCATAGAAAATGCAGCCAAAGCTGCGAATAATTCATTTCCGGAGAAATCGAGAGTCGTATACGACAAGAATTATGAAGTATTTAACCAATGAAAGTTGCTTCATCGCTCCTCGTACAATTAGCGTTTTGATCCATTATACCCGAAAATGCGGGCGTTATGACCTAGGGCATAATGAGTATGTTTATAGCAACCGTATCCAAGGTGAAATAAATATATAATATACAAGTGAAAAATAAAAATATTTATTCATAGTAAAAGGGTGAAAAAAGGTTTTTAAAAAATAATCACTTTCAACTGTTTCTGATTAATGAAAACACATATAATCTTCTTTATGTAAAAGATTCAGTCTGCCTGGGTTTGTGTCTACTAATCTCTGGAACCACCGAACCGATTTTCAGGAACATTGGCTAATTCAAACTGTTGGGCGTGCCGCTAGGTTTATTGCCATTTTCTGTTTCGTTTTACTCTCAATATCTGGTTTTTCACTTTTCATTTGGGAAAATCGACCCAAAATATTTAGTATCGCATACAAACTTGTCTCATATGATTTTTGGGTGAAACAAATTATTTTCACCTTTTTTTCTTTTCCATTCAATTGAACTCATCCACAGCAACGCTTAGCCGGGAACAGCTAAAATGTATATTAAATAATGTTCATTTGAATTTATCGTTTCCGACGTTGAAAATATAACACGCTAAATACCCAATAAGTTCGATAAATTATTACAGACTAATGTGAAATTGAGATACCTAACAAATTCGATCGTTGCATATATTAAAGCAATTATCAATGTAAATCCAGTTTCATTTCAACACTGGAATTGGGAAGTTCTCCTTCAACTTATCGAACTTTCACGAATAGTATCTAAAATTAATCTAAACCGTTACGTGTGTACATTTCTGGACTTTAAATTTGATTAAATTAACCAGAAATGAACAGTTTGAAACACGCATTCTACATACGAGAGTTTGAGGTGAAACGATTTGGCTGTAAATGACATCGTATTAACTATTTTGAAATCTGATCACAATCTCTTGTCTAGTACAGGACATCAAATCGCGTCTACAACAAAGAAAATCATGATCAATTATTATTATTGACGGCTGCCTACATCATAAATTATAGATATATTGAAACGGTTTCAGGGACGGCTCAAGTGTAATAAAATGTGAGAAAGTTCACTTATGCGGTAAAGAGTTTCAACTATTGGAACGAAGTTCCTTATCGCACGGCCCAAAAATGAGAAATTTCTATCGCAGCGAGCTGCATTAGAAAAGCAGGTTTTCATAACGTATTCGGTTTGAAAAATCTATAAAATAGTAATTAAATTATTATCAGCATTGAAAATTTTTTTCTTCTAAGTTATTCATGAAAATTTCACTCAACAAAGGCGATAACGGTGATCCCATGGGCAATCCGTTTTCTTGTTTGTTTATTATATTATTACATTTGAAATAACTCTGTTCCAAACATAAGTTTAAGGCAGACATTGTTTCGTTGACTGCTTGAGTTGTTAAATTTGGATTCATCTCTAGATATCGCTCAACAATATTTTTAACTTCTTGAGTTGGCGTGGAATGACATAAGTTGATAACGTCATATGAAATTAATTTAGCATTTAAAGGAATTTTGATATTCTTAAGATGATTAACTAACTGAATAGAATTTGTAATGCTATACTCCGGATTGAATTGAATTAAGGTGGTAATTTCTTATTCAAATACTGACATAATTTATACGCAGGAGCGTTAATATAAGATACTATTGGACGCATCGGGCAATCAATTTTATGTATTTTTGGTAAAGTATATAAAACCGGGGTGCGTGGGTTCATGGAAGTTAATTGAGTAGCAAAATTTTTTAACAGACTATCGAAAAATAACGTTAAAACAATTTGTACAAATAAAAGAAACTTGAAGTCATTCTTGGTTAATAATAAAGAAAAATCTAACATCGGAGAAAACAGTGTAAACAGTATTTACAAAATATTTTGCGACGAATGTCCTGCTTTCTATATTGGACAGACAGGAAGGAATATAAATATTCGTATTGAAGAACATAAAAAGTCAATTTTACAAAACAAAACTACCACTGGCTTCTCTGAACATTGTATAAAATTCAATCACTTCCTGGATTTCAACAAAACCAAATTGTTACATTCAGGTAACAAGGGTAAACGCCTTGACCTTCTCGAAATTCTCGAAATAAGTTTCGCCCATAATAGTCAATTACCCCTTGTAAACGAACAAATTGATTTTCAGGTATCACCTTTGCTTTTGTCTGTTTCATAAAATTACGATGCATACTCTCCTGTAGTCAGTCTTGATAATGAGTTCATAGCTCGAAACATGTCGACTTTTTATTACTGCTAAGTACAGTATCTAAAGATTTTTTATATTGTGAAACATAAGCCAAGTGTTTTTATTTCAAAGTTTATACTTTATTCTTTATGATGTTTCACCAAGTGATGTGCGAGAATTCAATCTCAGTTATATATTTATATATATTTATTTATATATATATATATATATATATATATATATATATATATAAGGTGTCCCAAAATTGCTGGGGCAGAGGTCAAAAAAAGTCGATTGGACCCAATTTATTTATATACCCAAATTGACCATTTGCCCTGGAGAAGATTTAAAAAATTACGTAAGAAACACATTTTTCTTCACTGTACACAATTGAGTTGAAAAAATTGAAATTTGACTAAAGTGCATTTTAGAGAATTTCCTTTTGATAATCAAAGAAATCCAAAATAAACTGTAGAAGGGGAACCACCCTCATCCCTTGATTTTTTTTCAGAACTTTCTTAGAGGTGGTAACACGGTTCTCAAATTTTTTTAGCGAAAATATTGATTAATTATTTTCATTTTGTAACAAAAAGTGTTGTCTTAATTCCTGCTCAATACAGATATTCCCAGTAGGTACAATTTTGATAAAATTGTACTACAAAATTAAGTTGGCAGTAGAAACAAATGCACAACGCTTTTTCATAATAAATGTTCCATATGACGGCCAGTTTCTTCAATACAAAGGTCAACTCGACATAAAAAATTGAAATGCAATTTCTTAAAGTGTGTTTTTGAAGTAAACTTTCAACTCTTCTCATGGGCAAATGGTAGTTTTTTGTATATAAATTAAAAAGTTCCAATCGACTTATTTTTAACTCTACTAACGTGGTAGTTCTGTGTCCCAGAGTTTTTAGGACACCCTGTATATAAAAACTATAATTTTTCGCTACGTTTGGGAATTATGAGTGACCTTCTTCAGACCAATTGAGCTAAAATTTGTTGCCTGGGAATGTTTTGAGGAAGAAGATCCATCCAAATTTGCGCAATTGGTCAAAATGTTGAGACAAATTTTCAGAAAGACTATATAGCGAAAAAAATGGGAAGTATATTCCTCAGCCTCAGCTTCCCCAAATTGAGTTAGTGTTGACAATTTGTTATGAGGGCAGTGAGTGTTGAAGAAGTGATTTCAGCTTTTTGCAAACCACTGATATTTAAATCCAGAAATTTCATGTGTTTCTGTGAATTTTCGAGAATTGCATTTATCTATAGTCCCTCCAAATTCAGTTGAAAAGCTGAAAATTTGGATGTGAATTAACTTCAAGCTTGAGATGATTGGAGTTTGAAATATTTTTTCCCACCATCGCCATTTAGATATAGAAAATTAATGATTTTGTTGTAGTGTCCCGTTGTAATCACAAAAGGCGTGAGCAGCCGGCTCCAGTCGTATTTTTCTCGAGAAATGCATCGAGCCGAGATGCGAGTCGAACAGAATAAATTATGGTTTGAAAAACCAAGCTATAATATGAAAACGTAACAGAAATTACAATAAACTTTAAAACTTCAATATATTGTGAAAATTTTGTGTGTTGTCAAGATTCATCGAAAATGATATAATGTTTTACCAAGAGATCAGCGAGATATCAGTTGAATCTATTAAGAAAATATTGATCTCAAAAATTGATGCTTTTTTCTTTCGCATTTATAATCATCATGGGAACACAATGACACAATTTTATGGAGGGAATGTGGAAATAATAATTTTTCATTATCACAAAATGTAATTACAAAACGTATTGTCACATTGTGATAAATTTTGTGAGTTCTTATACTTATACGGGTGTTTTTATTTCTTCTATCATTTATAATCTCATACAAATGTATTCAAACAACGTTATGGTGAAATTGAAGACTATACATTCTTCTTATGTAATTTTGAGAAGTATATTATAATAAAATTAATAAATTTTGTGTGAAGTCCTTAGAAACGGGAGTATTATTTCTTTTCGCATTGATAAAAGAACGGCGAGGTTATCTGAGAAATCGTATCTTTACAAATGTAATTGCGACATGTTCCATTTAATAAAACTAATAGTTCTATTTGTAATTCACCCTCATTTCTACTATATGATTCATCTAAAACGACCATGTTAACATAAATATCTTTCGTTATTGCTCCGTATTTGTCATAAGAGGCTTTCAGAACTTCTGCATTAGTCTTATTTAATCCAAGAATGGATATGAATTACTATATCCTGGATGATTAACAACAATGATTATATCTCCTGATATAGTAGTTGTAAGCTGTTCGCAATCAGCGACATGATAATTTATACGAAGCACACTTTCCTCATTTTTCTCTAGATTGAAATTTATGTGCTTATTGTGAAGCAAAATCATTATCTCCATTCAGATCGAGTGAAAAAAAATACCGGCTATGTTCCTACGCTTCGGTTTAATTCGTTTTTTTTTCTTCCAGGAAATAATATAAGAGATGGTTCTGATATCGATAACAAAACCAGTCAGTGGTTTGGAGCTACCCTCAGTACATCGGGCAGAAATAGTGGACCCATAGTGGTGAGTAAAATTTTTTTAAATGATTTTTTTGGCGAATCTCGTAGATAATATAAAATTCTGGTTTTAGTTTGTTTTAGAATCAAAATCACACATCAATATTTTGAATATACTTTTTTTACAGAAAAACTGAGTTTATATAATATGCGAAATATGAGTTCTCATTCTTCCCGTGCATTAAATTCAAAAAATTCTCACTTCAAATCATTATTTCGATGTTCTGAATTTTATGGATTTTTTTTTGCATAATTGCATTTTTTCAGCTATAAGTATATGTAATTTTTGTTATCTTTTTTTGATGTAATATATTTTCTTTTACAGAATTTCAAATTACCTGCTCATGTATCGAAACGGATTTATCAGTACACATAGTCGGCCATTTTTGTATAAAACGGCTTTATTGAAAAGAATTTCTTCGGGATTTAATCTTACCCATCTTGTTTTCCACGCGAACACTTTATGCCATACATGTATGTAACGGAAACAAAAAGGAGATTGATCCGTGATGCTTGTGGTGTATTGACATTTCATCTCTGTGACCGATCGCACTAGAGTTCTTGAGTTGCTTCGTCAAAGCACACTTTGAAGAATTCGATTTGTTTGGAGAAAAACTCTATTGATTTAAAACGCAATGAAATCATTTCTCGCGAAAAATAAAAGTCGACAGTGTCATCATAAAAATTCAATTTCAATAAAAATGAAGAATAAATGATGAACCTAAATTATCGCTTAAAAATTAGCATTCCCAACGATGAACTTACAGAAAATTTTCTAAGAATTTCAGGAGATAAACAGGAAGGGAAAAAGAAATTAGTTTCTTGATTTAAACCATTGAAATCATTGTAATTTAGAATGTTTCATATATTCGAATTATCTAACCAACATCAGTGCATGAATAAATGTCAATATTCAGTGAAAGGCAAATACGTTTTCATGGATTTATTGAATTTTTCAAATCAATAAACGTTTTATTACTATTTTCACAAATGAATCATCAAGTAAACAGGCTATTTTTCATCAACATTCAAAAATTCCAGGAAGTATCCGTGAGTAGCTTACTTACCTGTGAAATATTTCACGCAATATATTGAAGAAGTTGTGTCTGCTGCAGCGTTAATTCACAAAGCGTCCAGGAGAATAACATCCCGACTGCAGCTATCTCAATTCATAAACTGTAGAGATATGTAACTTTCCGTATTCGTACCCAAACATTAAAATCGTAGCTTAGCCTGCCATCGAAAGTGCAACTTTCAGGCACTACTCTTTCTATATTCATTTCGAAATATTAAGAACTCAGTTTCAGTCCTCCATCGAAAAACCAACCCTGCAGTACCTTCTATAGCTGTGTGAATTTGTAATGAAATAATGGGCACTCACCAAGAGCCTTTCATGTTTGCCTCACATTGCTCTAGCTCTCCCAAGTATTGCTCAAATATTGAGTACTCAGTTTGAAACTTCCATTGAGGGCTCAATACTGTAGCATCTGCTCTAGCTATCCCTCTTCTTAGTTTAATATTCTAATACTAGTCCAACCCGCCAGCTACTTATCTACAATAAGCCTTTGCACGAGCTCTTCAAATTTTACTCATATGAAAAACTCGTTGAATATTTCAACCGCAATTCCAACTCTCTAGTAACTTCTGTAGCTCCCCCTCTACATAGTGGAACTTAGTAAGAGCTTTCTATTTCAGTAGCCACACCTAGTCTAACACTACCAAATCTTATTGAAATATTTAAAATTTTATTTCAGACTTCTATCGGGAGTCCCAACATAGAAGCAAATTCTCTTACTTTCGCTATTTATACAGAAATATTGAAAACTTAATTTAGACCTTCCATTAAAACTCTTCCCTATTAGCCCTCTTTCTCCATACTTAAATGATAGCAAGTGAGTACGAGCAATATATTTTAGTAGCCACTGGTCTAGCAATTCCAAATCTTACCTAAATATTTGAATTTCAGTGCTAACCTGGCATCAAATGCTCTAACTGCTCTTATTCGTACCGAAATATTGAAAACATAGTTCAATTGTTCCGTTGTGAGGTCATCCCAGCATCAATCAAATCAAATCATCAAATATTCTTTATTGTCTTAAAATAATACATTTTATTGACAAAGCGAAAAAAATTAATAGTAACTAAATAATGTGAAACATAAAAATAAACACACATCAATCAAAAAATATACAAACTTAACAATGTAATACCTAAAAATAAAAATCACACCACATTTCCATAAAAAAATATATACAAACTTTACAATAAATCTTCCTCAATCGAAGCTGATGCCTGTGCTATTCAATTTGGTCATATCTATCAATCAATGATCAGAAGAGTAGTCCTCTATAGAGTAATAAGGTCTATCAAGAAAATGAGATTTTTCGTTTCCGAAAATTAGTCAAGGAAGTTATAGATTTTAATTCCTCTGGAAGGTGATTGTAAATTTTTTTAGCATTGTAAATGATGGACTTATTTGTTAGTTCAGAGGAAGGAATAGGGAGGTGAACATGATGTCCCGAAGATCTGGTGGAATACCCGTGCTGTGACACCAAGGGTACGGCAAGAAAATACTTATGAATCAAGCACACAGATTCAAGCAAATATAGAGAAGGAAGCGTCAAAATTCTATTTTTTCTGAAATAAGGTTTGCAATGAGCCCTATTTTTCAGTACAAACATGTAACGAATTGCTCTCTTCTGCAATTTGAGAATGGTGTCAAGTTGTGAAGAATTACATGAACCCCAAAAGGGAAGACCATAACGAAGATGAGATTCGAACAATGCAAAATAGGCAATTCTTGCTGATGCCGCATCTAATTCACTTGAGATGGATTTAATGGCGAAACAGGCCGATGACAATTTTTTAGCTAAGACATGCACATGCTGTGAAAATTTGAGATTTTTGTCGATAAAGAGGCCTAAAAATCTGACAGAATCGACTATTTTAATGGCATGGTTTTGCAGGAATAGATCCTGGGAGTTATCTCCATAAAACAGGACGACGGTTTTATCTACGTTGAAGCAAAGTAAATTTGCATCAGACCAGGACTTGATCAATCCAAGATCAATTGTCATTTCAGAGTGCAGCGTCACAGAATTAGGATCGCTCCAAGTAATACTCGTATCATCCGCAAAAAGCTTAATCTCTCCACTGATCTTCAGATACGTAATATCATTTATAAATAACAAAAAGAGGACAGGACCTAAAACAGAACCTTGGGGGACACCGCTAGTGATAGATTTACAAGCAGAATTGGAGTTTTTCGTCCTTACAAATTGTTTTCTACTTCCAAGATAAGACTCGAACCAGTGTAGTGGAATACCTCGGACGCCATACTATCTCTACCTCTACCTCTCTACCTCTCCTAATAGTACCGAAATATTGGGAACTTAGTTAACTTAGTCAGGTCTTTCCATCTCTGTCTTCACCGCTTCACCGCTGTAATATCAGCTTATTGTATTGGAATATTACAATTAAGTTCAAGACTTTTATGAAGAAACGTAACCTAGCATCGAGTACTAGTAGCTATCTCTATTCGTAACGAAATATTACAAACTTTGCTTGATCCTTCCATTATGTTCTAGCTCCCCCTAATATTTCTTAAATATTGGGAACTCAGTAAGGGTCTTCCATCTCTGTAGTCACTACTCTGACAGTAGCATATTTTACCGAAATATATAGAACTCAGTTTGAGGCTTCCACTAGAAATCTAACCCACCAGACTCTAGTCTAGCTGTCTCAACTCGTACCGAAATATTGAAATCCTAGTTTGCGCAATTCCGGATGCTTCGCATCGCGTTCAGGTTCGAAGTTCAAGCTTTAAAATGGCCATATACCTCGAGTGTCCGTAAACCATGTCAAATGGTATCGTACACGCATCTAAGGTGATGTCCGGCAGAGCTAAACCAGCTCTACCGCATTTCAGAAGCGGTCCCGTGTCCGTATTTGCCGCGATTGACCGCGCTTTTTACAATAGGAACGACACACTCGATATTCCGAAAACGTCTCCTGTCCGCCATTAGCGGCGCGCGATGTCAACGTCCATCGAAGGGCCTACCCGTTACATGCGACAACTATTTGACTACTACGACGTGACGTCACTATAACGAGGTGAATCCTCTAGATCAGGAGATTCTCAAATTTCGTAGAGCCGTCCCCCGACAACTATCAAAAAGGGGTTTTTTACCTCAATTACAATTTTCTAATATAAAATGAAATCTAATAAATTGAGTCATGTATTATAATTTCACTGAACATACACGGAATGACAAAAATAATAAAAATAAGACCAATGTGTATGTAAAGGCAACTGTATGGTTTACGTTATCGCAATTATTTTAACCAGATGCTTTACTTCATTCATCTACACGACCGTCGTAAAATTTTTTCTTATTCGGTTGGGTCAATAAATACGTGTAAATACTACTTTTAGTTTAGTGTATTAGATTTTTAATTAATTACGTTATCTTCTTTGTGTATGTGAATAATTTCAAGTACAATTCTTCTATTACATATAATCTGTCTATCCACAATTTGTACATTTTCGAAAAGAAATCTATGGTCTTCCTGTAGTGCGTGAGATGTCAAGGCACACCTTTTATTTTCCTTGGTGATGTCACTTTTGTGAATCGCTATTCGGGTTTTTAGTAACTGTGATATTAGTCCGATATAACCACGCGAACAGTCTTGACACTCTATCTTTTAAATGACATTTGATTGTAGTACAATTGGAGTCTGATCTTTTAACCTACTATATAGACTCTTCAATGTTTTATGATTATAAACCGTAATTTTCATTTCTTCTTCTCTGGAACATTTTTCAATTTCATTAATTATTTAATATAATAAAATAAAAAAATGTTTCAGAGAAGAAGAAATGAAATTGCGATTTATAATCATAAAATATTAAAGAGTCTATACAGTAGGTTGAAAGATCAGACTCCAATTTCACTATTTTAACTTTATTGTAAGTTACAATAAAGACATGATGAATGAACGATGTTTCCCCATGAAACGTGTCTTACAATTTTATACTATTTTTAAGTATTGTGACGGTTTAATATATTTTTCATGTCCTTTGAGTCTAGTTAAGTGTAAATGTCATAATGAAGATTTCCTTTTTTGATTTCTAAATTGCTGAAGAAGACTACATATGTTAGTCGAAACGTTTAAAATAATATAAACAAAATTAATGGAGTTTTAACTGCCTGAACGAGTATTCCCAAGAAAATCCAAGTTCCTAGTATATATATATATATATATATATATATATATATATATATATATATATATATATATATATATATATATATATATATATATATATATATATATATATATATATATATATATATATACCGGGTGTCCACGGAAGATGGCTCGCCCCTATAACACTTTTGTTTTCAGAGATAATGAAATAAAATTTAGAGGATCTGTTTGATGCATAAAACTGCATTTTTTGACAAGTAACTCAACTTCATGCAACTTCCGGTTTCACCGAAAGTGACATAAACTTTCGATTTTTAAATGGGACACCGGGTATATTTTCAGTTTTTATGTCTCCATATGACATTTAGAATACAACCATGTATCATTTGTTACTTTTTGTAACCTTTTTTTTTATTTTTTTTTTCGAAATAAATTTTCATTCTTGAGGGCTATGGATGCGTTTAAATAACTAATTTCGGTCCTAAAATGTATGTTAAAATACAACTTCACTGTTTTCGATCAAAATGTTCCAGCTATGTGAAGTTTAATTTTAAAACTTTTATTACTATTTTTTTTCAAATTTTTTTCATGGTGGCTCGTCGGGTTAAAAAAAAAAGATAATTTTATTACGATTAATTTGATACCGCACTCTGGGTATTAAGTTAAAAGAAAACTTTCGATAAAAACCTGAAATCCCATTACCTTAGAACTTTCTTTAAATGAAGAATCTTATTGAGATTAAAATAACATTTGAAATCATCGAGTAGCCTGTGACCAACACAACTGAAACAAAGCCACGCCCACAAATCTACGTACGTCCCTGGACGGCAAACAGGGCCATTTTAGGACCGAAATTATTTATTTGAACGCATCTATAGCCCTCTACAATAAAAACATATTTCGAAAAAAAAATTGAACAACGGTTACAAAAAGTAGCAAATGATACATGGTTGTATTTTAAATGTCATATGGAGACAAAAAAACTGAAAATATACCCAGTGTCCCATTTAAAAATCGAAAGTTTATGTCACTTCCGGTGAAACCGGAAGTTGCATGAAGTTGAGTTACTAGTCAAAAAACGCAGTTTTATGCATTAAACAGATCCTGTAAATTTCATTTCATTATCTCCGAAAACAAAAAAGTTATAGGGGCGAGCCACCTTCCGTGGACACCCTGTTTAGTTGCGTTCTGGATACGTTTCCACTGCAATAGCAACACGGATTTGTTCACCAATGTTTCCTATTTTCTTTTGAAGTTTACCGCTCAAAATGGAAACCGGTGACAAGTAGAAACAGTCAACATTTGTTGCCGAAACATGAAGAAATTTTAAGGAACATTTTGGAACATTTACGGAACAAGCAACTAAAAAAAAATGTTCCTCAATGTTCCTCCCGTCAATACCTATGAAAAATTTCTCGAAAGGAATGAAAATACAATTAAGATATATATGAAGAGGCTGAATATTCTTCTTTATGTAGAATATTTATTCGGGAATTTATATTTTCGTATTATATCTGTATTGTAGATCCAGCATATAATGCCTAAATTAAGCCAGGCAAGTCATGAACGAAAGTGGGAGTGAGTTACGTTTCGGTCGATGCCAGGTAAACAGCTCATTTGTGTATGTTTTCATCAGCAACTGATTCAACGAGATGATACTAGATGTCATTTCTCCTAATATTTAATAAACAAGAAATTATGAAGATTATGTAGGTGTACAAATAATTTTCTAATATTTCTTCTTTGTTACTCATTAATCTCCAATATACATAATGTTCTCGTCATTTTCACAAGTAGATATATTTGAAATATTTTTCTTCATAGTTGACTAGTATAATTTATCTTGATATAAATTCTACATCTTTATGAAAGAAAATTCTAGCAGTTCTTATTTATTACTCTTTTGTCTTCATTATATCGATAAATGTAGTTGTTTCTTTCACAAGTTAATTTGAAACACTTCTTGATGGATGACTTGTATAATTTATTCATCTTTAAATTCATCATCTAAAAAAGAAAAAAATTTCTATTTCTTATTTGTTACTATCGTTGTCATTCTTATAAGTATGTTTTACACACTTTTCATAATATATGGCAAGTATATTTTAAATATTTTTGACGTCACCATTCAGTCTACCATCACCCTCTTGAATTTTTTTGAATAGCACCGTAGGTCGAGTGATATATCGTAGAAAAGCTGATTTCGTCCACTTTTCAAAAATGCAGAATACGTACCACATTACTACAAAAATAAGAGAAACAAATTTCCAAGACATACATATGTAATTTTTTAATTCATACTAAGTTACAAAAATATTAATAGTTTGCTTATAACAGGAGCCCATAATGTTGGCCACCTATGTCTCAGCAATAATACTATCTGTATTTGAAGCTTCGAATAGAATTGTTTATCATTCATGGAGAAATTGTTTGTATCTCAAGACATTTGAGAGTTTTTGAATCAGTTATGTCTGATATAAATTGGAGTCAAGTCGGGAGATCTTCCAGGCCACTTAATTACACCTCTTTAAATAATCCATCTCTGGGGGATTGATGTTTGATGATTATACGTTTAATCTTCTTAAAAAAAATACCTTGCTCTCAGATTTCCTCGCTACCCTGTATATAAATATATTTATAGACCTCAGCTGGGGGTGTTGTCGAGATCCACAAATTAATTTTTAAATTTTTTCCAACAAAGTTTATATATATATATATATATATATATATATATATATATATATATATATATATATATATATATATATATATATATATATATATATATATATATATATATATATATATATACAACCAATGAATATCCATCAAAGCACTCAAGGTTAAATTTTTGAACGTTCAGTGCGAACTTAGGTTAGGTGTTGATGTGAATAAATTTTCGATATTAAATGTACACTTTACAATGATCTTTATAACCCAGAATGATATATAGCAAGATACAAGCGTCAGAAACTAAGCAGCTGGCGACTAAACCTCCACCGTGCACTTTCCCACATACGAAAATTCCCCAGATCCCACAACTCTCCCGCCGAGCAAGAAAAAACCCGATCAATTTCCGAGCTTCCAATCGGACTTTTTTCTCGCGTAAGTTTTATGATAGGCAGTCGTTTCTAATTTGTCACCATTAAAATATTACGAATCATTTATCGAGCTCTCGAGGCCTCGGCCATTTCAGGCATCTTAAACGTTATGCCCCCGCGCTCCCCCGCGACCGGGGCGATCGAAATAAAAGCGAATCGGTACGGGTGAAAAAAGACGATCGGACGACGACTACGCGGATCGACAGACTTACGTGGAATTGTCTCCCAAATTTGTACGTAACAAATCGTTTTCTAAAATACAATGGATACGTGGCGGAAAAAATTCCAGGTGCAGGGTCGGATTCCTGAACGTTTTTGTATTGAAATTGCGAATTGGCTAATAGATGTCATCGAATGTTACTTTTGCTTTTATTTCAACGATAGCAATCATCTGAGCAAATCTAAGATTGTAAACGTTGATTATTCCTCAACAAATAATTATAATGACAGAAAAAAAAAATTTATATATACATATATATATATATATATATATATATATATATATATATATATATATATATATATATATATATATATATATATATATATATATATATATATATATATATATTTATATACTGGGTGTAAATTAGTCATGGGCCACCCCTATAACTTTTTAACGGGTTCTTGGATTTGATTGAAATTTGGGTGGTTTATCTCCGACATAATTTTGAATGTTTTGACATACGAAATTAATATGGCTGACTTCCGGTTTCACTGAAAACGATATCAAAAATAAAAATTTTAATGAAACATTCTATATATTTTTACATATTTTGATTCTGAGGCTTCCATTTATCAAATGTCAATTCTAGCGCTGTTTCGATTTTGTTTTTCATTTCGTTTTTTATCGTAGATGGCTGCGACGTCGTCTAAATCATGAGTAATTGACTTAAAATATCGCCCAAAGTAATAATTTTTCTGAAAACTCAATATCGTGAAATTTATTGAGGATTAAATTCTTTTTTGAACTAAAATTCAAGTTTTTTAAATAGAAACATACATCGGCCACCCAGTATATTAAAAATCTTCTTCAAATTCCTTCAAATTGATTCACACATCAGTTTTCTCAATTCCTAAATAACGAAGTAATTATTTATACTCTTATTCTTATTAATAGCCTTTGCTCCTGAGACCGACCCTGTTAACGAAATATCAAAATTTTTCATTGATTTTGAATGTGAAAAAATTCAAAATTATTTGTTAGACCACCCAAATTTCAATAAAATCTGTGAACCCGTTTGAAAGTTATATGACTAATTTACACCCGGTATATATATATATATATATATATATATATATATATATATATATATATATATATATATATATATATATATATATATATATATATGTTACAGTCAATTTGTGAAAAGACGCCGTATATATACCGCGCAGACAGTTTATATACAGACTGCCCATATCAGACCGTTTATATAAAATATATTTCTTTCATAAATCGACTAGTCATTATATAAACAGCGTCAGCCGTATTATATTGCGTACTTAATTTTAGGCAGTTTGTGAAACAATTCAATATTTACATCTACAAACAGCACCGTAATAGAATTTCGAACTATACCCAAATATTATTAATTTATATAATAATAATTTATTTATTAAAACATTAAAACCTTAAAAAAAACAAAAAACATCAAAACATTTAAAAACATTAAAAATTATTTTTTATGGCAACTTAGGCTACAGTGGCATTTTGAAGTGCATAAAACATTATTTTTTTTACATAAGCATTTATTTGATACACATTTGTTGCTTTTACAATGGCATCTTCGAAAACCTTGCCCATGCCCAATTGACACCAATTTTGCCGCAGTTCGAAGGGTCAGTATGTTGTAGGAGCAAGTATTTAATTCCATAAGATTAATTGGGCAGGTACTAAATTCTGCCCTGGAATATAATTTTGAAAGAATGCCGTTTTTCGTGGCTAATCTGAAAAAGCCCTCTTTGGTTACTTCTTCGACTATTCCTAAGATAGATCTAGGATCCCCTCGCCCTCTATCCACCTCTGGAACCAGGATTCTTACTGTATTACCTATGTCCACATTTGGATGTGAAGAATCACTTATATGCTTCATGCGTTTTTCTTGTTGTTTCAGCGCCTCTTTGGCGTTTTTTCTAATTTTATTGACATCCTCACCCTTCATACATAGATCGCAGAGTGGGTAATCGGATGCTTGGTTTACAGTACATATTAAGTGTATGTAACATCGCCGCCATCCCTTTCACCATGACCCGTTTCCGAATGTACATCTTTCAGTATGTTGAAAATTTCATTTTCATGAACATAATAAATTATGTCAGTAAAATTACCGTTTATAAGGAATATTAATTTTTCTACCCCCTGCACTGATATTATATCATAATGTCGTAATAGCCAATGCACGTGAAGATCCCTTTTGGTAACATGTTTTGAAAATTTCTCTTCTTCTATTAATTTATTGTACTTTTCAAGATTTAAGCTTCGACAATTTTTACCAAGATTACTTTTCCTTTTATAAAATTCTTCATAAAATCTGAAAAACCATTATCATTGTTATATTTTAATATTTAAATATAATAAATACTGCCCTGTATAGCTCAGTTTTGAATTTTAATTTAGAGGTTATGTTTGAAAGAATACCTAAATAATACGAATTTTCATATGAATGTGTTAAATAAATCACTTATGTATTGATTAATAATGTACTTTTACCTTTTAATTTTGTCTTCTTCCATTGTTAGTAAACGTTTAATGATAATAACTAGGTACAACTATAAAATCACCTGGCGGTTGAAAACAATAAACAAAATAAACTGACTAACTCTTTACGCGCGTTTTATATAATGTCTAGTCAGTTTATAATTTGTGCTTTATTTCATATATAGCGGAGCAGTTCAGGCAATATATATATACCGGCTAGATAGTTTATATAATGCCCAATTTCATATATTGACTGTAACATATATATATATATATATATATATATATATATATATATATATATATATATATATATATATATAAATATATATATATATATATATATATATATATATATATATATATATATAATATATATATATATATATATATATATATATATATATATATATATATACACGTGTATATATATTGTTATAAATTGTCTATTTCATACCACACGTTGTGGAGTCAATTAATATAATATTTTTTCATTTAATAATAATTATTATTTAATTTGATAATTTTAAAAAAATTCCAACAATGACTATCTCAGCTTGGGTTCTCTAGTAAATCTTGAAAATTGACTCTACTTTTATAATTTGATTTCGTTACTAATGTCTTCAATAAACTCAAGTTCGAAAATTTTAATTCTCGATATTTTTTAATAACCCCTTTTTTAAAATTTTATATTTGCAAATATTTTTGAATTGTCAAAGTGGCCAATATATTAGAGTTCAAAAACTAACAATTAATGTTTTTCTTTCTTGGTTAATTTTTCTTCTTTCTGTGTCCAACAAATTCTTTCACCTTCTTACAACTTCTCTTCAACTTCAATCTCGTACAAGGAATATCTAATATTTATACCAGTGGTATCTTCTTAACCTCACAATATTTGTTGTGGATATAATTCACAATATTCACTTTTCAGTTTAACTATAAAATGGAATTCAAACCCAATAGGTATTTATGTCTTCAAAACTTGCACTTTCAATCAATTTCTTTATAATTTTGTAATTTTCAGCTTAATTTCACTTTCATATTTTCTACAATCAATATGGTGGATCTAAACAATTCAAAATTTGCTATTAACTAACAATGATTCTACTTCGGAGACAAAATTGGAACTAACTACAGAAATGTGATGCACCTACTTATATAAACTCTTTTAATCTAACAAAATCACATTACCTGGCTGGTAATGTTCTAGAAATTCTGAATCAAATTTTGGTCGAAAACATGAACAGCAATTCACGTGGATAACGTTCCTAACCACAAGTCGCCCATTTATGGCGGGAAATTCAAACACCATGCTGGTACACATGTACGGCACATATTCAGGGTGCTTCGATAAATCCATGATGGCGGATGACAGTTACAGGATAACAATTATAACAATTATAATGGAAATTTAAAGAATTGTTGGAAGATTTCGATATGACGAGAGTTAAAGATAGTGCTTAGAGACTTCGGTAATGTTTACGTGTCTTTGAACGCCAGATCAGTTGTATCTCTCAGAGTAAATTTACAATTCTAAAGGCAACGGCACAAGTTCCTCCTTACTACACTCTTCATTTTACAAAAAGCCAAAGTTCCTAGGAGCCAATTAGCAAATAATCGACAACTCAAACAACGTTATGACTGTCGCAAAAATCTGCTCATCACAATCTCTCATTACCTTTCCAACGTTCGTACTGATTAGAAACATGAAGGAACCCTGTCATATTTCACCGCTAACGATCGTTGAAAACTGACAGCTATCGAGAGAAGCAATAATTACCACTTCGAGAAAAATCGTGGTCTTGCGAAGAAACATCGGGGACAACATTAGAACCGTTATTGGAAATTGTCATTCGATTCAATTAAAATAATCTACTCGGCCACTGTTCCATCGCAATTACGAGTGCAAGTGATGAAAGATCGACCAAGTAGGTCGTTAGTTACTTCATTCCAGGATGAACTGTGTTTTATGTTCAAAATTTGAATTATCAGATGTATTCATATTAGTTTATAAAAAAAAATGAATAATTTTTAATCAAATGACTATTTCGAGTACGAAATGAAGATTTCTCAGTCCGAATTTGTTTTCTCTTTTAAGCCTTTTGTTTTTTATTTTACAACTCAAAGTACCTACTCTTCTTACAAATAACGAAAGAAATTACGAGTTCATATACACCAATAAAGGTTTGGTTCAAATTACACACCCCTTGATATAGTTGCACACCCCTTTGTGTAGTTGCATGTCTTTGGACATTCTTGACGAAGTGACTCACGCCCTTTTCCAATGATTCCTCTGAGCAAGGTAGCGTCATTTTAGGTGGGTATAACATAGCTCGCAGCAGGGTTCTTCTTATTCTGATTGTTCCATCTTCATCAGAGGAGGTTGGATATCACAGTAGCAAATTTTCTCTATCATCGACGGTTCTTATGAGCTCTTCAAATCTCAGGCCAGTCCACTGACATATATTCCTCAGCCATGACAGTTTCTTCCTTCCCAGGTCCCGCTTACCGTCGATCTTTCCCTTAACAATAAGTTGTGCATAGCGATATTTGGAGTTTCTCAAAATATGTCCCAAATACGCTGTTTTTCGTAATTTCAAGTTTAAATAGTTCTCGCTCTATTCTCAGTCTGCGTAGAACTTCTTCGTTTGTTGTATGCGATGTCCATGGTATTTTCAGCATTCTACGATATATTCACATTTCGAAAGCTTCTAGCTCATTGATAATTTGTGCTTTGAGTATCCATGTTTCGACTCCATATAAGAGAGTAGACCACACGTAGCATTTTGACATTCTCAAACACAAACTGACACTGATTGGAACTTCCCGAGTCGCACAAAGCAGTTTCTCGCTTGTTCTATTCTAGATCTTATTTCTACGTCTGGATCCAACCTACAATCCACTCAGCATCCCAGATACTGAAACCTGTCGACTTGTTCTAGAACTTGCCCTTATATTTGAATTGGTTGATCTTCTGATTGTCATTACTTTGGTTTTCTTTATGTTTATTTTCATACCAAACGCCTCACAAGACCTGTGAACATTGTCAAGAAGTCGTTGTAGGCCCATATCCCAGTCTGCGATCAGGACAGTATCGTCAGCGTATCTAATGCTGTTGATATTTACACTATTAATCTTGATCCCGTCCTTAGTGTCCGCCAAGGCTCTGCAGGGTGATTGGGGAATATATGGGAAACCTATATGGCTTAGCTCCATGTCTCTGGAATATAATATGACGACAAAATGCATAGCATATGAAGTAATCATGAAAGTAGGTTGATTTCTGGATCACTGAGTCAATCCAAGAGACCTACCGAGCAAGTGCACTAATTTCCTCCCATCTAGATACCATGCCCGACCTCACAATACCAAAAACTCCATGACTAAGTATCATTATACTAGTGAATTTCATCACGACAGGGCAAAAGTAGACCATTTGGAAGGCCTTTCCGTCCCAGAGAATAGTCGGACCAGCATTAAAAGGTCTTGTTAAGACCTATAGAATTCGCAGCTCGTAGGAGCCTCACCGAGCATATTCACTATTTTTTCGAAAACATAATGCTTCTCATTAAATCCAAAAACTTTTAATTACGTCACAACAAAATGAGTGAGCCTAACAAGGTGTATTTCATCTGACTTACACTCACATATCTTTCATCTAATTCTGAATAAAATGAAAGAAAATAAATGAAAAAAATACCCAATAATAAAAAGTAATGTAGTATAAAGCAAATATATAATAAAGACTTATACTATAGAGAAATATGCGCATCACCTACAAAGAAGTATTTTTGTCTGTCATACAGTTACGTATTTAACAATTAAATTATGTATAATATACTTGATAACATGTTATTATCAAACAATCCTCCGTGATTGTTGACTATTGCGAATATCGCAACAAGTATTTACGAAGCGCGGTCTAGTGAGTATGTCCAGAGTTTCTAAAATACTAAGTTAGTGTGCTCAGGAATCACATACGCCAGTGCAGTAGATTAAGCTTATTTATGCCAGGAAGTATTTGTTCTAGCGACTGAATTCGGCAGTTTAGATCTAAACAATGAATTGTTGGTTCCTAATATCTTTGGCGAAGGGCGCAATGGATTGTTATTGTAGTTCAGCTGTGATTTTCATTGAGAAATAATAAAAAATATGTCACTTAACTCCAGGTCAAATAAACTGCACTGAAGAAATCTAATAAGATCAAAACAGCTGTATGCAGATCTTGAGTCGAAGTGATTTGATATTTTCTATAATTCACTGTTCCATTGTGAATGCAGATTTCGCGTCGCGGAATACATATAACCAGCTCCCTCGGAAGATTTTTTGATTGATTTTGAATCATTGAAGAATTTTCCTTGTTCAGTTTATTTGATAGATGAGTATTTCCCCAAAATTCGTTTTCTCTTATCCTGGAATAAACATGCACAACTCGTGCTTGATGACATGTTCTTTTCATCCAATGAGAGCACTACGCCACTGCGCCAGACTTTTCACATGACGGTAAGGTGCGTATTTTGATTCGCTTTACATCTGGAAAGCACGATTCCAGATCTCAGAGTCGATTAGACCGAAACGTCGGAGAGGAGTGTGCACAAGGCTTCGGACGATTCCTCGCCAGAACCTATAATCACGGCGAATTGTCGACTAATTTAATGGATTTCTGCGTCGTATTTATATTTGAATGGTAATTTAACTCGGTCTGATATCTGCATTAAGTGGAGACCGTTCTGTTATGGTAATGTGGAGATTCATTGATTAGGAAGCCAATTAGGCCATTGAGTCTTGAGCTAAGATCTCACTGGGCTCCTTTATTGACGTTGACGTTTATGAGGTTCTCGAGTCGTTGCGATAGTTCATCAAATCTGGCTCGGAGGAACTTTGACATGTTCGTTCAATGTCTAGAAAGGTTTTATTACGATAAGAATATATTTTGAGAAATTATGATTTATATGTATATACTTATTCATCTTTTATTAGCAATAACACTTTATTGATGTTTGAAAACAGATTTTATTAACGTTAACGTTTCGTTGCGGAATTCTCAAAACCCTTGGAAGAACAGAATTACTTTGGTATTTATGAAATTAAGAAAAAGCTAATAAGTCTCATTAAATATTTTTCTTTTGAAGTTCTCTCAGACTGAATTCATTCAAAGTTCCTCTTATATGCCATATTTTTATCTTTATCGTTATGAATTATTGATGTTAGTCGAATTTTCAACCTAATATTAGCCGCCTTAAAGGCTAAACTTGATCAAAATAGAGCCAGAAATATGGTAAACAAGAAACAGGCTCATAGGCCTCATTAAATATTCTTTTTTTGTACTTCTTTCGAACTAAATATATTTTAACTTCCTGTTATTAGCCATATTTCAATTTTTATTGTAATGATGCTAGTTGAATTTTCAACCTAATATTAGCCACCTTTGCGACCTTAAGAAACAGGCTCAAAGCCCTTCTTAAATATTTTTATCTTGAAGTTCTTTCAAACTGAGTTTATTTTAGGTTCCTGTTACAGGTACGCCATATTTCAATTTATATCTATTATGAATCATGGATTTTTCAATCTATCATTAGCCACCTTTAAGAATCAATTAGAGCAAAATTTGCAGTTCTTTACAACGTAATGTATTTAAAGATCCTGTTATACGTCATATTTTGAATTTATTTTTATGAATTATGGATGCCAGTCAATTTTTCATTTCAACTTAATATTAGCCTCATTTAAGATTCAAATTGAGCAAAATAAAGCCAGGAATATTATTATGAACCAGAAACAGGCTCATAGGCCTCATTAAACATTTTTCTTTTATAGATTTTTCAAACTGAATCAATTTGAAGTGCCTGTTATAGGCCATATTTTGAATTTTATCGTTATGAATTATGGATGCTAGTCGATTTTTCAAGCTAGTATTAGCCACCTTCAAAACTGAAATTTAGCCTAATTGAGCCAGAAATATTGTAAACAAGAAACAGGCATATAGGCCTTATAAAATATTTTGCTTCTGTAGTTCTTTAAAACTGAATTTATTTTAAGTTCCTGTTATACGCCATATTTTAATTTTGATCGTTATGAATGATTAATGTTAGTCGATTTTTCAACCAGGTATTTGTTCGCTACAGAGTTCAGTTTCAGTATAAGGTATTTGTTTTGTATTTATTCATTTTATTTATTTAAGAATACAACTAATATTCAACAATTTGTTGTTTCTATAGTTGACTTACAATTAAATTTTTAAGTTATCAGACTGGCATATATATAATATGAATTGTTTTGCATTTTTTCACGGTTTTCAATGCTTTGAACTCTTTTTAATAGATTCTGACTCTTTAAATGGTTGTTTTCTGATTTGAAAATTAATTTACACTGCTGAAACTTAACTAGTTTATCTATCTTCATATATTGATATCTTTTATATAATTCTTTCGTTGGATAATCATGTGAAAGATTATGGAGTCGTTTTATTACTTTATTTTGAAATCTCTGTAGCCTATTAAAATTGCATTTTGTTGTGTTGAACCAGATTACCGACAAATAACTGAACACCAATTGAAAATAAGCATAGTATATATTTTTGCTAGACTTTTTATCAAGATATGGCTTCATATGCCGAAGTTTTGGCAACAATGGTGAGAGATTATCCATAATCATGTCCACATGTGAATTCCACGTTAATGAGTCTTCTATGATTAATCCCAAGTACTTTGTTCTTTCACCTGCCTGAGCGTCCTACCATTGATAACCAATTGTGGATGGACGTTACTATTTCTGGTAGTTCTATTTCTGAATAGGATGAATGCTGTTTTTTCTTCATTTATAACTAGTTTATTATAAATCAACCAATCACTAAATTTCTGCATGTCCTCATTGACCATTTCCTCCAAAGATTTTAAATTGTTTGCATTATATATAATTACTGTAATCGTCCGCAAACATGAAGAATTTTCCCAGCATTCCTGATTTGGTTACATTTTCTACATATATTAGGTAAAGTAGTGGTTCCAGTACTGTGCCCTGAGGAACTCTGGTTCTGATTTTTTGTTGGTTACTTTTTGTGCCCTCAACAACTACACGTTGTCTTCTATCAGTTAGGAAGGACTGAAACAATTTGAAAGCATTTCATTGTATTCCTATCTTCTTAATTTTTTTTAGTAGTATAGAGATGTTGATTATATCGAATACTTTCTGTAGATCTATGAAAACTCCTGGAACTATTCTTTTTTCTTCCAGTTCTTGTATTATATGTTTGATGACTACAATCGCTGCACCCTCGGTTGTGCTTTTTTCCTGGAACAGAAAATATTACTTCATATCTTCCTGATTTCTAATATTACATAGTCCTAGTTTTTGAATAATTAGAATTGTATTATAGATTAATTTAATTTTGGGTACGCATGTTACCTGACCTGCTGAACCCCTCATGGGGGTTCGCACTGCTAAATTATTTGAATACCACTGACTCAGAGCATTGTGTTATTTCTGAAGACATCTAATTAAATAATTTTATGCCCTGAGTAGTTCCATAAATTAACAGTTGGTCGTTATCAAATAATCTTTATTCGTTTCCCTCGAAAGTTTGTTATAGCTTTAACATCTGAAAATAATTAAAAGCACAAGTAGAATTGTCATCATAAAACATTTTAAGGATCTTCATCAGAATGCATTTGGAAGATTCATTTTCAACGTTACCAAAAACGGAATTTACCTACTGTCTTTTCAACTCGAAGGATTTCCACTGAAATTCATGGAAAAGTGACGACGGAGAATCCCAAATTTGACACGTACGTACCTTCTCCGACAGCAGAAGAATCTTCAGAATGCGCCCATATGTTACCCGAAGACGGCATTTCGAATATGGGAAGCTTTAAAACACAACCGCATAATTTAATGGGACATTTACCATTCGAAATTCTCCCGATACGTGTAATTTCTAGCATATTTCCCAACGTCATTAGCGTTTCCAATTTACAGAAGAATACCGATATTTGTGTTGTAGGAACGGGTTGAACAGCTGCATCGTGGTCGCGATCGCCCGTAAATTGCGAGCGTATCTGGGATATTTTCCTGTTGCCATCAACCGCTAGGAACGGGCTGCTATTTCGGGAGCTCGTGGATCGAGAAAGATGACGAAATTATATCGGTTTTACCCGAGTAATAGCAATGCGCTAGATCATACAGATAACAGATTTGATGAAAAATATACAAAAATAACCAATTATATTCCCTACATCATTTTCCATATCCCATGTCACAAGGATTATTTGTAAAAGTTTGAAATGTCTCATAATATATTAAAAAAAAACTCATGAGTAGCAGAGCTACATCATTAAGGTCGTATTTTGCAACCGAATCAAAAGTAGAAAAAATTTAATTTTATAGAAAAAATCGGTAAATTCATCGTGGTTGAAGAAAAAAGTTGAAACCATCGAAAGAACCTCAACATCAACTCTATTCACGTACCAATCCACGTAATAATGCAGTATACTCATATCTTAATATTTGTATAGAGTATCTTACCAACAATTGAAAACACTGGTTGTCTCCTGATTTCATCATCACTATCATCTACCTCTAATGAATCACTTTCGGAATTCATTCTTTATTAATAAAATAACAACGAATACTGCAGACGCGCACGCCTAAGAACTCTATTTTTTGATTTGACCTCTAGTTACACATTAAATTTGTAAGCCTAGCTTTCGTTCGCCAATTTTCGTTCGACATTCATCACCATCTATTAGTGTTAAAAATATGGAATTGACAAGATTTCATATTCATAAATATATATATACATAAATCAAATTTAAGAAGAATTACAGCCCAGTAAGGTGATAAAATATCGATATATATATATATATATATATATATATATATATATATATATAATATATATATATATATATATATATATATATATATATATATATATATATATATATATATATATATATATATATATATATATATATATATATATATTTGTTCGAACCGCACATACAGACCCAAAGCGGTATACTCGACCGACTTTTCAGTTCCAAAAGTGACGTTGTCAGACCCGGCTTCGGACTGGTAAACGTTCGACTATAGAATCGTTATGAGGGGGCTGAGGGTATGCTAGGGGTGCATTTTCAGCCGGGGTCTGAAAAGTCGGTTTATACCATGTGATTATATACAGAAAGTTTCAGTGTTTGGCCAGTGCGAGGGCGCTTTCAGTCGACATTAACTTGCTGTATATGATTCGTATAGTTAACCAACGCATTGGGTCCCTAAATATGGCAAACCCTGTTTTCCATCATACACCTCAAATACACTATTCGACGGACTTATACGATCCCGGTAATGGACAAACGTCGTCAATGGGTCTTTAGTGAATATTTTTGAATAGAGACTGGTAAGATTTGTTATTGGATTCTTTTGATATCAATATGAACTGCAGATTCTCCGGTATGGAAGCGCTTATACAAACCCGATGAAGACGATAAAGTGTGTCGACTATATGAAAAATGGTTCATTTCGAAACTTCAAGACAGAATTTTTTTTACAAATCCTAAGTCAACCGTCTGTCGTTTTTATTTGTGCAATTATCGTAATATCACCATATTGATAGACAACAGAAAAATAACAAAAAATATTCATTTCTTGAATAATATAAAACTTTTTTATTTCAATATTCAGTAGTCAATAAAAAAAAACACAACAGAAAAAATAACAGAAATATTCATTCAAGAATAATATGAAACTTTCTGCTGTCAATATTGAGTTCGAGCTAAGCAATAAAATAATAAGAAATGAAAAACAGACAACAGAAAATAACGAAAATATTTAATTCAAAAATAATTAAAAACTATTTGAACTTTATAATTCAGTTTCAGTCGGCAATAAAAAACAAACAACACGATAATAACAGAAATAGTCATTCAAAAATAATAATATAAATCTGACTTCAATAATCAAATTGAGTCAACAATTAAAAACAAATAACAGAAAAATAAAAAAAAATAATAATTCAAAAATATTTCAAATTTATCCAACTTCAAATTTAGTTCAGCTATAAAATTTTTTTTCTCACTCCAATCCTTATCTACAAAAAACGACGAGTCTTTTATGATATATTAGATGGGATTGTTTTTTGTTTCGAATTGGTTGGGGGTCCGACCCCCCCCTGGGAGCAAAAAATAAATCTTGATAACGGGCGCAATTTTGAAGCAAAAGGGTTGAAAGTTTGCAAATAGGTATTTTCGTATGAATATCTTGGATGGGATTGTTTTTGGTTCCGAAATTAATTGGGGGGTTGCCCCCCTGGGGGCAAAAATAAATCTTGTTTACACGATAACGGACGCAATTTTGAAGCAATAGGGTTGAAAAGTTTTGTAAATAGGTATTTTCGTATGATATCTTGGATGGGATTGTTTTTGGTTCGAATTGGTTTTGGCGGGTTGTCTCCCCTGGGGGCAAAATAAATTTTTGTTTACACGATAAATGGGCGCAATTTTTGAAGCAATAGGGTTGAAAGTTTGTTGATAGGTTAGTTTTCGTATGATATCTTAGATAGGATGTTTTTGGTTCGAATTGGTTGGGGGGTTGACCCTACTGGGGGAAAAATATAAATCTTGTTTTTATATAATGGGCGCAATTTTGAAAGCAATAGGGTTGAAAAATTGTTAATAGGTAGTTTCGTATAATATCTTGGACAGGATTGTTTTTGGTTCGAATTGGTTGGGGGGTTGACCCCCGTGGGGAAAAAAAATAATATTGTTTACACTATAACGGGCTCAATTTTGAAGCAACAGCGTTGAAAAATTGTAAAATGAGTAGTTTTTGTTATGGTATCTTGGACGGGATTGTTTTTGGTTTGAATTGGTAGAGGGCTGGCCCCCTCCTGGGAGGAAAATAAATCATATTTGCACGATAAAGGTAGCAATTTTGTAGCAATAGGGTTGAAAGTTTGTATCTAGGTAGTTGTTTTATGATATCTTGAAAGAGATTGGTTTTGGTTCGAAATGGCTGGGGGGTTTTGAACCCCTGGGAGAAGAAATAAATCTTGTACACATGATAAAGTTCGTAATTTTTGGAAGCAATAGGATTGAAAGTTTGTGAGTAGGTAGTTTTGTATGGTAGATCGAATGGAATAGGTTTGAATGCTAGTTGGTTGGGGGGTTGACCCCCCAGGGAAATTAATCTTGTTTATACGATAGAAGGCGCAATTTAAGTACCATATGGTTGAAACTTTGTAGGTAGGTAGTTTCGTACGATATCTTGGATGCTAATTTAATGAATTGGTTAGAGGGTTGACCCCCCGGAGGAGGAAATAAAATCTTGTTTACACGATAAAGGACGCAATTTTATAAAAAATAGAGTTGAAAGTTTTAACGTACGTAGTTTCGTGTGATACCTTGGATGTGATTGGTTTTGGTACGAATTGGTTGATCCCCCGGGGAGGAAATAAATATTGTTTACACATTAGAGGGGGCATTTTTTTTTGAATTTGGAAAAAATTATAATTAAAATGGATATTTTTTTCAAACTGGATACGTTAACGAAAACCTGCTCTTCTAATGCAGCTCTCTGCGATAGAGTTTTTTTAATTTTTCAATGTATGCTTGTTCGGATTGAATCAAAACCTCAATTTTGTAGCAGATATCTTCAAATGATTGAGCTGAAATTTTTATGTATACATTTAGTTTATATGACAATGCACGGTAAATTTTTTGGCGACATTCCAAATTCAATATGCGGACCCTTCCAAAGATGGCAGAATATTTACTTTTTTATCCACTGCCTACAATTTCGGTATCAAATGAAAGGGCCTTGATGAAAGATAATGCGATGTTTATTCTTAATCCAATATGGCGGACCATCCAAGATTTTCGAATATAGTTAAATTTTATTTACTTCTAAAAATATGGGTATCAAATGGAAGGGGATGTTGACAGCAGCTCGAAAAATAATGCTACGTAATTCTAAAACTAATATGTCGGAAAATCCAAGATGGATAATTAGTTAGGGGCGCGTCCCAAGAATAACGTGAGACATTTTTTCAGTAGGGGCAACAAATTTTTATATAGAGTTTAGTGGGTATGTGGTGAGAGAAAAATAAAAAATTGACTTCAACGAATGAGAAATGAGGAATTTAGTCTTCCCGTCGACCCCACTAACACATACACAAATTCCTGCCATAACACCTACTCTTTCAAATCCCTTTTATATATTGAAATCGTATTAGCGACTGATCCCGACAATCTGGCAACAGTGCTGGGATCGAAAAACGTTGGTCGTATTGACAGGTGCAGTATATGTGGGATTGAAAAGTTGGGCGCAATGTATGGGTCTGAACAGCAGTACTATCAGATATACAACTTTTTTGAATGAAAAAAAATTTTTCCCTCTCAATATGCCTAAAGAGTTATATTTTAAAAAGAGACCATTTTTTGCATATATAACTCGTGAAAAACATACGGATCATGTGGGTCTTAGGTCGCCTTAAGAACGTAACCGGGACTGGTACGTCTATCAGACCAATATATATATATATATATATATATATATATATATATATATATATATATATATATATATATATATATAATATATATATATATATATATATATATTTTTTTTAATCTATATTATATATATATATATATATATATATATATATATATATATATATATATATATATATATATATATATATATATATATATATATAATATATCGATATATTTTATCACCTTACTGGGCTGTAATTCTTCTTAAATTGGGATATATATATATATATTATAATATATATATATATATATATATATATATATATATATATATATATATATATATATATATATATATATATATATATATATATATTTATATATATATATATATATATATATATATATATATATATATATATATATATAGACTTGCCATATTTTTGGTGCGTGAAACAGGGACACATTAATATGGGATGGAATCACCGGGGGGTCTGGGGGTATTCCATACACCCAGTTGAGCGGGGTTCCGGGGGTCCTCCCCTCTCAAAAATCAGAATTAAAATGGTGAGTTTTGAGTCTTTTTTGAGGAGTGACGGCAGGGGGAATCTCGAACCCTAAATTGTTAATTCTACACGCCTTTCAAAAACAAGAAAGGACTTGAAAATATATATTTTTTTAATAATAATTTTTTCTGTTTTTCTGTATTATCTAGAAAGAAGTGTTGATCAAATAAAATTTAAAATGCTTCATAAAATTGTTGAATTTAACCAATACTAAGTCTTATTATTTTTCGTCAAACTACAACTTTTCTCGAAATACAAAAACAATTATAAAAAACCGTTTTCTTCATACTAAAAAAGCAATAAATTAATAAGTTGACAATGTTAATCTTTGCTTTCAAAACAAAGCGCTCACATATATCTGACCGATAAAGTGTACCTACGCCCCTTACTGCGCTAACCCTTCTTATAAGCCTGTTGTTATTATGAAACTACGACAGCCATTATTCATTATTTTTTACATCTTACTGCCGTTTTCCTGGACAGCGATAATAAGAGCAGAATAGCGGGACTGTCCCGGTCTAACTGGGATGTATGGTAAGTATATATATATATATATATATATATATATATATATATATATATATATATATATATATATATATATTATATATATATATATATATATATATATATATATATATATATATATATATATATATATATATATATATATATATATATATATTATATATATATATATATATATATATATATATATATATATATATATATATATATATATATATTTATAATTTGAATATTTTCTTCCCCGCCTTATCTAATACACAAGTTTTCTGAGCGCAATTTTTTTCACGAATCCAATCTCACGACGTCCGAACGGCTAATTATAATTATAGCGTATCGCCATCGAATAATTAGATAAGGCGGTTATTTATTTAAGGTTAAGTTTACGTGGATGCCGCGCCTGGTGTCGGGGTCGCGGTCATTTGTTTCCCCGTCGACGAAAGTTCGAGCCACGTGAACAACTCCATCTGATACCGCTGTTCTTATACTGGGAACGTAGCACTTTTATTTAAATCATCCAAGATCGGTTGCACATTTGCTTTCGGTTGAAAGAGCATCGAAAGTGGAGAGTTGAAAACTTGTAGTAGAAATACAAAAAGACTCCTGCAATTTTTGGTTAAAGATGACATAAATTGCCATCAGCAAATAGATGTAACACTGATTAAGTTACATATTATAGAAACGTATATAGTGAAAAAGTTCATTAAGGTTTTCCATAAAGGTAACAGCACCACACTAAAATTTTTATTCTTAACAAGTTCTCGAAAAGTATGCAGTACTCTAATAGCCAACTACCATCAACGAGAGATCTTTCGTTCTACATCTGGTCATCTGAGTGTTGCGTAGGCTGGAGTTCAGAAATAACGATCTAGAGATCATTTCGAACTAGGAATGTCATAATTAAGTTACTTTTATTACCACCAAAGCACAGGCAATCAGGTTCTCAAGAAGAACTCCCATCGAACCTCAATTATTCTTGTATATCCAAATGATTGAGTCAACGAAGAAAGTAAATATTGTAGAATAACTCAAATTCAACCTAGCACCAACAGGTCTTTATCATTGCCAAGTCAGTAATACAGAAGCTTAGTTGTTTTTTTCGTGCTAAAAATATGTTTACGTCAGATACTGCGTCTTTATAAGGCTAGTTAGTACAGCTTTGGAATACTGCTATTGGAGTTCTGCACCTATTTACTCCTCGCTTCTACTGGGCTCAAAAAAGAGCACTGAGGCTAAGAGACGATCATTAGAACATCTAAGGAAGATTGCCGATTTATGTCTCTTCTACAGATATTATCATGGCATATTATATTTTGCAACCTTTGTCTCCAGATAGAGAGCGTGACAGAGAAAAAAACAACTTTATTGAATAAGCATTCAAAGGCCTATCAACCAAGGTTCTGATGCCCTGATATATATGTCTTTTTACAAGAAAAAGTAATATATTCTAGTCTGTGTAACAGCAAAAAAGAGTGCTTAGGATATTAGAGTAAAGATGATAGGTGTTGAAATTTTTTTTTCGGTATATGATGAAGGTGTGTTTTGTGTACTAGTAGTTCTATCAGGTCGATGTTGTACTGTTGATTAATGAAATATTTATTCCTTCTGAGGTATCTACCAACTATCTGTTCATGTTGGCACCTTCATATAAGTATTCTATTCATTAATTAAGAGATTGTAGGAATTTTTGTGATATTTCGGAGACCACTAGGCTTAGCTACCTCGATCATTTTGAAGCTTGTTTCATCACATTGCCCCATGATTTGACGCCCATACTCTAAAAGGGTTCTACAGATCATTTTATAGATTTTTCAGGCTCCATTACTCCATTACTTCGCCAAGAACACATTTAACTCGTCAAACAAAGTTTTGAGATAATACACACTATTTTTCCGTGTACATCTCAATAGCCATAACATCAATCTATCAGAAACAGTTTCTGAACCCAATCGAAAATGTATAAAACGCTCTACCAAGTGTTTTCAGTGTTTGCTACGACCTATAGCGCTTTAAATCCAGCATAATCCGCTATTTACTGAAATCATCTCGAGGCGCATAAGTGGCGTTATAAACTTTCGCTTTTCCTGAAAGTTGTTGATAAAAAAAGTCAGTTTGTGCCACATAAAAAAATCGATAATTAATCGCCAGAAAGATTCACTTAGTCGATCTCTGCCGGCGGGTCATTTGGGTCATCTCTTTTACATCGGCCGAAAGTAGTGGTCGTCGATAACTCTTTCTGTTACCGAGAAAAGAACAACGGAGAGAGGCCGCCACAATTTCGCCGGCGAATTAATTCCCTACAACGCCTCTCGTGGCAACGGACGCGGACCTCTCACCTCGCCGATACGGCGTTTAAGTGGTACAAGGTGCATTAAGTGGTTTTCGTAGGTTCGCGATATTTCACCGCGGCGATAAGAAGATGGCCGCACGTCTTTCGGCATCTTGTCGAGGATGTCGGCGGGCGATGAAACGAAGATAGGATTCGGGAGAGAAATGGATTTTTCTGACGTCCATCCGTTATTACTGCGTCGGGAGTGATGCGCCGTATCTCGATTTTTATTATGCGTATTTGTTCGAAGCGGCTTGTCTGTTTGAACGCGTTTGATCTGTACAGAGCGTTGGTGTTGCGAACGCCGATACTTAATATGGTGCGTATACACCGAAGAAGAGTTGCCAACTTTCGTGTTGTTAACACTTATAGCTACAGTTCCACCGGAGGAACATTGAGGAACATTTTGGTGCTGTTGCGTGTTTCCGAAAATGTTCCAAAATGTTCCTGAATATTCCTTAAAACTTCTTTATGTTTCGGCAACAAATGTTTATTGTTTCTACTGAACAATATCAACTATTGACAATTTTAATTGCTTCAGTGGAAACAAGAAGTTTACGATTCTTTCCATACATTTCAACCTACGACAACAAAGAGAAACATTTAGCAACAAAATGTTCTTCAATATTCCTCCGATGGAACCGTAGCTTACTGATGACTGAAGTTTCTGTAAATACCTCGTGTTAACAACAAAAGTAGGAAAAAAATGTTTGAAACCGTGTTTCTGTTTTTGACGGTAAACATCAAAAGAATACGCTTTCGCAGGTATTTTTTCGCACTGTGGAAGCACTTTCAGTTGGAAACATTTGTTCGAAACAGAAGCATGTCTCTTAACGTCACGTGAACGAACGAATTACTTGCATAATAACATCGTCGGTCGGAGACATTGCCGATGGAAGAGACAGCTTGTTATCAACTGTAATTTTTCTCAAATTGTTTTCAACTCGGTATAGACACAATGGAAACAAAACTTGGCATCTTTCTCTAGAGTTTCAAGCAGTTGGAGAAACAAAAGTTGCCAACAATTTCGGAGGATACCTACCATTAGACATGGGCATTTTGAGCTTAGAACGCAAACGAATATATATATATATATATATATATATATATATATATATATATATATATATATATATATATATATATATATATAATCTGATTTCAAATTTCAAAATCCGATTTCAGCATCGCCTAGTCTCGCCAATTCGTTCAATTAGCTAAAAATCGACAAACACAAATGTACCACTAAAAACAGATCGAGATTTGTGAGATTTTTCTTCATGCTTTAGTCTAGGCTTAGGACTAGCAGAAAAGTTTTGTTTACTATTACGCGTAAAGCTTTTCTGAATGTTTTTTTTTTTTTAATCGAGGTGAAAACTTCAAAAGCGATACCGCTTGCTAACCCGGCCTGCGTGGGATTCATAAGTTGATATATATATATATATATAAATATATATATATATATATATATATATATATATATATATATATATATTTATATATATATATATATATATATATATATATATATTCATATATATATATATATATATATATATATATATATATATATATATATATAAATATATATATGCAATATTGCCTACCCACTAAAAACACATCTGTTCTGTCGGTTTCCGGGCGTTAGCCTACTAAACCTCCAGTCTCGCACTTAGATTAGGACTCACGTGCTGCGGTCAGCACTAGAACCTGTTCTCTTCCTTGTGTCTATATTTCAAGACCCAAGTGTATGTCTCTCTGCGTCGCGGCGCATTAAAAAAGATTCCATTGCTCGCCTAACTAATTTCCGAAGAAATCTAGGTACAGCTAATGGATGGAAGTACCTGAAAATAAAATAATTATTAGTCCAGTTGATCTCTAGGTCTTTTGTAGTAGACTGTCGTTCTTTGTGCGTCCTCTTCTGGATCGTAGTTTGTCAATTCTCTGAGCTCTTGATTTTGATGCTCTTTTATTGCCGTAAATATATTTTGCGCTTTTCTCTTCATAAACTCTTTGATAGGTTCCCATTCAATATCTCTGTGTGTTTGTTCATTTCGAACATACCATGGTGCTCCCAATGCTGTTCTAATAAATCTATTTTCCGTACTTGCTATCCGGTCTAGGTTGCTTTTTGCAGTGTATCCCCACGCTACTGATCCGTACGTCAGTTGTGGGCTATCTTGACTCTGTTCGTCATCTTGCTCTTCTTATTGATGAGTGGATACAGCTGCGCCATTGCTGCTTTTGTCTTTTGTACTGCTTTGTTTACATGTTTTCTCCATGTTAATCTCGCATCCATAGTTACTCCCAGGTAAGTAACTTCCTTAGACCATTGAATATCGTTGTTTTCTATCTTTATCTATTGGTTTTTGCATCCTTTTCTGGAATAAGATTGCCTGGCTCTTCTGGCCATTGATTCGTATCTTCCATTTTACGCACCATTTCGAGATTTGGTTCATCTCTTCTTGTAGCCTTTTACATATTTTTCCTACGTTTCTATGTGTGCTGGTTATGGCAGTATCGTCAGCATACAGGGATAATCTCGTGTTCCTCTGAATGTGTATTAGAGTTCCGTAACCGACAAACAAAATCTGAATGGCAAAATTAGCGCCATTATTTTCATTCCGCTATGTTATGTTTGGTTATAAAGAAAAAAAGAAAGCGAATTTCTACGCATCAGTCAGTTTGCATTTGGATAAACACTGATATGTATCCGATTTAAGATTTCAAAATCTGATTTTTTGATATCCGATTTCAGTAGCTCCTAACCTCGGAATTCGCTTGCTTATTTAGATTTCAGCTAACAATTACAAACACAAATGCATCACTTAAAAACACATCGAAATATGCGAGATTTTCCTTCATGCTTTAGTCTGCGCTTAGCACTAGAAGTTTTGTTTACGATTATGCATAAAACTTTTCGCGCCATCCTTCTTATTCCGCAATGCTACGTTTGGTTAGAAAAAGAGTCAGTCAATTTGCGTTTTGATACACACACAATTCTTCTGGGATATTCAGTGAAACTATTTGTCTATTCGAATTCGTTTCGTGGTATAGATCATTTGGTTCGATTTTAAAAATCGAATTTTTTAGTTAGAGAAATCGATACGAATCGATTTGTGTTTGAAATCGAATTTCAAATTCGTTTTGATATATCGATCTCATGTCTAATAGTTATGGCTGGTGAATCTTTAAGACCGTTTCACCCTACAGATTCAATGATTGAAATTAATGAAATAACCTTCCTAAAATAGCGCTGTTGTTCTCACAAGCCGTAGTACAGATATTATTAATATGAGTAGGGAACTATAATAGATTTGATCAAACACTCCATCTCGAGAGCAGCACCGATGAATGTTATAAGATCTAAAAACATTTTCGGTTGTTCTTAAGTTAGAGGGATTAGTTACACTCCAGATACTGGGGCGCTATTCTTGACCGTTCGCAGATTTCAAGGTCATGCGCATCTTAAGATTTTGCCAATGATATGTGTTTTGGTTTTCTTGTCCATTCGCTGAATGTGCGTTCATGCGTATTTGTTTGGTGATGCGTGTGGTGTTTGGTGATCGCAAACACCTTGCGTATACGTTTCATAGTAATAAAACTCGTAAAACACCGAATGGGGAATTCATGACAAAGTGGTAGCTTGTACAACAGATAATGCTGCAAATATGAAAAATGCATTACGTCTCACACAGTGGGAGCATTTTCCATGTATTTCCCATACAATAAATTTAATTGTTCGTGCAAGTCTCTGCGAAATACAGGGAATCATTAAAAAGACTAAAACTATCGTAGAGTATTTCCACAGAAGTTCAATAGCTACCAGAAAACTTACCGAACTGCAAAAACAACTCAGGCCTGGACAAGGAATACGTAAATTGAAAACGGATGTTATAACCAGGTGGAATAGTACTCTCGTTATGTCGGAAAGGATCGCATTACTTCAGGAACCTATTGAAGCGTCAATTGGATTATTACATAACCCTGTAGAAAATCTGAGTGAAGAAGAATGGCAGATACTACCAGATGTCATGAAAATATTAACCCCATTCAAACAATTAACTGAAGAAATGTCATCCGAAAAGGAAGTTACAATATCCAAGGTTGTAGCAGCTACAAATGTGATATCAGCTGTTTTGCAGAAAATACGTACAAACCTCAACCATGAACGCACGAAATCTGTACTTGAAAGGTTATTAAATGAGTTCAGTTCAAGGTTTAAGAACTGTTCTCGTCTTCCGCTGCTATCAAAGGCTACAATGTTGGATCCTAGATTCAGAAGCCAGGCATTTGTTGACGATTCTTGTTATGAGTTCTCCCAAAATATATATGAATATAATAATTTTTTTGTGATTTAAATTTTAAATTTTTTTTTAGAGTTATGTCTTATTTTTTTTCATGTTTTTCTTTATACTTATTGAAAAAAAATTTATTATCAAATATGTGAGTGTTTAACTGATGTAATATGTAGGTAGTAGGTATACTGAATTCTGATTTCCTTATGGAATATTGATTTCGGTAGAGTAGAAAAAAATATCAAAAACTATTAAATCAACAGAATAAATTTTTCAGTGTGAATATTCATGCTGCTTCATTACCGTTTATATTATTCATTCATTCATTTCGCCGTTACGTCAATAAAAAAAGGAAAAAGACAAGAAGCCATCTTTTCACTCGTACATCTAATAAAAACTAAATATCTGACGTCACGGTTATCTACATCAATATAATCGTTATCCAAAGATAAATTTGAATTCATCGCTTTATCATGATATTCATAAACATAACAGTAGTACAAATACATGCTCAAAGTCATGCGCAAACGAAAAATGCGAAAGTAACGAGTAACGAAATAACGATGCTAGTTCGAAAGTAACGAATCGTTACTTCGAGTCTAATGAAGTATTCGTTACTTAGTAACGAATACATACAGTTTGCCACAGCTCTAATGATATGTGTTTTGGTATTCTTGACCATTCGCTGAATGTGCGTTCATGCGTATTTGTTTGGTGATGCGTGTGGTGTTTGGTGTTTGGTGATCGCAAACACCTTGCGTATACGTTTCACAGTAATAAAACTCGTAAAACATCGATTTATATGATTTAAATTTCGGTATGGATGATCTTCACAATCTACAGCATATAACCAATATGGAAAATTTACAAATTGCAGATGAACAAATTAATAGACATAATCATTTCGAACATATTGACTCCTTTGAGATTTTGACCGATAATCAGTTCTTACAGTTATTCAGACTTACAAAAGCATTAAGCAGATTCTTAATTCATACGTTAGCTCCCTTCATGCGCATGCAGAGTAGGCCTACGGACTAGTATAACAACAAAAGTCAGGTTCAATAAGGATTTTTAGATTCTTTTATCCAAGATTTCATTCGGTAGGTTTTAGTAGCTTGTCGATTTTTTGCTTCGGAAGTTACTAGATGGACATCAGAAAAAATATATTTGTGTCCGTTTCTCAGTCATCTGTCTCGAGATGTATAGTTGAAGTTTACTTTGAATGAAATAGATATATTCAATCGATGAGTACATTTTTCGAGAAATTTGGATGAATTGAATGTAGGAAGACTAAAGTATTTGCTGGAATTTGTTTTCGAGTCAACATATTTTCTATTAGTTATGTTGTAGATTTTATGAAGATCTCAATTTTCCAGGGGTTGTTGGCTGTGTGGATTGCACACATGTAGCAATATTTCCACCAAAATGGAAGATCAGGATTATCCAGCAGATATTTATTTCAATCGAAACGGATATCTTTCGATTAATGTTCAGCTGGTTAGTCCATTACCTATCGAAATAATATTGCAATATAACTGCACTGAGTGTTTTTTGGTGTACTTATTGTAGAGTTCATTGTATCTGCCATTAATGATAAAATAAATTCATTTATTCATCGCCTAGCGGCATGCAAGATGACAGGAATGTCGATAATGACGTTTAATTGCGCTGTTGTCAAGTATATTTGGAAATTAGAATGATATCGTGCGTATGATTTTCCGAAGGGTGGTCAAGAATAACATTTTCAGAAAACGTTCGCAAGTAGACCATTCGCAGTCTTGCGTATACGCGCCGTTGCGAACAATGTCAAGAATAGCGCCCCTGTGCGAAGATAGGCCGATAATTGTGACCAAAACTACTGACACGACAGTGTTGCTAGACGTGTGCGCCAGGTGTATTCGTATATATTTGTAAAGATAACTTCATAAGACATGATTTTGATATTCAGTATTTTCCGCTCTCCATTTCTGCCCTCCTCTTACCTGGTCCCACCCTTACAGATGACGAAATTCCATGAGAAGATATTTAATTGGTCTCACGCATATCGAACCCTTCAGAATTGATGATCGATCGAATGAAAATTTGGTACCGTCTGTTGAAATCGATGAATAGGATAAATTAACTTCCATCGAAAGAGGGACAGATCGAGGGGCTTCATAATGAGGATTAATTCTAGAACTCGCTCAGGTACCTCTGTGTGTATCATATGAATACGATGAAATTGATAGACACCCTTTCTTTTGTGGTTGAAATTGAGAGATGATCACGACGGATCACAAAATTAATTTCAATTTTAGTCGGGAATTTCGTACCAATAATATTGAGATTAGACATGGAAATTAGAAATGATTCAAAAACTCATTTTAAAAAGTAGAATTCTTGAATATTTATAGCAGTTGTAATATGATAAACCATAAAATATATCAAATCATGAAAAATATACAAGTTGACCATGACCAATTTAATAAACTACCTACATAAAGTGAACAAGGAAATTTCTTCAATAATTTAAAAAAGTATCAAACAAGTTTCAGGGAGCTGGCTATATGTGTTCCACAACGAGAATAGTACATTCACAATCCAACGGTGAATTATAGAAAACATCAAGTCACCCCGAATCAAAATCTGCATACAACTGTTTCAATCTTATTAGATCTGATCAGCGTATTTGACTCGGAGTTGATCAAGTAGACATTTCATGTTGTACAAAGTACCGTAGTTGAAGGTAAAACACGAAAAAATATATCAAAGGAAAAGTTGTTTGATAGTATTTAGTAGTATGAATTTAAAATTTTTTCTCCGAAGACTCTATTGTGGGGGCCCCTCTTTTGTGAAGGCCCCGAGGCTGTAGCCTCGTTTGCCCTTCCCCAAATCCGGCCCCGGATATATATATATATATATATATATATATATATATGTATATAAATATATATACATATATGTATATGTATATATATATATATACATATATGTATATGTATATATTATATATATATATATATATATATATATATATATATATAAAAGAAAAATAAATAATAAGTAAAAAACTTGTCTAAAAACCACAAACTGAAAATAACTTTTATTCGACTAGTTTGGGCTTTTACAGCATTATCAAGACTGAAAACATATTACAAAGACATCACTTGAAAATATTCGTATTTCGGTTCGGTACCTGGGGGTGGTAAAATAGACTCGATGGGTTTTCCAGACTGTCAGAGATTTGACAGTGGGGAGTGGTTTAGGTCTAACTGGTCATTGAGAAGAATGTAATTATGGGATTTTTGGAGTTTGTTTATTTCCATGGCTTCCAGGAAGTTCATTTTCATACCTTTTTCACAGTAATGAAGAATTTTTGGTTTAAAAGTGGATGAGATGTTATGTCCTTTCGACTCTAGATGTTCCCTAAATGCTGACTGTCCATTTTTCAGATGTTCTTTAAGCCTAGTTTCAAAACATCTTCCAGTATGGCCTTATATATGATGACTTACATTATTCACAGTCCATTCTAAAAATTCCTGTCTTCTTCATTGGATCAACTTTTGACATTTTATTATTGAAAATCATTTCACCCAATCTGCTATGACTCGAAAAAGCAGTATTCAAATTATTATTTTTGAAGAATTTAATGATCTTCGAAGAGGGGATGAGCGTATAAGGGACATTCACAAACTTTTGTTCATTTTTATTATTACTATTGCAGTATAGTCCATATAATTGCATATTGATGAAAATTTCTTTTTTCGAAATTAAACTATGTATTTCAAATAATAAGTTATTTTCAGTTTGTGGTTTTTAGACAAGTTTTTTACTTATTATTTATTTTTCATTTAAATATGAAGTACCACAGAGTTGATTCGTCGTCCATCGAATTTATTATATATATATATATATATATATATATATATATATATATATATATATATATATATATATATATATATATATATATATATATATATATATATATATATTTAAATTAATTCACTTCGACTTTCGCGGTTTGCTAAATTAAGATTAATTTATATTACAACACAGATCGTTTATAAATACCTATAGAAAGGTAATTTTGAAACTCATTTTCTACCTAATCTAATTACTATGAGAAATTTTAAATTTTTTTTCGTGTTCACTATCACACAGGATTTTCTGAATTCCTTGTATGATTCAGATCAGACAATTTCCCTCTCGCGTGAATGACAAATTATAACATGAAGAACAATAATTGATAGTAAAATCGGAAGTGGAGCTCAACATGTAGATAAAAATCCCATGACCGATCAAGTTCATGGATGCATTGTGAGGGTCAATACTCATTCATAATATTTATCACAAGACGATGTCATTCAACTTCGTAAAACTATATTTTACATGGATTCAATCGATTTTTAATGAAGAGAATGCATGTTTTCATTCAAGCTAATTATAATTATTTCTAATTCGCAAGGGTTCTAGCACTAATGAAAACGTATAATTCACCTTGAAATGAAACATATTTTTTTTCTTTCGTCTTTAAGGTTTAGACAAATTAGCAGTATTCTCCATTGAATTCAAATTTGTGAACATTCAAAATATGAATTTTCGCTAATTAAAGAAGTTTATTGTATAACGTGTTTCGGTACAATCAACAGAGATATTAAGTGTAACTAAACGAAACGCGTACTACTATTATTAGGCCAGTCAGTTTAGATTTAGACATTGAAAATCGAAAATTTAACAATAATTCTAGAAGTTTTTAAACTTTGGTCATGTGAATGCTACACAGAGAAAGGAACAAATCTCATTTTGCAACCTTTTCTGAAGACCGGAACACTGTTAAAATTTCAATAATATTGAATTTTGCCTTATACTTGTGAAAAAAATTCCAAAAGTTCTGCAAACTTGGAGTAGTATTTAGTATTTTAGTATTTAGTATTTAGTATTTAGTATTTAGTATTTAGTATTTAGTATTTAGTATTTAGTATTTAGTATTTAGTAGTATTTAGTATTTAGTATTTAGTATTTAGTATTTAGTATTTAGTATTTAGTATTTAGTATTTAGTATTTAGTATTTAGTATTTAGTATTTAGTATTTAGTATTTAGTATTTAGTATTTAGTATTTAGTATTTAGTATTTAGTATTTAGTATTTTAGTATTTAGTATTTTACTTGGAGTAGTATTTCATATCAAATATCAAATTTGCAACGAATTTAAGGGTACGGAACATTTTTTGATTCAAAATTGACGTTTTTCTTTGATAAACTGACCAAAAAAATTCCAAAAGTTCTGCAAACTTGACAGATACTTCTGAAAAATTTACCAAACAGTTGTATAAATTTGCAACCATTCATGTTGACCGGAACATGTTTATTTATAATTTTTTTAATTCGTGGTAAATTTTTCGAGCAAGATGGTCTTGAAATAATTACAAAAGATTTGAAATTTCGTTCCAAACATCCATTCTGATGCATTTGCAAATTTGTAACTTTGTACGCGTTCCGGAACTTTATGCAATTTGCAAATATATAAAAATCCAAAAACCATATTTTTGCAAATTGCATAAAATTCCGGACCTCGTACAAGGTTGCAAATTTGGAAATGCATCAGAATAGATATTTTCTGAATTTGCAACCAAGTTTCAAAACTTTTGTAATTATTTCGAGATAATCTTGCCCGAAAAAATGACCACGAAATAAAAAAATTATAAAAAAACATGTTCCGGTCAACGCAAAAGATTGCAAATTTATGAAACTGTTCGGTATTGAATTGCTTTGACTTACATCTTGAATGATTTTTTTTTAATTTCTGACAGTTTTATTCTTCTATTTATTGAAACCCGCAATTCAAATTTCAATTTCACAAAATGAAATTTAATTCATAAATTTATTTCAGATTTTCGTGCATTTATAATTGTAAGAAATTAGTTTCTGAAATTTTCGGTTAGATGAAGCTGCGGAATCAATAATTATCAATTCCGGTAACCACTCGATGAACCGTTCCTTCTCACTCGAAAATCTCATTAGAATTGTTCGAGTATTTGTCAATAATAGTCAATATATTCTCCGATTCAAATCTTCGAATTTCAAGAATACCGATTGAGAAATTAAAAGACGATGAGCTTCTGCCTTAAGTCGCCCAGCTGAGCACACTTAAGGCCATAACTGAGCACGTATTTCATAATGAGGCATTACCTACCAGTATTACATTACATCGAAGGCATCCAATGTTTTAGCACTATGGTGAGAATAAACAAATTATTTGTCCTTGCAATGCTCGATCATGAAATGTTAACATTGAATCATTGAAAGTACTATATTTTATGTGGATGACATATTATGCACGCGGGATTTATAGTTCCAGGAATATTGAAACGATCAGAGTCGTATCAGTGAGTATTTCTTTGAATATTGAAGAAATATTGTGTAATTAGTGGTTTGAATATTGATATATGAAATAATTTCACGAAAATAAAAAATAGACGAGAGGTGTCGTAGGACACTCGTTCAGAGAGAAGTTCCTTTCGCTATATATTATGAATTAACTTTGAAGAGAATGAAAAAACATGAAATATCAGACATTTCAATTTTTTATTCTCTAACTCAGTTCATAGAGGCTGAAGACCTGCACAAAACTTCAAAAATCGTGAAAAATAATGTACATTGAATTTACCGCCACAAAATGGCCGACTTCGGCTTAGGAACATGATTCACGTGGATGGCTGTTTGAATTTCCAGTCAAAAAATGGCTGACTTCCGGTGCAGAACAAACATCGGTCGAGCATGCGCGGCACCAGCATTCTGGACTTGGAGTGAGCCAGAACCGGTGTTGTTACATTACTACATAGAATTGATAGAGGTGAAGCAGAAAGTTGACACTCGAAGACGGCACTTCTTTAATACTAACTGAAGATCGGTACATGTTTAACCTCATAGCTCAATTTTGAGGGATTTATAGGTGCACAAAACCACAATATCAAAACACATGAAATTTCTATATATCAATGGCGGTGGTGGGAAAAAGTTGGTACACTCTCAGAAGGTACTTTCCAAACTTAACACATCAATTTTTATTCATCTAACTCAATTTATCTGACCAAATCTATGAACAAAATTGCTGAAAGTCGTATGTTGTTCAAAAATGTCTTAGCTTCAGAAATTTCACTATTGAAAAAAAATCTGAACTTCAAAAAAGTTACAGAGATTCACCTACACCTGTTCTTCCTAGAAAAAACCACACACATCAAATTTTGGCAAGGGGCCACTCAAAGTGTCCAAATATAGCGAGAAAAAATTAAGTATATACATATATACTTATTCATGTAGGAGGTGTATGTAATTCATTATCCTTGACTGATTTGGAACTCCGAAACTAAGATCGTAACTCTAAAGAATTATGGACTATGTGACGATTATATGTCCAACGCTCAAAAAATTATAAAGTAGGACAATTAAAAAAAACCAGTGGGTTGATTATGCCCCAAAATTATTTGCAAGCTTCACAAAATAAAATTTAATCGATAATTTCGTATTTTTACGGTTCTTCAAACTATTTACCTTCAACTGCAAAATTTGAATAGAAAAACCATTTTCGAAGGAGCGGATATCCTGACAATTGTTTAGCACCTATAATAATCATGAGTCATTTTTTGCATCGATTGCTTACACGTAAAAGAACAATAATGTTATTTGTCACTGGTACTTCGCAAACGGCATAAAATAAATCATTCCGCATAAAATTATCATAAATAAGCAAGTGGGCACCTATCCCATAGGATGTCGTCTCTGCCACACTATGCGTAAGAATACTTAGTCATAATAGTCTTCGCAAAACATCTGCGAAAGTACTCAAAAACTAAACCATTACGAAATAGCGATGTTATTTCGATCAAATTATGAGTTACCAACTGCTCCATGCAGAATAAGTTATAAAAACAAAGTAATTGGTCTCGAAAAGCACCTTTTCAAACTGCCAGAGTTGATTTTCATCAAAATTTGAGTAAAAAAGTCAATATATTTATTTCAATGTATTTCTCCACATTTCTAATTCTTGTTCATATAAAAAATAGCGCTTTCCTACACTTCGTAAACTTTTAATTATAATGGCAACTTCACCAGTCACCAAATGTTCTTGTGAAACATCGTTTTCTTCCCTAAAATGTCTTGAAAATTATTTGCGGAATTCTACTGGTGGCGACAGATTAAACGGCCTTGCTTTGATGTATATACATTCAGATGTGCCTATTCTGGAAGACTAAAGCTCTTAGCTCTTCAATCTCGACGTCTTACTATTTTATTATAATCAATAAGTGAATAAGTAAATTTTAATTGGCATTTATTATCTTGATGTCTTTTTGTTTCTTGTTTCAATTTTATGAATTTACTAATTATCACTGCCTTGAAATTTTGTTGCCATTTTCCTTTATGATTTTTGAGTGTATGCTGTTTGAGACTTGACTATAATCACTACCTGATAGATTTTTTTCATTAAATTTCATTAAATGTAGTTTTAATGTACGTTACGTTTTGTGTTACATAATATATCACGTTTTTTATACACTCCCCAATTTTTTTTCGAAACTCCGCCTAACACAACATTCTAACTGCGCCACTGTTTCGACATCAACTTTTCTGACAAAAACTCAGAGACATTAATACAATTTCTAGTGGATGAATTTTATTCAAGAATGATCCAACAAAATCTATAAGATACACTTACACGAAACTGAACCGAAAACATATGTGTCTTACTGTAGTTACCACAAACCAATAACTACTAAGATTGAATGTACATATTGAGTTCACAATTAGTTCATATTTTTATAATAATTAATTATAAAATACGCATTAACAAAACTTAAAAGAAAAAATTATTATGATTTTATTGCCATTCTCCTTCGTTAGTTCTTTTCTTCATTTAATTAATCTCAAACTTTCCTACATTTAAGTACTCTGAAATGTTGATAGTTTATTTAATTGTCACTGCTATTCAATACATAATATAAAGCAAAAATCTTTTATTTATATTGTTTGTCTCTGAAATCATTAATTCATTATCATTCATGTATTCATACAGATATCGTTAATTCAATTATATTCAGCTTTAATGCAAATGCAACTACTTAATGAAACTGATACCTAATTAAAATCAACACTTGGCTTAGCCTAATAACAACTTATCAACATGTTTCAAGTTGATTAACACATTATCAATAATAGGATAGTTGAACATACTCTTACAAAAAGAACGTTTTCTCTATGTCAGTCTTGATAATGTGATAATTAACATGTTGATAAATTGATATTTTTTGTTATAAATTGGAACGTTAAACCAAGTTTTTATTTTAATTAGCAATATTAATCGTGTTTCACCAAAGGATAAGTGGAAATTCAACTTCAGTCACTCAATGGAATTATGAAAAATTTTCATTCTAAAAACTGTGTTAATAAATATCAAACAAATAGTAATATGTATATAAATGAGCTTTTTATTAGATATGGTGTGATTAATCTAAGAAAAAAAATTCAATTATCATCAATTTCGTCGTAAATATAATGCGATCGGCACAAACTAGAGATAATTACAGATACCACACTTTTAACCCAGTTCGAGTTGCTTTGAAGTTGAAATGTGCTCTGTAATTTTTCAATTTTCCTCATGAGATTATTGAACCAAATGGTAATTGTCGAACAATTAGAGAAAATAGCTCGATCGTTATTCGAAATTTATGGTTATGTCGCATGTCTTCATTGAGCTTAATGGGTCACTTAACACATTTCTGTGCTTCTGTGAACATTGGTTCAAGCGTTTTCGAAACGGGTTCTGTATCAACTTTGTCAGGAGTATTTTTCGGAAATTTGGTGAACAAATATGAAAAATAAAGGTTGAATGAATTGAAAAACATACAAGTTAACCATGGTTCATGTAATATATTACATAAAGTGAACAAGGAAAATTCTTCAATAACTTAAAAAATTATCAATCAACTTTTCAAGGGAGCTGGTTCAATGTATTCCCCAATGAGAATTCTACATTCACAATCCAACAGTGGATTATAGAAATTGCCAAATACCCCTAATCAAAATCTGCATAGAGCTGTTTCGATCTCATTAGAACTCATCAGTGCTGCTTATTTGACTCGGAGTGAATTAACAAATTTCTTATTGTTCCCCACTACAAATTGGAACGACATACGCCACAGTTCTAGAGTAGACATTTAATGTCAGGAAATTGTTGGGGAACAATTAGAAATTTGTGAATTCACTCCGAGTCAAATAAGCTACACTGATGAGATCTAATAAGATCGAAACAGCTGTATGCAGATTTTGAGTCGGGGTGACTTGACGATTTCTATAATTCACTGATGGATTGTGAATGTATAATTCTAGTCGCGGAATACATACCTATAATCAGCTCCCTTGGAAAGTTGTTTGATAATTTTCGATGTATAGGTATTGAATTTTTATAATCTACTATTGGATCGTGAATGTAGAATTCTCGTTGGGGAATACATATAACTAGCTGCGTTGGAAAGTTTTTTGATAATTTTTACAAAAAAAGTTGTGTTTTTTTATGTAGTAGGTATTTTGAATGAATTAACGGAAAGAAAATTACTCATATATTATGTGGAATATTATTCGATATACTATAATAATGAAGTATTTTGAAAACACTGCATCGATAGTGCTGTTGTAGATTGTAGAGACGAAAGAAGTCAATCCAATGGCTTTGAGTTTTTATCAGAAAAGTTGATTTTCAAACCAAAAATAGAAAAAAAATTTCGAATTATTGCTTTCGATCCCTAATTATCATTAAGTACAGGAATAGATAGTAGATTAGTTGTATAAATCATAATCACTTTTCCATTTTAAAATCATATACGTAACCTATAATAAGACACTGATTTTATACTCATATCTTTATATTTATATAGAATATCTTGCTGAAATCTACAAACACAGATACCTACTTACGTAACTTCATCATCTTTATACGCAACATCTACTGAATCACTTTCCCAATTAATCTTTTATTCATAAAATTGTTATGCTTGCTTAACTGATACGTATATACGAATACGGCTGACGCTCACACCTAGCTACGTTGTTTTGATAGTCGTGTCAGATACAGTTTTTTACCAATCATAATATCATGCGGTAATCATCTAATAAAAATATTCACGTATATATATTTTCATTTTTTTTTCATTTCTCGAACTTTTCGTGAAACGTATAAAGGCATCCATTCTTCTCTGTTCTGCGGCAACCCTTCTAGTTATATCATTCACGAATCTGTACTACTCTTATTCATTGCAGTTATTTTGCAAATTCTTTAATTTATCATTTGAATTTATGAGGTCAATTGTTAACATGTTTGAGAAATTAAACTCTGAGTCTAAAGATTTTCACATATAATACAACAACAAAAGTTGCACAACGCGTTACGCTGACATTACAGCTTCTTTCGGTGCGAATTTCAAACTAAAACTAAAATATCTAATACAAGGTTTGCAAAGTACGATTATAAATTCTGGAAATCCATTCTGGGGTTCTAAGAACAAACTACCTTTATTCATTGAAAAGGTTCAAAATGGGGGAGCTGTTCACATACAATTTGTTGTTAGGTAACTTCTGGGAATTTTTATGTCTATCAATTTCTGAAATTTCCATAAGATTTAATTTTGAACCTGTTCCGAAATGTAGAATTTCGAAATCCGAATTGAAGTTATGTTTCTCGTTTATCATACCCATTTTTGACTGCTATTCCAAACATAACAGACAAAATAATAAGGAAGAAAAATCATAGAATGGCAATTTCACAAGTATTCCCATTGATCAAACCAGAAGAAATTAAATATAATTATTTAACTTATTAATTTAACTTATTTCGGCAGGGTTTAGACCTGGGAAATCCTGTACTGGTCAGGTTCTAAGCCTCACACAACACATTGAGGATGGCTTTGAAAGAAAGGCAAAAACGGGGGCCGTCTTTATAGATTTAACGGCGGCATATGACACTATAAACCATAAAATGTTACTGGGAAAAATCTTCGTAATGACAGGTGATTTACAGCTGACGAAAGTGCTAAACACAATGCTATCGAATAGAAGGTTTTATGTAGAGTTCCAAGGATCAAGAAGCCGCTGGAGGAACCAGAAGAATGGCAACCCCAAGGCAGCGTGCTCGCACCCATGCTCTTCAATGTGTATACCAACGACCAACCAACCGGCCCAGCAACAAGAAGCTTTATCTACGCCGATGACGTAGCTATCACCTGCCAGTCAAAAAACATCGCAGAGATAGAGGAGCACTTAACAGAATCTTTATCAAGGCTGAGCGGCTATTATGGATCTAACCAACTCCGCCCGAATCCAGCAAAGACGCAGACATGCCTATTCCATCTCAATAACCGACAGGCGAGAAGGGAACTGCAAATAGAGTGGAACTCAGTCAGACTGCAACACTGCCCAAACCCAGTCTATCTAGGGGTTACATTGGACCGCACCCTCACCTACAAGAAGCATATCGATAAAACCAAGGCCAAAGTCAACACCAGAAATGGCGTTCTCCGTAAACTGACTAACGCTCGTTGGGGGGCGAACCCTAACGTCCTGCGCTCCTCGGCCCTTGCACTGTGCTACTCCGCGGCCGAATATGCATCTCCCGTATGGCAGCACACGCCCATAGGCTGGACCCTGTCCTGAACGACACGTATAGATTAATAACGGGATGCCTAAAACCCACCAACCTTGACCAACTCTACATGCTAGCCGGAATCGCACCCCCACAAATACGGAGGGAAACCCTAGCCATGGCCGAACGAAACAGACAATGCGACGACACCAGACATCCTCTGTATCAACATATACCGGTAGCGGCCAGACTAAAATCAAGGCGAAACTTTATACAATCTACACAGCCCCTCACAGCCTCTAAAACTGCCACCAAGGAGACAAGATGGGAACAGTGCCTAATAGACCACGACACTCCAACCTGGAATCCAAAAGAAAAACTTCCTGCAGGTTCGGACCTAGACTGGGGCACCTGGAAGACCCTCAACCGACTTCGGTGCCAAATGGGGAGATGCAAGACCAACCTCGTGAAGTGGGGATACGTGGAAGAGGCGGCATGTGAATGCGGAGAAGCCCAGTCAATGGAACACCTCCTGTCGTGCCAATCCCTACAAGCCCCATGTACCCTCCGGGACCTATGGACGTGTAATGAAAATGCCGTGATATGCGCCAGACACTGGAGTGATATATGAACATTTATAGCTATATATTATCTGTAGTTCAGACACGATTAAATAAATAAATTTCGGCAAAGCTTCCAACAAATTACGATCCTTTTCCTCTATTCTAGATTTCAATTGAACATTTAGAAAAAAAAAATAGTCTAGGAAAAAAAACAAGTCAAAAATCGATAAGCTCAGTAAATCGGGAGTTTATAAACTTGAATGCAGAAATTGCTATAAAATATATGTAGGTCGGACACATAGAAATTTCAAAAAAACGATGACTGAGCACAGGTGAAGTAACATAAATCATAACGAAGATTCATGCTAGACATTTAATAAAAGAGAAACATGACTTCAATTCGGATTTCAAAATTCTACATCTCGGAACAAAAGGTTCAAAATTAAATCTTATGGAAAATTTAGAAATTAATAGGCATACAAATTCCCAGAAGTTACTTAACAACCAATTGGATGTGAACAGCTCCCCCCTTCTCAATCTTTTCAATGAATGAAGGTAGTTTGTTCTTAGAATCCCAGGATGGATTCCCCAAATTTGTAATTGTACTTGGCAAAGCTTGCATTAGATATTTTAGTTTTAGTTTGAAATTCGCACCTGAAGAAGCTGTAGTGTCGGCGAAACGCGTTCTGCAACTGTTGTTGTTTTATTATATATGAATATCGTTAAACTCAGATTTTCATTTCTCAAACATGTCTTTAATTTATGCATAGAACTTAAAAATATTTGAGTATAAAGTTAATTCAAGCGAAGGTCGAAAGAAAATATAAACTTACTCTTGAATTTTGCCTATTGCATTTCCTCGTTCGAAAGTCATGATCTGAGAAGTTATCACAATTAGTTTAACGAACTCACGTTCACGATATCCGATGTTACTTACGTATCTCTAATTAATTTTACAACCTTCAGGGCCTCTAACCGATGGAATTAATACAAGAATTATGAATTTATCGTCCATAAAGTTATTTTATTCTTCTCAATTTCCTCAAACGGAATCATAAACCTCATCTACTGGTATGCTCATTGCCAACTTGGAACAACTGGACAAAATTATCGTCGTTTTTAATGATGTTAGCAAAATGTATGTGGTTATGGTTCATAGTAACTCTCGTGACACGGAAGATCATAGAATCAAGTAATGTCTTGAAAATATGGCCAATTATGAACATTGTTGTGAACTGTTACATAACTGATAAACTGAATAGTCGGTTGAATTTTTCAATTTGTTCATGTTTGTTCTCATCAACTCTGTATAAAAATAATATTCTGAGTGTTAGTTCGGAAAACAACAAGAAAATCCTAAAATGATATGCTGAAGTTTAACCAGACAAAGAAGAGGACATTTATCCATCTTTGAACAACAAATATACACACATCAAAAAAATGTAAGGGTCAGCGATATTTTTAGGGTTTCGTCACTTGGTAATGGAAAATTCAATACAATTTCTGTTACCCACGTAGAACACAATCTTTTGCCACATAATTTATTTATAATTTCATACAAACTTTGCAAATCAAATGAAAGCTTTAGTCTAACTGAAAAGAGTGAAAAATTCGAATTCAATGCACTTAGGATTCTGAATAAAAAAATTGTCACTGGTCAATGTCTAATACAGAGTGTGTCCACCGCGATTGTTCAAAACTGCCCTACATCGATTTGGTAAGCTGAGAATAAGGTTATCGATGCTTTCCTGGTCAATCGCATTCCATTCTTCAACCAGAGTATAGAACAATTGATTTCGTGTCTGGAAGAGAATGTTAAGCCTTAAAATTCCTCTGCCAAGCAAATCCCACACATGCTCAATCGGATTCAGGTCTGGCGATTGAGCAGGCCAATCCAAAACACTTATACCACTCTCCTCCAAGTAATCTCTTGCGATCGCTGTGGTATGAGGGCGCGCATTGTCATCCATGAAGATAAAGTTTTCACCTATTTCATCTAAGAGCATTTACAAACCTCTCCAGCAATACGAAGTCGCTTCTTCCGCCAATGCTGATGAAAACCATCACCGTTCCGCCTTGGTAGCTATGAACTTCCTGTGCAGTCCTAAGTCTCCAAACATTTCCAGGTTGTGTCCATACACGAGTACGTCTAGTATCTGGACGTGAGCCGAATCTCGTTTCATCACTAAACAACACAGGAGTCCATTCTTGCAGGTCCCATTCGATGTGATTTCTAGCCCAGACTATTCGGGCCTCGCGATTTCTTCTGGATAATGGTGGAGCTCTCTATGGACGCCTGGCACGTAAAGTGGACTCGTGTAGTCTATTTCTCACAGTTTTCTCACTCATCTGTATATATGGTGAGCGTTCCTGAGTTCCAAACTTAGTTGACCTGCCGTGTGAGTTGGATTTCTCAGAGCTTGAATTCTCAGAAATCTGTCCTGTGCCGCCGTTGTTATTCTGGTACGGCCAGTATGTTGCTCTTTAACATCGCCAGTTTGATTATAACGAATTCATAAACGACTTATAGTGGACTGGTTAGTCCCTAATTCATTGGCAACAACCCTCTGTGACATTCCAGCTTGAAGCATTCCAATGGCCCTCAAGTGCACGTCTCTCTGAAGGTGATTACGTTCCATAATTTAGACAAACAACACTACTTAAAATTTTCAATAATTACTATTCGCTGGTCGCATTACATCTGATTTGAACTGATGAATGAAACAAGGAACGACATGAAGAAAATGAATAGTCGTTGGAAAAAAAAAGGAAAACATGCCATGATGTTCAAAATGATAAAAAAGTATTGTGTAAATAACAAACGAAAATCTGCAATGTGATAATGCTACGAGAATCGAGAATTAACAAACAATCCCAAAATATGCTTGACCCTTAGATTCTTTTGATGTGTGTAGTTGAAATAAGGGTGTATGACTTTCCAGTCAACATGTCAAATAATAGATATGACTACACTTTGTTAGTGTACTTCAGTAACACCAATGAGTTAAATTATATATCACATTCTTGCATTTCCGATATAATCTATTAATCTCGCAAATTTAAGTGGAAATCAAGAAGAGGTTTGACGAATTAATTACTCCTCAATTGAACAGAGTGATGAGATCTAGTAAGATCAAAACAGATATCTGATGTTTTTGGGCCAGAGTGATTTTCGTTTCTAATATTCATTTTTATGGTGTATTCATTACAAGGTGAATGATAATTTTCAGTTTACTACTAAGTTTCTTTTTTTATGAGCAACTCTCTTTATTTGAGTGTGTCCTTCTCATTATAGAATCAAAAGAGTTGAAGTTGCTTACACTCTCCTAAAATATTCATTTTATTGAATTTCCTGTGAAGTGCCTACTAATGAATATATCAAGTCGTTATACCGAAGTTAATGCCCAATTCTTCTCCTGAACTTGGCAAGTTTAATAAATGAGTAGGTATATGTAATATTAAGAAATTCTAAACGTAGATGACTTTATAGCGAGAAACAGCAGGTTGCAATTCTATGCAACCATATCGAATCCATGAACGATTACCGTATGTTTTCAGCTTTCATAAACGTCTACTGAAATATATTGAATCTCTTAATCCAATAACATAAAGATAAAACAAATTGAAGAATAATAGTTTCTAATGGATAGTCTTACTTAGAGGCTAGTTTTAATAAAAAGCCGAGTTTCTATAAAATTTTAGAAATATTTGTGAGATTCATAAAATAATTCATCCGTATATATCAATCCAGTTGACTAACAGTATGTAAAATGATGGATACGTAGCTACTATACTTTTGTTTGACAACCGGCTTTAAGGTCACGAATAACCTATTTCTATGACTTCAATAATAATAATAATAATAATAATAATAATAATAATAATAATAATAAAAATAATAATAATAATAATAATAATTCGTCCACTGCCGAAAATAATGTGATGATGAAAGAAGAACAGAAAAGGGAAAAATATAGAGATTTTATGTTCGAGCTGAGGACACTATACCCAAGGCATAAAGTTAGGATGGTCGTACTAATCATAGGTTGTCTAGGCGGAATGAAAGCTATGTGACAGAATTAAAAATTATTCCGGCATGCAGATCTCTGGCCGATATATTGATGCGCAGGATGCAGAAAGCAGTGTTGCTCGGGTCACTTCGAATCATCAGGTCCCATGAACTATAGAGGCCGCTTGCAGCTCATCTCTTTTGTTAAGGGACGCTGTAAGGGCAGGATGAAGAACTACTGCAAGGAATGTGTGAGAGGTTTTTTACTGAGTAACCAGCAACATCCGGAGTCTCACACACCCTGATAATGAGTGCGGGATACTCTCGGGGTATTCTTTAACAGATTTTTCCTCTCACACGGACGTAAAAAAAAATCTTTATTGTACATTTGACAAACGTGCGTGTACTCGTCAATATAAACAATGATGTAAATACAATTTCTATGATACAAACTAAATTATACAAATATAATCGATATTCACAACAACAAAAAATTCACAATTAAAAGTATACTAGGATAACAAACTATCTAGTCAAAAATTCGGAAAAGGAATAGAATGCTTTACTTGCAAGGTTCTTTCTCACAGCCTGCCTGAAGTCTTCAAAGGATAACTTCCTTAGTGGAGAGTCATATTATGGTAGACAATTATCGTAATTGAGAACAGGTTGGTCGATATTATGAAAGTTCCATAATCAATTAGTCAATGACTAAGATAACACAATTTTTGATTGAATTCAACAAATGATACATTCTTCATTCTAATACGAAATCTATTAAGTGTACAAAAATTCAGAATTGAATAATGTCCCACTTGTGTGTGACTAATAGTAGAATGAGGCAATATTTTTCTATGTTAGCGTATAAATTCCAGTTTTATTAAATAATCTACCCTTTACCTATAGTCCCGATTTTGACGTTGACTATTTCATCGATTGTGTTCAGAATTTTTGAAAAATCAAACATATATTTTGAAATGTCTAGAGGGATCTGTATTGTTGCAGGCATGTGCCCCCAGATATATATGGTACGCGTCAACAAAAAAACGAAGAGATCCAGTGGGAACGTGTTACGTATCCAAAGGAGGATTCAGTTCTTTTGAAGAATATTCACCTTGTCGAACATGTAAGTCAATTTTTGTTATAGTACCTACTCATTGAGTAGTTCATTATATTAAGTTTTCGTGAAAATTTAACTGATCTTCATATGAAGTGCATGAATTTACTGAATATAATATATCTAAAACATACATTTCATAGGGTTATGTTAATTTAATGGTGGTTTTCATGGAAATATTATTTATACAACCTTCTTGAAATTTTATTTTTTCATAAATTAATCGAAAAATATAGGTTAAATAATAATATATTAAAGCAATGGTTAAAAATAACAATTTACACATTTATTATAAGAAATAACGCATAACGCACGTTTCGGTGGAACTTCACCTTCTTCAGATGCTAATGGCAAACTTTGCCATTTTGCCTATTTTTAACCATTGTTTTAATATAAATAATAATACAAAAACTATATTTTTCCTGAACAAACGTATGACATTTTTACTTAAAGATGGCGGTGGCTTGAGAAAAAAATTGAATCCACTGAAGTACACTTCTTTATCACTCACTGTACTCAATACAAATGTTTAACCGACTAACTGAATTTAGAGGAGCAAAAATCAATTTGAAACTGTTCGTATCACTCCTTACCTCCGCCCTAGAGAGCTGAATTCTGGATATATTATTTATAATCAATTTCTTGCTACTGGTTTGAAAAGTACGACTTAAAACAGAACGACTTAATATGCTTACTAATATTAATATATCCATACTTCACTTCATATCGATAGATGAGAACTTCCCTCATCTAGAAAATTTCATGGACTTTCGAAAACACCTACCAAAAGTCTCCCACCACAAAAAAATTACTTATACTTCATATAGTCATGAAAATAGTTAATATTAAAACGGTGGTATTTATTAAAAAAATAAGTATTTTCGATAAAGAAAAATAGAAATAGAAGTGTACCAATATTGAGCTTGGTTTATTATGAAGTTATTTTAGTCCAAGATCCCAGAGCCGCCAGACGTCACTCATTTTCTCAGCAATGATATGTATGGGGTTGAGTGGTGTTGTTATGTATATTCAGTGTATGGATACCTGCTACCTTGTGCCGACGGCCAATTTCCAGGTACCAGGTGCTGAAGATGGAAAAAACTCAACTCACTTTATTTTCTCAGTCTTGATTTCTATATATGATGCTCAGGGAACCATTTCAATGCCTTATGTAAGCAGCCAGACCGATCGTATGGGCCAAACATCCCGCCAGACACAAATAAAGTGTCCCTATGAGTATGACAGTATGAGTGAAATGTCATGATTTGCTCATTTAAGCGCGATAGTGATTATCTATGCGCGTCGATCTCCCTTCTATACTTACTGTTATAACATTTCGCTCATACTGTCATACTCACAGGGACACTTTATTTGTGTCTGGCGGGAGGTTTGGCCCATACGATCGGTCTGGCTGCTTGCATAAAGTATTGAAATAGTTCCCTGAGTATCATATATAAAAATCAAGACTGAAAAAACAAGAAAAGTGAGTTGAGTTTTTTTCCATCTTTAGCACCTGATATCTGGAAATTGGCCGTCGGAATAAGGTAGCAGGTATCCACACACTGAAAGTACATACGAGCACTACTTCATCACACAAATATTATTGCTGAGAAAATAAGTAACGTCTGGCGGCTCTGGGATCTTGCTTTAATTTCAAAATGCTGGATAAAAATTATAGAAAATAAAATTAATAAAATCAATTATTTATGCCGAAAATATTTATATTTTATTTCTTGAACAAGAAAATTTAAAATTAACGCCTTTATTTCGATCATATTGAATATCGAGAGGTTATACACCGATGACGATATCGATATTTGTGACCTCTAACATCGATGTTAAAACATCGAATATCAATAACATAATAGAGCAAGATCCCAGAGCCGCCAGACCTTACTTATTTTCTCAGCAATAATATTTATAGGATGAAGTGGTGCTCATAATTATGTCTTTTCAGTGTATGGATACCTGCTACCTTGTACCGACGGCCAATTTCCAGGTATCAGGTACTGAATATGGAAAAAAACTCAACTCACTCTTCTTATTTTCTCAGTCCTGATTTTGATATATGATACTCAGGGAACTATTTCAATACTTTATTCAAGCAGCCAGACAGATCGTATGGGCCAAACCTCCCGCCAAACAAAAATAAAGTGTCCGTATGAGTATGACAGTATGAGCGAAATGTCATGATTCGCACATTCAAGTGCGATAGTGATTATCTATGCGCATCGATCTCCTTTCTACACTTAGTGTCATGACATTTCGCTAATACTGTCATACTACTATAATACGTCATATTATATATCATACATAAAAATCAAGACTGAGAAAATAAGAAAAGTGAGTTGAGTTTTTTCCATCTTCAGCACCTGATACCTGGAAATTGGCCGTCGGCACAAGGTAGCACGTATCCATATCACATACGAGAACTACTTCATCCTATGAATATTATTGCTGAGAAAATAAGTAACGTCTGGCGGCTCTGGGGTCTGGGACTATAACGTCGATGTTTCAAAAACATCGATAACACCGCCCAGCACCAGATACACTTGCTAGCTATCATTCGGTAGGTAACGGGATCAAACCCCGGGTTCGCCATGAATTTTTCTCATGGCGTAGGTAAGTCACTGCTTGTAAACTTACAAAATCGAGTGCTGGGCCAACATACATCCTCTGAACCCTTTATCACCTCCTTTTTTCCATCCAAGTCTATCCTCTAATCTGACTGAAGGAGTTCATCCCCATAACTCTAGCAGCCCGCCTCCCTCGCACTTACTTGAGGAAGTAATGAAACACGTGATCTTTCCTAACTTTTTTGGTCACCCTTTTCAGTTCTCTACCTGCGCACTGTAGACGAATATTCGTCACGTTCCGACCTAATTGAGTGTGAAATTGTATGACATACTCGACAATTATACCGCCATCAGTATGCTATTATTTCCAGATCGTCGGGTCGGTGGTCTTTATCCGCGGTTTTACGAACCATTGTCGGAAAATAGAGTCATTACCGGCCCCCGAACAAAACAGCTGTAAACTGCGACAAAAGGGATGGCGGACTGGTCAACGAATCGGGGCCGATGGGATCTTTAATGATTATCATTCAACCGAAATTATCCTGCGGAAAATCGATGTATCGTTTAGGTTATGAATGTGAGTACCGATTTAATTTGGACGAGAAATGTAGTTACGTTTAAAACCGATTCGGGTTTTTATCGATAATCGATTCTGAAAATAGTCAATTACTTCGATCAATGGAATGGATCATATGTTTGAAAAATCGTTGAAGCACCGCGCACTTAAGGAGTTCTAAGAGCTGGGTACCTGAAGATCCACCTGAATGTACTCGTTATATGGTTATATTAACATATTTTTTCTTCTAGTTTTCAGTTTGTTCTACTTTGTATTTAATCATCTCTAACTGATTATTTGTATATTAATACCTCAAGAGAAAATTTTGTACACTTTTTAAGCATATTGTGCGAAGTAGTGCAGAAAGCTCAATTTTATATGTAATCTGTGTTGAAATACATTCAGAAAATTATTGCAATATATATATATATATATAATCTCTTGATAATTATTAGCAATAACAGGCTGGTTGAATCTTAAAAAACTCGATTTTATTAATTGACGTTTCACTATGATATTCGTAATTGAAATTTCTTTGACATTTATTAATTTGAAAAAAATTTGAAAACATTAAGGTTGCTTTGTCTAGCTAATTATTTATTATACGAGTATGCTATTCAGTCTAATATTAACATTCAAAATTGTTATTATTAGATGTTAAGGGAAACCAAAGAAACTTTTACCTACGTAATGTTTGAAAATAAAAATAATAGGGTACTATTTATCTAACAACAAAGAAATTAGTCATGGGAAAACATTGAAGATGTGGAGTAGAATTATGGTATAGCACGTTTATATGGAAGCAGCCGTTGACACGTGTTTCGGACTCTTTGGTCCTCATCAGAACGGCGTAGCCAAGCATTGGATTGAAAATTTGAAGATGAAAATAGTACAACAAACAAAATCCTCTGATACGGAAGACAATCAATCACACAATTGTGGTTTTGATTGTCTTCCGTATCAGAGGATTTTGTTTGTTGTACTATTTTCATCTTCAAATTTTCAATCCAATGCTTGGCTACGCCGTTCTGATGAGGACCAAAGAGTCCGAAACACGTGTCAACGGCTGCTTCCATATAAACGTGCTATACCATAATTCTACTCCACATCTTCAATGTTTTCCCATGACTAATTTCTTTGTTGTTAGATAAATAGTACCCTATTATTTTTATTTTCAAACATTACGTAGGTAAAAGTTTCTTTGGTTTCCCTTAACATCTAATAATAACAATTTTGAATGTTAATATTAGACTGAATAGCATACTCGTATAATAAATAATTAGCTAGACAAAGCAACCTTAATGTTTTCAAATTTTTTTCAAATTAATAAATGTCAAAGAAATTTCAATTACGAATATCATAGTGAAACGTCAATTAATAAAATCGAGTTTTTTAAGATTCAACCAGCCTGTTATTGCTAATAATTATCAAGAGATTAAAAATAGATCACAGGCAACAATAATTCGAATAAATAATTATATATATATATATATATAATATATATATATATAATATATATATATATATATATATATTATATATATATATATATCTATATAAAGGCTGGTTGAATCTTAAAAAACTCTATTTAATTAATAAGTTGACGTTTCACTATGACATTCATAGTTATTCAAAACTTTTGAAAAAAATTGAAAATTCTTTGACATTTATTGACTTGAAAAAATTGAATAGATAAGATTGATCTGTCTTGTTAAAAAACTCTTTCAGTCTAATATTAACATTCAAAATTGTTACTATTAGAAGGCAAGGGAAACTACAGAAACCTTTACCTATGTAATGTTCGAAAATAATAATAATAGGGTACTATTTATTTAACAGAAAGAAATTAGTCACGGGAAAATATTAAAAAAGTAGAGTAGAATTATCGGTATAGAACGTTTATATGGAAGCAGCCGTTGACACGTGTTTCGGACTCTTTGGTCCTCATCAGAACGGCGTAGCTAAGTATTGGATAGAAAATTTGGAGATGAAAATAGTTTAATAAATAAAATCCTCTGTTATGGAAGAAAATCACTTATTTGTGGTTTATTGTGATTTTCTTCCATAACAGAGGATTTTATTTATTAAACTATTTTCATCTCCAAATTTTCTATCCAATACTTAGCTACGCCGTTCTGATGAGGACCAAAGAGTCCGAAACACGTGTCAACGGCTGCTTCCATATAAACGTTCTATACCGATAATTCTACTCTACTTTTTTAATATTTTCCCGTGACTAATTTCTTTCTGTTAAATAAATAGTACCCTATTATTATTATTTTCGAACATTACATAGGTAAAGGTTTCTGTAGTTTCCCTTGCCTTCTAATAGTAACAATTTTTGTTAATATTAGACTGAAAGAATTTTTTAACAAGACAGATCAATCTTATCTATTCAATTTTTTCAAGTCAATAAATGTCAAAGAATTTTCAATTTTTTTCAAAAGTTTTGAATAACTATGAATGTCATAGTGAAACGTCAACTTATTAATTAAATAGAGTTTTTTAAGATTCAACCAGCCTGTTATTGCTGATAATTATCAAGAGATTAAAAATAAATCACAGGCAACAACAATTCGAATAAATATATATCTATATATAAATATATATATATATATCTATATATATATAGTTATATATATGTATATATATATATATATATATATAAATATATATATCTATATATATATATATATATATATATATATATATATATATATATATATATATATATATATACTCCTTGGGCGCATTAGCCATATAGTCATTGTTTTGTTCATAATTCCGATGTCAAACATTCAAAATTATGAATAATATATTAAATACACTTGTCTATAGTTATATATATATATATATATATATATATATATATATATATATATATATATATATATATATATATATATATATATATATATATATATATATATATATATATATATATATATATATATATATATATATATATATATATATATATATATATATATATATATATATATATATATATATACTCCTTGGGCGCATTAGCCATATAGTCATTGTTTTGTTCATAATTCCGATGTCAAACATTCAAAATTATGAATAATATATTAAATACACTTGTCTAAAGTTACATAAATAGAAGAGAACATTTAGATGTTTTTTCAATAAATCGCAGTCCATTGATAGTAACACGTATCGAATTAATGTTGTTCATTATTATTTTGTATGACAGTATTATTCCTTGAGGAAATTCCTAAAAGTAACTAAAACCATTTTCATTTATAATATCACGAGAGCATCTAAAATAATCGATTATTATTCCGAGTCTCGAGACGTATTTTGCGAGAATACGTCGACTGACGAGGTCAGTATAACGATTATTTTCGATTGCTCGAGTTGGTATTCGTAACGATTATATAACGAATAAACCACACCGTCAGAACTTCACCAAACATGATTATTAATTTTTTTTGACACCCGTCAAAAAATTGTCAATATGAAAAAATTCATATTTTGATACGAGGCGAAACGCCAAAACGATTATATCACGTCGGTAAAGGTATATCCACTTATCAATACGCGGTAAGTATGCAAAATCCACGGATCGTATTGGCTCATTCACACATGAGTTATATAATCAGAAGTAATACTATAAGTACTTCAAAATAATCAGGTTATCGATAGCTTGTTGCATAATTACAAAGAGTGTCAGTTTGACAGTCTAAATTATTCTGTCAAAGTGACACGATTTGTAATTATGCAGGAAGTTTGAGATATATGTATATGTATAACCGTATTTATTTTGAAGTACGTATTGTATTTGATACGATTATTTATTGAGTAAATTAAGTAAAATCTTGGAATCGTCTCATTTTTTATCAGTTATTGATGAACGTCAAAATTTGACGGTCCTTTTAGTTTCCGATTGGTAGAGTTACTCTATGTATAATCAGGTATTATCGAAATTATACAAGGCAACTTAACTAAATTCATCGTTTTGATTGGTTGAAAATCACACGGAAAGAATAATCAGTAGTAATACTATAAGTACTTCAAAATAATCAGGTTATACATCGATAACTTTTTGCATAATTACAAAGAGTGTCAGTTTGACAGTTTAAATATTATTCTGTAAAACTCACACGATTTGTAATTATGCAGGAAGTTTGAGATGTATAACCGTATTTATTTTGAAGTACGCATTGTATTTGATACGATTATTTGTTGAGTATATAAGTAAAAATCTCCGAATCGACTCATTTCTGAACAGTTATTGATAAATGTCAAAATTTGACGGTCCTATTAGTTTTCGATTGGTAGAGCTACTCTATGTATAATCAGGTATTATCGAAATTATAACAATTATACAAGGTAACTTAACTGAATTGATCGTTCTGATTGGTTGAAAATCATACGAAAAAAATAATCAGTATTATATGAGTTTCTTATCGTCCAACAAATTATTTGCTTTCGAAAACAGTCCGTAATAGGTAATCATATTTTTCAGGAAGAAATCGTACCTTTTTCGGACCATTAACTTTCCGTTGAAAGCAAGAAAGTTTCTCATATTTTCTCCATTTTATTTGCATTTCAAAGCGATAATTATGGTGTACGATACAATGTCAAATAAATTATAAAATTTTGACGTTTCGGTTCCGGATAGGAAGCAGACCTGGCGCATCCGCACGTCATATAGTTTGTGTTTTCTTATTGCGTGCGGTTATTGTACGAAGTACGTAGATAAACGTCGAAGGATGCGAGACACATGCGGAACAGATGCAGGTCGTTTGATATACGGCACGAGAGGACGCGGTAATTTGTTCTTGAATTGCTTTTCTATGGCCTACTGTTCCGTGACTATTAGGGACCTACATGCGCCGTTTGGGACCATAGAATCGGAAACAGTTGCTTCAGTCCCTTTGAATGCGTTCAGAATATAACTGACAATGATATTTATACAGTCAGAAGAGAGAGCTTTTATTTAACTTTTACTGTGAGAGATGTTTATTGGGTAGTTACTTTACTACCCAATAATTTTAGATTTCTATTACGTAAGCTGATATTCACAAGTATATCTTAACAAAATGTATTACAAAATAATTTCAATCGTATCCATAGATTTAAATGATTATTTTTTGAACATTCGACAATTATTCATAAATTCTGATATTTTGGAAAGTTCAGATTTCATTAATAAATTTATCCGAAAGAAAATGGAATTTATAGATATCGTAAATTACAGATATGATCGTGAGGATTGACATAACGATTTGTATATCATTATGTACATCACGATATACGATTTTAGGAACAGCTCTATACGTAATTTTTTTTTTTTTTGAAAAAATAAGTAATTTATTTTAAAATGAAATAATAGATGAAGTTACAAAAAATATAATAAGTATTCAGAGGTACTTTGTAGCATTTTTATTCATAGTATAAGATTACATACTTCATGACATAATATTTATTAAAAATGGACTCTTATTCCGTGACTTTTAGGGACCTACATTCGCCGTTTGGGACCATAGAATCGGAAACAGTTGCTTCAGTACCTTTGATACGTTCAGAATGTAATTGACGATTTTATTTATGGTAGTTACTTTACTCACATGATATTTTAGATTCGAGTCCGTAAGCTGATATTCACAAGTATAACTTAACAAAATTTATTACAAAATTATTTCAATAGTATCTATAGATTTAAATAAATATTTTTCGAACATTCATCTTCCATTCGGCTTTTTAGAAATATTTGAATAGTTCAGATTTCATTAAGAAATTTATGCGAAAAAAAGGGAATGATAGATTTCGTAAATTATTATAGATACCTACTTAAGGTCGTAAGGATTGACATAATGTCAAAATGTATTACAAAATTATTTTAATGGTATCCATAGATTTAATTAAATATTTTCAGAACATTCGACTTTTCTAAAATATTTCATTCATAGCCTCTGATATTTTGGAGAGTTCAGATTTCATTAAGAAATTTATCCGAAAAAAAATGGAATTCATAGATTTCGTAAATCATAGATATGATCTTGAGGATTGACATAATGATTTGTACATCATTTTGTGTATCACGATATATGATTTTATGAGCGTTGTAACAGCTCTACGTGATTTGTTTTTTTTTTTTAAAAATGAGTAATTTATCTTCTAATGAAATAATTGATGAAATTCCAAAAAAAAAATATAATAAATATTCAGAGGTTCCTTGTAGCATTTTTATTCATAGTATATGATTTCATATTTGATGACATAGTAACTATTAAAAATGTGAAACAAATTCCATTCCTAGCCTAGGAGGTATAAAAGCTGGTAGAATATTCAAGTATTTAGCTTATTCATGTTTCCCAAATAGTCTCAGTTTCACACATATATATATATATATATATATATATATATATATATATATATATATATATATATATATATATAAATATATACATATATATATATATATATATATATATATATATATATATATATATATATATATATATATATATATATATATTTATATATATATATATATATATATATATATATATATATATACATATACTTTCATGTTATTTTTTAGCAATAGCAGGTCGTATAAGTTTACCTATGTTTCGTCACGAAATTCGTGGCTTTTTCAAAACTTTTGACGGACGGACTGACGACGTCATTGTGCGTTCTTCCAAAATACTACGTAGTTTGACCGGTTAGATGGTTAAGCTATGGGACATTGATTTGGTTATTACAATCGATTGATATGTGATACTAACGAGTGCCTAATAGAACCGTTTATCACTTCAATCCGTGGACATCTCGATTTTTTTAATATACTACATTAGGCAGCTCTATCAGGGGAATTATATGATAAATTTCTGTTTTTCATATGATTGGCCTGGCTTTATTTCAAACTGTCTGTCCGGCCACGCTTTGCTAAGTCTCAGAAGTTGGATTGAAACCCCGTTCATCAATTATATTCACCTCGAATGATGCGTTTAAAACACACAGTTGTACATTTGAATATTCTGCAAGAAATGTTTTTATAGATGTTCTTGTCCTGCAAGTAATGAATACAGTGGTTCTGATGGCGATGTCAGTTGTGGTAATTTGACCTTTGCTCACGCACAACATAGTCCTGGCCGTTCGGTGTCGAAACCTCAAAGCATTGCAATATCTGAAAGTTGATTTTTATTCACTTATATAAATTTTATTTCCATACTTATTAACACAATGGTTCCTTTTTTCTACATAATATATATATATATATATATATATATATATATATATATATATATATATGTATATATATATTTAGAATCTTGTTTTATTAGGTAAAGATCAATTTATGGCAAAATTCACTAAAATTTTTATTTCTAAAATACACAATAATTATTATTTACGAGTTTCAACGTTTGTCGTTTTCAAAATAATACTGAACACTAAGAGAACATTACAATAAATTTATAAAATTACTTGTCCTTCTCTCCGATGTCACATGGCCTCTGAGTGAATTTTACTATAAATTGACCTCAACCTAATGAAACCAGATTTCAGATATATAATAGAAGTGGTATATGCCTTGGGGCATTTGCCTCTGGGGGGCATTGCGCCAGTGTCAAGGTGGTGAATTTTTCAGGCTGAATATTTAAAAAAATGTATACAACACAAAAATATTTCAATTTTGTAGGAAACACTAAAATACATTCGTTTTAAAGCCTCCCGACGGTGATTTTTGCGTACGTATCATATAGAAATCTTAATATAATAGTAATTTGTAGAACATATCTATGGTACGTACAGATCGTACAGAGTACCATTTATTTCCAGAATTGTTCTCAATTACTGTTGAAAAGATAGCTTTGAAATTCAATAGTTTTCATTACAATAATCGTTATTATATTTTTGTTGAATATTGGGGTCGTAACCACTTTAATCCAGTGAATAGAGGAGGATTACCTTATAAACGGTCTGGTAGTTCTGAATTTTTCATCTGGTGTCTAGGTTGGTTAGTTAGTAGGTATTTGAAAAGCAAAATGCACAATTTTTCCCGCTCCGTGCTCGCCGCCATATGAAATGAATCGAAAACAAAGCTGCAAGGAGGAAACTTAGAAAAAAACAGAAAAATATAAAACGGTGGCACCCTGTATATCAGAAATGAAGCTCCTAAGCATTATATGTTTATATAAGATTTTCATCATAAAAAAATGTTTTTTACAAGATGTTAAAGTCCTGCTACAAAAACTGACTCACCCTGTATATATATATATATATATATATATATATATATATATATATATATATATATATATATATATATATATATATATATATATATATATTTTTATATATATATATATATATATATATATATATATATATATATATATATATATATATATATATTAATTCACATCACTTTTTTGGATTCTCGGCAAATTCGGGCATTTGAAAAACACAATTCTCCCTCAAACATTTATATTTCGAGTAGTGGGCAGTTCTTCATCAAGAAATTGATATGAAGTGAAAATTATCATACGGCAGTACTCTCATAATAGTTATGTAGGTATAATAATATTTATATATAAACTAATAAATAAAAAAATCACCAAACGTCAACGTATATAATATACGTTGACGTTTGGTGATTTTTTTATTTATTAGCTTATATATAAATATTATTCTAATCTTTCTAATCTCTCATTTCCTTGATTAAAAGATCGTGCTTGCGTTCTTTCAACACAACGGAAGCGACGGCTTCGCTGAAAGTTTCAAGTCTACTTTTATCATATACATACCTCATTACTATCGCACACTCACTATGTCCCTCAGCACCTTCGAGACTCCGCTTATTTCCGTCCCAATTTAGTCTATTCGTTGTCGCAGAGTCGGGTTAATATGCCAGAAGTTCTTATTTAGACTACTACTGGAAATAAACAGATGGGGCGCGAAGTAGAAACTGTCGAGGGAGTTAATGAACTGAGGAATGAGGGACTGCTCCTCCGCTTTATCGGAACGAAATACTAGCAATCGTCAGTTCATCGTTCGTGTATTTTCTTCGAAATATCGAAAATCGATCGTGTTTGAACGAATTTTCCATCAGTCGATCATTTGGTTGAGTAATTAAGGAGAATTTGATAAATTCATAAATTCATAATGACTAAAAACTTGTGATCGCTAGTTTCAATAACTAAGAATATATGAAATATGTGTTATAGAGTGAAATACATTCGAAACAGAAAAATTGTTGAAAAAACGCGTGAAAATACAGCTATGTCACTAAGGTCGTATTTATCCCGCAAAGTGCTTCGCGAAAGGAATAAATTATGCTTTCAAAAACCACGCTCCAATAGTAAACCCAAATATAAATTAGAAGATACTGAAGAGCCAAGATTTAATAGAAAATATTAATAAAAATTGGAATCAGATTCGCGAAGTGCATCGCATAGCGATAGCGAAGTAGGTCGGGGTGCGGTTTGAACGGAATGGTCAAAATTTGATAATTTGAAAAACAATCCTATACCTAAAACATTTCAGCTCATTCATTTCGATGGGAAAAAAGCAAGGAAAGGAAACACACGTGTTTCATTCCTCCCTGAAGCATGTGTCAGGGAGGCGGGCATCTTGAGTTTGGGATTAACTCCTTCAGCCAGATCATGTACAAGTGCATTGAGGATAGGTGAGACGGTATATATATATGGAACATAGTAGGTAGGGTTCAGAGGATTAATACTGGCCCAGCATTCGCCTTGTAAGTTTGCAAGCAGTGACTTACATTACCATGAGAAAACCTCTGAAAAAACTCATGGCAGACCAGTCGGCCCCGGGGTTTAAACCCGAGACCTCCCAAATACTGGCCTGCGTACTTAACGTACTCGACTAACTAGCTTGATCATTTAGATGGAGGCCACTGGAGTCATATATATTTATATATTTATTTATATATTTATATATCTATATATATATATATATATATATATATATATATATAATTATAAATATATATATATATATATATATATATATATATATGTATATATATATATATATATATATATATATATATATATTTATTTATTTATTCGAATTGTTGTTGCCTGTGAACTATTTCTAATCTCTTGATAATTATTAGCAATAACACGCTTGTTGAATCTTAAAAAACTCGATTTTATTAAAAAGTTGACGTTTCGCCACGACATTCGTGGCTTTATCAAAAATTTCGAAAAAATTGAAATTTCTTTGACATTTATTGATTTGAAAAAATTTGAATAGAAAAAGACTACTTTGTTTCACTAAAATTTTTCGACTGTGGCCGTTCTTTGTTATTTATTACGTGCTATTCAGTCCAATATTAACATTCAAATCTGTTATTATTAGATGGTAAGGGAAACCACAGAAACCTTTACCCACGTAATGTTCGAAATAGGTTCAAATTATTTTGATTTTGAAGAGTCAAAGAATAGAGTACCATTTATCTTTTTTTCAAAAATTTCTCATTTTTTTATAGTTTAGAACATGTGATCTCCAAAATTACAAGTAATGTCTTTTTAAAGACAACAATCAAATATTTTAAACCTATTTTGTACATTACGTGGGTGAAGGTTTCTGTGGTTCCCTTCCCATCTAATATCAACAGACCTGTCTGTTGATATTGGACTAAATAGCACGTAATTAATAACTGAAGACGACCACAGCCGCAATGAGAAATTAAAAAAAAAAGATAAATAGTACCCTATTATTTGACTCTTCAAAATCAAAATAATTTGAACCTATTTCGAACATTACGTGGGTAAAGGTTTCTGTGGTTTCCCTCACCATCTAATAATAACAGATTTGAATGTTAATATTGAACTGAATAGCACGTAATAAATAACAAAGAACGGCCACAGCCGAAAAATTTTAGTGAAACATAGTAGTCGTTTTCTATTCAAATTTTTTCAAATCAATAAATATCAAAGAAATTTCAATTTTCAAAAGTTTTGATAAAGCCACGAATGTCGTGGCGAAACGTCAACTTTTTAATAAAATGTTTTTTAAGATTCAACAAGCCTGTTATTGCTAATAATTATCAAGAGATTATATATATATATATATATATATATATATATATATATATATATATATATATATATATTATGAGCAAAAACTAAATTTGAATTTACTATGTTTATTATCACAAAAATACTTTGAAAAATATAACACTGCGATTGCAATTTCGGTCACTAGACCATCATCGGGCAGATTGAGTTAAGAACTGAATACATAATTATAGATTTGCGCTTACGGGTGGGAAAGAATTATTGCAGGTACCTAAATAGACAAGAGGAACACATTTCAAGAATGGCTAATCGAAGTGGATTTCCCAAATTGGTACAAAAAAATATTCTTAGAAAAATCATTATTGTTTGAATATATTAAAACAATAGTTAAAAATAACAATTTACACATTTATTATAAGAAATAACGCATGACGCACGTTTCGGTGGAACTTCACCTTCTTCAGATGCTAATGGCAAACTAACTATGGTTCTCTGTTATAACGAAAACAAGAAATGACAAATTATGTAGAAGGGGTAAATACAAAGATGGTTACAAGTAATTATTAGAAAAGGAAAAACCAATTCTGAACTGCTAGTCAGGTAGTTCGGTAATTTTGAAAAGATTAAGAAGGAGGCTTGAAGTATGATCGATTTGGCTATTCAATAGGAGACCGGAATGCTTGTATTTATTTATCTGTAATGATTCTAAAAAATTAAGTTTAATTCCCTTACTTTCAGTATTTAATATTTTAAAATCGAAATTGAATGTGTGATTTTCTTGGATTAAATGGTTTGCATAATGTGAATCCGACTTCTGATTAACAAAGCTACGTTTGTGTTCTGAAATTCTAGTTTGAAAACTTCTGAAAGTTCTACCAATGTAAAACTTATCACAATCGCCACAATTAATTTTATAAACTCCTGATTTATTATCTTTATGAACTTTGGATTTATTATTTTTTATATGATTTCCTAAATTATTACCGCACAACATTAACATTGCTTATCGTACCGGTAATAATTTAGGAAATCATATAAAAAAAAAAAAAAATAAAAAATAATAAATCCAAAGTTCATAAAGATAATAAATCAGGAGTTTATAAAATTAATTGTGGCGATTGTGATAAGTTTTACATTGGTAGAACTTTCAGAAGTTTTCAAACTAGAATTTCAGAACACAAACGTAGCTTTGTTAATCAGAAGTCGGATTCACATTATGCAAACCATTTAATCCAAGAAAATCACACATTCAATTTCGATTTTAAAATATTAAATACTGAAAGTAAGGGAATTAAACTTAATTTTTTAGAATCATTACAGATAAATAAATACAAGCATTCCGGTCTCCTATTGAATAGCCAAATCGATCATACTTCAAGCCCCCTTCTTAATCTTTTCAAAATTACCGAACTACCTGACTAGCAGTTCAGAATTGGTTTTTCCTTTTCTAATAATTACTTGTAACCATCTTTGTATTTACCCCTTCTACATAATTTGTCATTTCTTGTTTTCGATATAACAGAGAATCATAGTTAGTTTGCCATTAGCATCTGAAGAAGGTGAAGTTCCACCGAAACGTGCCTCATGCGTTATTTCTTATAATAAATGTGTAAATTGTTATTTTTAACCATTGTTTTAATATGTTTATTAATTTACACCAAGTATCGGCCCAATCAATCCAAAAATTGTTTGAATACACTAAATATAGGGGAATATATCAAGTCAATCTGGTCGTTCAGCAAGACATCTTTTGCATTATTATTAAGTTAAAAAATTTCTAATGATTCTAAGTAAGTAAGTTTGGTTCCTTTCGGTAATTCATGCATAATTTGAAAGTTATCTATTTGTGGGAACGGGTGGTGGTTTTCACGGCAATAATTTGAAAACGTTGAATCCGTTTTATTTTTCAAAAAAAGAACACCAACAATCCTTTTTGAAAAATAAAACGGATTCAAATCATTGCCGTGAAAACCACCACATGTTTCTACAAATAGATAACTTTCCAATTATGCATAAATTACCGAAAGGAACCAAACTTACTTAGAATCACTAGAAATTTTTACACGCAATCATAATGCAAAAGATATCTTGCTGAACGACCAGATTTACTGATATATTCTCCTATATTTAGCGTATTCAATCAATAATGATTTTTCTAAGAACATTTTATTTTACCAATTTGGGAGATCCACTTCTATTAGCCCTTCTTCAAATGTGATCCTCTTATCTATTTAGGTACCTGCAATAATTCTTTCCCACCCGTAAGCGCAAATCTTTAATTATGTATTCAGTTCTTAACTTAATCTGCCCGATGATGGACTAGTGACCGAAATTGCCATCGCAGGGTTATATTCTTCAAAGTATTTTTGTGATAATAAAGGTAGTTAATTCAAATTTAGTTTTTGCTCTTCATGTTAAATTATCACGTAGTAACCACCGATTCCATCAGCTATATATATATATATATATATATATATATATATATATATATATATATATATATATATATATATATATAACAACATATAACAACATATAACAATATATATATATATATATATATATATATATATAACAAGGTTTCGAAATTTTTCATTTGGTTTGGTAGTTCATTGTACAAAATCAAACCACCATAAAATAAGCTTTTCATTGTTTTTATATATATATATATATATATATATATATATATATATATATATATATCAGACATCAAAAAAAATTCTTCAAAATCGTTGTCTAGAAGATCTAAAACGGATGAAAAGACTAATACCGGACCTGAATGTTGACTTTCGATACCCTGCAATAGTCTTTTATTTCCGGAGAAAATGATAGACTATATATAAATATATTATGTACTAAATTGCAGGCACAATGAAATTAATCAAAAACACGTAAAACAATGAAATAACTTCTGAGAGTAATTAAATGAAAAAAAAAATTGTAATTAACATTAGAAGAACTTCACATCATAAATATTATTTACAACACTCCATAAATTTTTTTTATTAATGAAAATCTACAATGTTGTATCATCTGAAAAGAACATATATCATGGACTCTTCCTTACCATGTTTGTTAAAATGTCATTCGCTCAGGTGCTGCTCTTGCTCCCCCAAAATGCCGCCGCAATACGTCAAAAGGAAATATGATCTGTCTCGTACGTCATAAAGAAGCCGTTTTATAACTTCCTGAACGCGTCCGCTTTGTTTAACGGCGGCGCGAACTGTCGAAAAACAAATTTCGTGAAACGTGCTCATCGTTATCCAAACGTCATAATTGTTTCCTTCCCAAAAATTCTTCGGAACGCGATTTGGACGATAGCAATTTCACTAACTCGTGATTACAGTCCGGTACTTGGTCGCGTGCATGTTCGCGACACGCTCATTATATTCATTAAAAAAAAATATTGCCCACTTATCCTTTTTTTTATTTTTTTTCGTCAGACACATTGCATATTTGAATGATAAAATTGATACAGATATGTTTAAAGCAATTCTCAATAATATTTTATCACTAGTTTTTTCCAAAAATACCATGATAGTATATTTTTTGATGACATATTGAAAAAAAATATAAAAATTAATTTTCTCGAACACCCTGTATTTTATGAAGATAAAAATCGGTATAGGTATGTTTTCAATGATCCTGATTCAGAATCCATCATTAATTTTTTTTTAATCCCTAATAGTACTTCTTGAAATATGGGTCAATAAGATTGGCCACGATAACAGTTCAAAAATATAATTACTCCCTTGTTAGATGGACATTTCATATACCTTCCCTTTCAAAATCGATCATTTAATAACGATTTTAAAGGGGTGGTAAGTTCTTATAGTGGACACACTGTATATATATATATATATATATATATATATATATATATATATATATATATATATATATATATATATATATATATATATATAAAATGATTTATATAAGGAGTATTGCCATAAATTCTAAGTTATAAAAAATGATTAAATTGGGTTATCGGCAAAAAGGACTAAATTCAAATCAAACAACCATTGGTCATGAACATCTATATTTCGGTCCGTAGTTTGAGACCTTCATCAGGATACTAAAAGGTAAAATACTCAAACAGTAGCAAAGCAAATTAAAATGTGAGGTGTGGAAAAGTCACAAAATACATACAAAGTATTAAGAAAACAACTTACATGTGACAAGTTGTGAAACAACTGACAACAGCCGAAAAACACAGAATAGGCCGCCAATAAATTCAAACATACATAAACAATAGTAATGCATATCCTAAATGTTAACATTAAAATCGTTAAAGCAAATTCAACTGACAAAATTTGTAAGTTAGTGGTTTTTAGGGTTCAGTACACAAAGGGTAAAAATGAAACCCTATTGCTAAGACTTCGCTGTTTGTCCCTCCGTCCGTCCGTCAGTCCGTCTGCCTGTCACAAGGCTGTATCTCAAGAACCGCGATAGCTAGATAGGTGAAATTTTCACATATTATTTATTTCCGTTGCCGCTATAACAACAAATACTAAAAATAAAACGAAATAAATATTTGAGGAGGGCTCCCTACAACAAACGCGATTTTTTTTGCCCCTTTTTGCTCGATATCAATAATGGCAACAGGTGGCACTTGAAATAATCTCAAAATACACCATTCTATTTTTAATTTAATAGTAAATAATAAAATTTTGAAAAAATGAATATTTAAGGGTCTCTCATACAAAAAACGCCATTTTGTGTCTATTTTTGCTAGATATCAATTAAAGGTAACAGGTAGGCACTTGAAATGTTCGCAAAATACTTAATTATACTTATATTTACTTTTATAATAAATAATCAAATTAAAATAAAATAAATATTCAAGGGAGGCATAGTCAGTAGTAGGGAATCCTTTGTGTGCGAGTTCAACTCGCACTTTTTTTTGGATACTGCACATTTCAAGAATTACTTCTTCATTCGGTTTGTTAACCGTTAACTACATCATTACGTTTCCCCTAACAATATTACGGAAGTAGGAGAATAACTAGTATTTTTTACATTGGAGAACCATGGTGAAAGCTATCCTTAGCCAAATGATAAATTAGTCCTCAATAATTTCCATTTCTCATTTCGAATCCGACATCTCAAAAATATTTGCATTTCACTGCGGCAATAATCAGACAATCGAACGTGTATTTTACGTACTAGCCGACTATTTCTCTCTGTCAACATACGCGAAGAATTAATCTCAAACAGAGATTCCCATTCTGTATGAGAAAATTTCAGAATGTACTTAAAATTCCATTAACTTTCGCATAAATACACACCGCTATAGTCACGTTTCTTGGCGAAAAAAATATCTCCGACACATGGCCGGGTCGGGATTACACGGCGAACGTTTATAAAATGTTTCTTGACGTCGCAGACACTCGAGTAGAAATGATGGTCAGTGCCGAAAGGCGCTGCTACCAGGAAACGCATGACTTGTAATTCTATTTCGAACCAGTTTGGAGACGAATGATCTTATCTAAGTCGGCTATTTAATTTCTTTATTTCGCAAATTAGTCCAGGAGCTAATGAGCAATCATCAAGTTTGCAAAATTTCCTAAACGCGGTTTCTCTTTTGATTGTTGTCCAGGAGTGTTCGAAAATGCATGTTGCCAGCTGTTAATGTGGTGCAGTCAGGCGGGTGGAGAGTAGTAAGATTTCAATTGGTCTTAAATAGTTCAGGGTTTATCGAAAAAACTTCGTTTTTCCGGAAAACCCGTCAAAATTGGGATTTACTTGCAATCGGTCGAATAGGTTTAACATCCCTAATTCACGAAAATTTATCCGCAACTCGGCAAGAATCAATAATAGGAAGCTCAAATTGGCCTTTAATCGTTCAAATTTTAGTTTGATACTTTATTCAAATTCATATCATATATATATATATATATATATATATATATATATATATATATATATATATATATATATATATATATATATATATACTTATCGTTTTTCCAGGTCAAAAGGAGCGATTTGCTAGCAGCTTTCAACTTTGACGCGTTTTTCGAGTAAACGATGTTTTCTTGAGAAAAATTAAATTATTTTACTAGTATATATAGTATAGTATAGTAGTAGAGTACCAAAATCTGAACAATTTAAATCAATTCTAACTTCCTACGACTGACTGTTATGTAGTTATGGCCTATTTTTTCTCATCCTCTCCCGCCTGACTGGACCGCATTACCGACTGGCAACATGCATTTTCTCTCATTCCTACAACCCCTGAACAACAATCAATAGAGGAACTGCGTTCAGAAAATTTTGCTTACTTAATATATCAACTTCTATTAGCTCCTGAAATCAATTGTTTGAAATTCAAATGTTGGCAAACAAACTTTGGACGAGGGGGTTATAATTTTGAAATTATTTCTTCTCGGACTGTTCCTAAAAATGTTGACTTACGATTAGTGATACCAGATGGTGGTATGTTCCGTTTTTCGGCCCTCTGAATACACATTTTCGGGGCGCTAGGTCCTAAAAAAACACAACTAGCCAGTCTCACTGTAATTGGATTTTTAACATCTAACCTCAGTAATGAGCAACATTTACGGATGAAATAGTTAAGTCTGGTGTTGATTGAAGTTATTTCACATGATTGATAGTAGGTTATCTTTTCTAAATCTGTCATTGTATTTTTTTTAGTATATTTCATAGAAATCTCGTTATTTTGTTTGTCCTGAAGTCGCGGCTTTAAAACTTTCGCCATCTTTCGTTTCATTTCATCAAGTAGAATCTATGGGCCCTTCTTTTAGTTTAACTGATTTAAAATCGTTCAATTCCTCAAATTGCAACTTTCTTATGCAAATGAATCTATATTTTTGTTGAATATAAAAAGACAAATTCAGTTCAATGTAGTAAGCAGTAGGACTAAATCTCAAGGTTATTTAATCGATCTTCTTTATTTCAGTGATTTTGAAATAAACAATTGTTACCATTGTTAACCATTGAAATGAGAAAGTATAGTAAGTATAATTATCTCCGGAAGAAGTTTTAGATTTGCATTGTCGATAAAGAAAGCCTTTAGCGATAGATGCTCCCACAGACTGCGTTGAATTGTATATCTATTTTGAACAAGCTTGAAGGCGGACCGGAATTCGGTCCCGCTGACCTGACTTTTTCTAACCTTACTAACCTAAGGTCCCTGTGACAGGTAGTCCCTTCCGCAGGTAGCGGGACCGAATTCCGAAAACACCGAGCTTGAACACGAGGTCTCATCTTGAGTGGCTTTCAAATTTTCAGAGAGTAGGATCGTTTTTTTCGAAATTTTTTATTTCAACATTTTTTCAATTGATTTATTCCAACATTTTCATGAAGAAGAAGTACAACTTAAATTTTTCCTTGTTTCATGTGAATTGTCTTCTCTTTTTCTCACTATTGAGTCCTTAACGATTAAGGAATTCTAGTTCTTTTGAAATCTTACAAATTGAACGCTTAAATCCGTTCAATAAAAAAAAGCTTATTCCACCCCTGATTTGTTTAGACTATCGCTTTTTATGGGATCTAGGGATGTTATTTATATCAGTAATCCATCCCCTGTCATTCTCCACATATGACTTCAATTAACTTTCACCAAATAGTGCTTTTTCACCCACATTCGGAGCCTGTGTGAAATGCCCCGAAAGCGGTTCGATTATGCCCTGCAATACGGTTGAATTTGGGGGTCTCTCGAGGAAACGGAAATGATGCATTCGTTTCGATCAATCTGATTATGCGATATATCTATAGTTGATGTCGAGGGGTTTGTTGACAAATGATGACGCATTCAAGAAAATAGGTACGTGAATTGAGATGCATTTCAAAGAAAATAAAGTAGGGGTGAAAACGCCTCCAATCGAACAACGCACAATTGTTATTTATGTACCGAGTGCGTTATATAGATCCTAACGCCCGGAGGGTTACATTCGGCCCGAGGGCCTTTGGGCCGAGGGATGAATGTTGCCTGACGGGCGTTAGGATCTAGTTACGCACGTGGTGCATGCAAGATTTTATCTTTCACGAAAAAATTATTTTATTATAATGAAAAATCGATTTTAAAATCGGTTCATTGCTCCATTTTTCTTCTCATAGTAGGCATGTCATTTGTTGATATTTTGACGTTTGTGAATATTTTTGTAATCATATTTAGTGATTATCATTGCTGCTTTCTTTGTGAAGTCTTATAGAAATAATGGAAATGAATATGAATTTACCCAAGAATATCATAGAAAATGTAGCTAAAGCTGAGAATAGTTCATTGCCGGAGAAATCCAGAGTACTTCATAATCCAAGGATTATGAAGTATTTAAATAATGGAAGTTGCTTCATTCCTCCTCGTACAATTAGCGGGCGTTATGATCCATTATGCCCGCTCATAACGCACTAGGTCATAATGAGTGTATTTATAGCAACCGTATCTAAGGTAAAATCAACAAATAATATACAAGTGAAAAATAAAGATATTTTAAACAATTCTGCAGTTTTTAAAACGAACCAGAAACTCTCAATATGCTACTGATTTGACAGAAGAATTCTAGTCAACGTAACACAGTGAATCCTACCTTATAAAGCTGGAATATTCAGCTGAAAGTTATTATTGAAACAAAGTTCCTTATTGCACATTACACTCCAGACACTCGAAATAAAGATAGGCCTGGAACTGTGTCCAACACAACTGTGTTAGTATATGCATATTGTTGTTATTTTATTAATAAAGAATGAATTGTGAGAGTTATTCAGTAGAAGTTGAGGGTAGCGATGATAAGTACCAGTGTTTTTATATTTTAGTTAGATACTCTATATATAAATATAAATATATGAGAATATTATTATAAATTATTCATGATTTTGAAGTCGAGAATTGATTATAACTTTTAATCTATTCGTACAATGATAACCACAAATGAGTAATTATAGGTAAGAAATTTTTGTTATTGGTTTGCTGATGAAAGCCATTGTAACAATTTGTTTTGTATGAATTTGTTCTAAGAATTAACAATGATCGATCAAAATCTACAATAATATGCAATACCACTATCGATTTTCGTTTTTTACTTACATAAAATTAATCGCAAACATATTTGTCCTACTGTAGTTATGACAAACCAATAATACCTAAAATTGAATGTACTGATTAAGTTCATAAATATTTCTTATTCTCATAATAATTACCAATAAAATGTTTATTTTCGAAACTTTAATTGCCATTTTTTTACCATTCCTTTATTAACTATATTTTCCAATCAATTACTCTTGATAAATTGTCCTTGTTCACTTTAGGTAGTATATTAAATTGACCATTGTCAACTTGTATATTTTTCATATAGCGAATATTGCGTATTTATGGAGCGCACTCTCGTGAGTATTTCCATCAGAGTTTTTAAGAACGCTAATTTAGCCTGCTTTGGAACCACATACGCCGCAGTTGCAGAGTAGACATTGCATATCAGAAAATATGTATTCTCGCGACCGGATTCTGCATTTTCGGTCTTTTTACTCCGAGTCAAATAAACTGCACTGATGAAATCTGATAAGATCGAAACAGCTGTATGCAGATTTTGTGTCGGGGTGACTCCACGATTTCTATAATTTACTGTTGAATTGCGAATGTAGAATTCTCGTCGTGGAATACATATAATCAGCTCCCTTGGAAAGTTGTTTGATAATTTTTTAAATTGACCATGGTCAACTTGTATATTTTTCATGATTGGATTATGAATTTTATTATAATCAAGCTTCTTTGGATACTCCGAAGAAGCCCTAATAAAGATGGAATGTGGATTATCATGTGATGAAATTTAGTGTAAATCTTCAAAAGCTATTATTGTTTTTCTAATTGAAATGAATTCATATCAAATAACGGCCCCGGCTATTCATTTCGAATTTCAATTAAACATAGAGCTTGAGGTATCTCTGAAAATTTCTAGTTTTTCCTCTTCTTCAGTGCATTCCCAGTAGCTGTATAACAAGAAAGTCTTCAAACCTAGTAGTTCATCAATAATTTACCGTTCCGTTTGAATTATGGAAACTCTAGATAATTATTTATGATGTTTATTGAAGAAAAAGCAGTATAATATCGATATACCTTTTTTTTGTTTCTCGTAACGTTTGTCGACAAGACTTCAAATGTTGAACATCTTATTAATGGCAACATTGAATTTTTGCTATTTTTCTCGTCGATATCGAGCTAGTGTCCAAGTTTTTATTCAACTCAATTACATATTCAGCTTATTCTTTTTTCAACTTTAAATTGATTATTCCCACTTTAATTAATAACATTACAGCTAAGAATATAAGCATTGATTACCTTCAAAAATTTAAGTCTTTTTTTGTTACGTCGAATATAATATATTTGTTCTTTCGAAATGTTTTGAATTGTGTTAATTTGTACTTTTTCTGTAATTTTCTATAATACGAAAATATATCGATATAAATACGGTACATTTCTGTGGATATCTTGAGAATATTATATAAAATTAGATTAACCAGTTAAAATTACACATGACAGGTTATTAAAAAAAATGAGTAGTATAGTGGCACACCCTATATACAATGTATTGAATAGCAGGCACAAGGAAATAAATCGACATTGTTTAACAGTAATTAAATGAAGAAACAATTGAGAGTGATTCAATGAAAAAAATTAAGAAGTTATAGTCAAATTGTAATTAATAATGTTTTTATTGTTATGAAAATAAACATTTCATTTTTAAATATTATAAAAAGAAGAACTCAACATCAACTTAATCAGTACATTTAATATTATTAATGACTGGTTTGTTGTTACTAAAGTAAGACACATTTTATGTGAGTATCTGGAAAAAACTTTATCAATTAGTGGTATTGTTTCTTGTTGTAGATTTTACTGTATAATTATTAATTTTGAAATAAAATTTATCTAAAAGGAATTGTAATAATGGCTCTGAATTTTTATCAAAACATTTGAAATCGCTACTTTTTTGAATGAAAAAAAAAATATTCAAAAATTAATTTCTTTTAATTATTCATTTTAAGAATAGAAAGCAGATAATTTGTAAAAATTATAATAAATTTTCCACTCCAAAATTATCTCCCATAAAATAATGATATTATACTTAAATTCTTATATTTATAGACAGTACCTCAATAAGATACACAAACACTGGTACTTACTTGACTTCACCATCGCTATCCTCAACTTCTACTGAATCACTTTCACAATTTTTTCCGTATCAATTAAACAACAACAATAGGCATATACGAATAGACCTGATGCGCACGCCTAGAAACTCTGTTGTCGTGTCACACAGTTTTAGGCCTATATTTCATTCGCAATTGTCTGGAGAGTAAATGCGATAAGAAACTTCGTTCCAAAGACTATTTTTTTAGTCCTACGATATGTTCATAATTTTCAAAATTAGCTATTTCTTTTCTTTGTGACAATAGTCAAAAAGTTCTGTTTCATTTATATAAAGTGGTTTTCATGTAAGCATAATCATCGGGAAAACCAGCTGATATTTTCAGAGTTTAAAATCCGATAATTCATGTGCTGTTCTGTATATCATCACTGAACGGAAGTTTTACGATATGTTTTTCCCACACGAAATCGAAACTAATTGAAATCACGCAAAAGTGGATCAATTCTATCTATCTTCTGTCAATCGTTCTTTTCAATCTGATATAACTTTTTAGTTGTACTAATGGTATTCATCTAATTTTATCGTTACAGGTAGAAAATCTACTCTAGTTAATTATAATCTCACGATCTAATTCGATCAACGTTTACTTTGGAGGCGAGTTTTGAATGAGTCAATTTAACTAATCTGTTGTGGTAATTTGATTCCGTTTTTCTGAGCGGAGAAAAAGATCTTCACGGGGGTAGAAATTGTTCGGAAACAGAGCCGAATCTATGAAGATTCGAATGATTTTACAATATATATAAATATCATAAATATTACTCAATAATTCTAGTATTTTTTTTAGTGTTATGATAGAAATTTGATCATGTTTTATGAATCTATCTCATTATGTATAGAAATTCTATACATAATGAGAACTTCACAAGTATTAAATCTAGAGTGTTTTAACACTGGGTTCTTGTAACTATGCTGTAAATATTTTTTATAATTATATTGTCATGGAAAATTTTCTCATAAACTTTATACTTGGTGATGATCTGTGGAATGTATCACATTGAACATAATTTGAAAATTGTTTATAAGAATAAATTGAGAATTGAAAGAACAGACACTAATTTTGAGTTGAGAAAAACTAATAGGATAAGGCAAAATTTTCATATTCTCTATTTTCTGTGATATGCAGTATATGCTAGTATTCTATTTCAAGGAATTAGAAAAGAAATGATGCATTTAAATTACATCTGGCAATGGTTCTTTCGAGATTCCTTTATAAACGATTATATTCTAATAGTTAAATAATGATGACAGCTCACAGATTAGCAGTAATCTGCAAATATTGATTCATTCCAACCCTGATATTCATCAGTAAACAGTTCTGAGGGTAGAGAGTTCCATAGATTTGCGGTTCTAATCGGAAACGCTTTCAAAGTTCTGGTTGTTGGGATGGAGGCAATGGCTGCAGAGCATTTTCAATGATAATATCAATAAAAGAGACATAAGTCAGCAATCTTCCACCGATATTCGTGTGAATGAAGGTGAGCTGTTAATAACTGACGTCTATGATCCTCACTGCTATTATGTTTAAGTGGGCCAAGTAGGTGGTGAAAGGAGTGGATAGGTGGAGAGCTCCAACGATGAGAACATTTGTATTCTAATAGCAGATCGAACTTGAGCCTCATAAAGCAGCAATAGCTCATTTGACGTAAAGAGAATCTTAGCAAGGAGTTGATGGTCAAGCTTCTTTGCGGGTTATTTGGTCATGATGGAGACGTGTTCTAGATTCAATTGGATGATTCCTAAAAATATTTAGTGTTTGGTTTAGCTCAAAAAATCACAATTGAGTGAAAGTATCAAAATTCTCGTTGTCTAAAAATATTGGGGAAGATTTCTCTGGCTTCTTTTTCTTTCTTTTTAAATCTCAATCGCATGCAGTATTCTACACAAGTTGACGAACTTATGACCCAACTCAAATAACTCGCTATCTTATGAATCTCTTAATCTAGGTAATTTGTTTCGTAAGTACTTGAAATTAGAGTCCTTTTTTTAATATGGTGAGGCCCCCACTATAGTGGGGCCTCCTAATGAGCTCATCCTATCAGAATATACGCTCAGCAACAATGTAAGAACTCAATGAACCTTCTCTACGACTCAAGAAGGTCTGACTGAAGTCATATATATTAAATTACATTCTTAAATTGCTCTTCTTCAGGGGAGTTGGAGTTGAACCTGAAAACTTGTTGTGGAATCAATCCGATTTCTAGGTTCCCATGAAATTATCGTAAGTAATTGCACAAGTGCATCAAAATAACCGATGATTTTGCATGACAGCGTGTTGTCAAAAAGCTGCATGAGTTAATTTTCATTTTTGGAGAAAGAGCCCGACCTCAAAGGTGGAGGGCACTTTCTCCAAAATATGAAAATGACCGAATGCAGTTCTTTAAAGAAACACGCTGGAATGCCAAATTACTGATTATTTTGATGCACGAGTGTAATTCGGGGGAATATTTCCCGAATAGAAACATGGTTTCAAAATAGGAATTACCATAGACACATTTATATAAGATTTTTGACAGGAGAGAAATATTCACCGTGACTAAAGCCATGGATCGTTTTTCATTATAATTGAACAGAAGTTGCAACATATACATACATTCATTCCAAAATAATACCGATAGACATGATAATTTTATTATTTCACGACAGATATAGTTACATTTATGCACTGGCGAATGCGGAGAACTAGGAACAATAGATCACCTGATAATAGCTTGTAGTAACTACAGACATCAAAATATGGAGCTTATGTCGAATATCAACAAATTGATCAAACTTTACCAACCCTATAGTTTGAATTTTTTATTAGCTCTCAATAACCTGGAAGTATATGAGCTGCTATTTGAACATATCGAAAAAATAGGCTTGAAAATATAAAAAAAGACGGTATGGTATTACTCCTATGTTATTTCCTGTGTTTAAATCCTCTTTCCGTGGCTCAAATTCTGTATGTGTAAGAAGAAAAAATCGCCTCGACGAGTCCCTTGGCGTAGTATCCTTGTATTTTCCTATTGTCTTATTGATATGTACCTAATTGATACTGGGTACTGAAATTTCCAATGATTAGTACAAATACAGAAAGAATGTGGTGGCTAATGACTATAACAGTCAAAGCCATGAAGGACATATAAGTCCTTTATCGAATTTAAAAAAAATAAATGTATGCACTGAATTTCGGGACATTTTAAATTTCAAAGCACTTGAAATCCATAAATCGGGTACAAATACCACAGAAAAATTATGATCTCCCGTCACAGCAACATGTATACATTTATAATCAACAGTAAAACCACAAGAGGATTTTTTCATCGGATAAATTTCTTTTTGTAACGAAATAATTTTGCAAATCAATAATTTGACGACAAAAACTGACATAACAAAACCGCGATTTTGTTATATATCAGTTTTTCGATAAAAATTACTGAGTTAAAAATAAATTTTTCCTTGAAACAAAAGTTCCAGTGTTTACTGGCAAGATAAATTAACGACCAAATATATGAATGAACAACTATTCATACAATTAAATAATTTGAATGAACAGTTATTAAATACACAATTGCTATAAATTGTTTATTTATGTATCTCCTGATTTATTTCAAGCGTACTAGATGTTATCAGGTTATGAGGAACAGACAACACTGTGATATTTAAATGACACATTTTATATAGGAGTTATCTTATCTCTTAACAACTTGAAAACTTTATGATCCATCAGGTGACAGATCTGACAACTGCGAAGAATAAAATTTCTGATTTCCCGTTACCCACAAACATTTGACAGTCCGTCCAAACCAACGGACGCTGGCACATCCAGTTAAAGTTTTTGGCACTGAAAAGTATGTTTTGCTTCAGTTAACTTGTTTTTTGGTATTTTATTGTAAATAAATACAGGTAAATGGAATACCTATAGATTGAGTTTGTGTGTACATTTGGTCTTGTAACTGCGTGAAAACTAGGCCGTAAAAGTTTTGATAGTGTTTTTAGTCTGAAGGTTATATTTTTTCAAAGAATGAGTTATGAAAGAGCCGGGCGAATGGGCCTTGAAAGAGCTGGCTTTTTCATAACCGGCCCTTCCTTAGCCCTGGATTCGAATTGAGTAAATAATATAAAATATTAACAAATATGCATTTTTTCTACTACTGTTGCGATTCCGAGATTTCTAGGCAACAATTTATATCATCGGAAATGATGAGACCATTTTCTAAAGCAGTGCCAAGACAAAGCACTACGCGCTCTACGTCTACCGTCGTGACTATCCCTCCCGAAAAGAAAAACTTATAAGAGAAAGAGAGTAATATAAAGAAACCAAAAACTATTATTAAAAAAAATACCACGAAACAGTCCATGAAACCCTTAGTAAAAACTCCTTACTGCAAGATGACTGAATTGTAATGGCTATCGTATTTGCTGAAGTGAGAAAAAAGGTTGCTCGGAGCAGAAAAAACTCAAAAACAAATGAAAATAGCGATGATCATATGAAAACAGTGATCAAGATTGCAGTTTCAGTGCAAAATTTTATTTTTCTAATTGGGCCCAAGAATCCTGTGGCATTAAGGGACAAAAATTGTTTTTTTGCAAGACATGTTTCTAATTTTAAAAATACTACATTATATACTCCAAAGTTCCTGAAAAGTCTGAATATATAATAGGTATGACAAAATATTATTTTAATATTGAAGCGTTTGTTTGAAATACTTTAAATGACTGATAGAATAGAAAATTCAATTAGTTTTTAAAAAAGATTCATTAGAATTCTCTTTCTGTTTTTTTGTGCAATAGTGCAATTATTATTATTTTGCATAATTTTCACAATAACACTTTATAATACATACTGGCTCTTTCATAACTTTTTTTTTTTTAACTCGAGGGACCTACAGTTTAACGCCGGTTCCGAACGGCCAATGGGCTTGTAAACTATGTACATTACCCAACAATTTCCAATCATGTATAACCACTAAATTCCAGACATACACAACATCCAAGAGCGAGGTGGGACTCGAACCCACAATCCTCGGTTTACAAACGGTATAAGGCGGTTCACCTTACCGCTGGTCTACCGAGGCCTCTTCATAACTTTTAGTAGCTCTTTCAATACCGAAATGTTACGAAAGAGCCAAAAGACACATTTTTTTCAAATGAATATTTCCTTGAATTTTTCATATTGTTGAAAGTTTTTTCGTGCGAAATTATCAACTTAAATAAATGAACAATAATTGAAGAAAAAAAATTATCATTTCTTCCATCAAAAGTATATTTTATTGCTCAGTTTGGTAAACTGGCTCTTTCATGTCACTCCCCTATTTAGAAAACAAGATCTAATCGGTAATTTTTATGTTGAGTTTTTTATTGGGTAGATGAAAATACAATTGAATATGCAATTTTTTAAGCCTGAATTATTTCACTGTTGAGGAGTGATAGTCTTACAAAACAAAAATATTCATCGATGCGGTTACCATGTTACAATGCGCCTTCTTGACGCCCCTATTTTTTTCTCCCAGTGACAAAACAAAGGAAATTATCGTCAACCAATTTCCTCTTTCCCCGTTCTCTTGCGACAATTAAATCACAAGATTATTAATAATGAGTCGTCAATCATTTCACGGAAGGGTAGAGTTCATTAAGTAATAACATCATGTCGGACGTGAGACAGATAAGAAGCAGCGAAACAACAAATCCATTATTCAATTGGAGTACCGACGGAAATTAACGTAATTCGACTAATTCGGTCGTCGAAGCCGAAGTATGGGGTAAGGGTGAGATGGGGACAGTGGCGTTACTCGGTGGCATTAGGGTTCGATTTGACAAATCTGGGTCCATTTATTATTGATGAGATATACAGGACGTCAGGAAAATACTAATAATAATAATAATGGTTTATTGATCCTGTAAGACATATTATTACATGTATAGGACAAGTCATAAAGATATACACACAAAGATTACATCATTCAAAAATATATTCACTGAAATTATAGCTGTAGTAATCTTTTACATTATAGAAACATTCCTTTAATAAAAAGTTTTTGACAGTCTTCTTGAATTTGTTTTTCTGAAGATTTTGAATACATCGTGGTAGATGATTAAAGATCTTAATACTCTGATAAAGTGGAGACATTTCAAACTTAGTAGTTTTATGAATGGGAAAATACAATTCATTCTTATTTCTGGTATCATGTGAACGAAAACTAAAAATTTTTACAATACTATCCTCATTTTCTTTCACATATATTAGACATTTAAATATAAATAAAGCGGCCAAAGTGAGAATACTATTGTCTATGAAAAGCGGTCTGCAAGTGGACCGTGGATGGCAATCGAACATTAAACGAACTATTCGTTTTTGAATGACGAATACTCTATTAACCTCTGAAGAATTACCCCATAGCAAAACATTGTAAGATAGGTGACAATATACCAAAGAATAGTAGACGTTAATAAGAGAATTTAGCGGAAGAGAACTTTTGACTCTACTTAACGCGTAATAGGAGCTGTTGAGTTTTTTACATAGGGCATCAATATGCGAATGCCATTTTAGACATCTATCAATGTGTATACCCAGAAACTTAACATGGTCATTAGATGAGATAACCGTATCCAAATGCTGAACAATAAATATTTCACTCCCAGAGCCAGATACACTAAAACGAATGCATTCCGTTTTATTGACATTCATCTTAATTCTATTATTGTGACACCACTCGATGAAACTTTGCATAATGAGCTGACATAGAGATCGTAATTCATCTAACGTCTCACCTGAAACCGCTATAGAGGAATCATCGGCGAACAGTATTATCCTGATAGTCCGGTGTAGTGTCTTATTGGAGTTGAGTAATTTGATGAAAATTTTCCTCAAGTTTGGTGGGAACTCATTTATAAATAGGAGGAACAATAGTGGTCAGTTACAGTTGGTACTTGTACAACGTTTGACGACAGACTCCTAACGTCAAAAAGGGTCGATCTAAGACGTTATAGTTATATCCAAAATTGTCTGGTTTAGCCGGTAGAGAGCGTCAAAAATTTCAAAAAATATTGGATTTTCCTAAATTTCATGAAAACCTGCTAATTGTTTTTATTGATTTTCTGTATATAATCCAGTACTATGAAATTACGTTTCCTAGTAGTATGTTCACCTGCTGTTAATAAGTGGAAATGTTATAAGAGTGACATAATACGTCTACATTTATTCTTATTTTTATATTAATGGTGTTATGACAACCCAGATATTTTTGTCGAGTTACTTAATGTATCTTTAGTTGCTATTTTACTCATTAATTATTTTTTCCTGAATGAGCGGTTTTCCAGAAAAAAAATTTTCACAATTACCTGCATGCATCAATTTTAATATTAACAGTACTTAGTAATAAACCAATATTCTTCAATATTTGACGTCCTAAGCCAAGCTAGACAATTTTGGATATAACTAAGTCGGCTTAGATCGACCTATTTCGACGTCAGTCGTCAAACGTTGTACACGTATTTGCCGGACACCCTACTGATAAATTAACGTGATATATGTACAAAACTAAATTTGAATTTACTACGTTTATTATCACAAAATATTTTGAAAAATATAACACTGCGATTGAAACTTCGGTCACTAGACCATCATCGGGCAGATTGTGTTGAGAACTGAATGTTCTTATCATTCAGTTCTTAACTCAATCTGCCCGATGATGGTCTAGTGACCGAAATTGCAATCGCAGTGTTATATTTTTCAAAATATTTTGTGATAATAAACGTAGTAAATTCAAATTTAGTTTTGTTCATCATGTTAAATTATCACGTAGTAACGACGGATTCCATCAACTATTTGATATATGTACTTTCGATATCATCAATTTTGTATTCTGTCGTTTTATATGAAAATTTATAATCGAAAACTATTTATCATATCCCTATCATACTTGGCAGAAAGTATGACTGCTGTATGTACACAGTATCTAATATCTGGCTACTTTCAATGGCGCACGACAAGGGCAACAGAGAGATTGACCCTTTATTATTCTAGATAATTGAAGTCAAACATAAGACTACACAACTATTTTGAGTTTGATGTGTAGTTAATAACCATATCATTGTTGTTTTCGTTACAGGATTGCATAAAGAACGTAGTACTCAAACTAGTTGATTTTTTCAGTTTTATTAGAAGGCACCATAAAAAGATAATTTATCTTATACTGAATATCTGATTTTTTCTGGAATAATAGATATATATATATATACATATATATATATATATATATATATATATATATATATATATATATATATATATATATATATATGAGTGTTTGTGTGTGTGTATGAATAGAAGATATATTTTGATACTGTTTTCATATTATAACATATAGCAAGAAACTAATGGACAAAATACCTACTTCATTAAATAAATGTGATATCAAAAGGTTCAAATACCGACAATCGTTTTTCCATTCTGAATGAAAATGTATTTGGAAATCCGCCACAACAAAAATTAAATTATACTTTATTATATTAAAAATAATCCTGAAACATTAATATCCTAAAATCATTACCGAAGTATATTAAGACCTAAGGTTAGGTTGTGAAAAAATTTATCTGTTTCACGAAATATTCTCTATAAAATCTACTACACTGTTTAAAATAAGACTAATTATCTAATTTTTTACAGCGCAATGGGGGTACCACAGACAAGGTTCGTGTCAAGCAGGGTTCAGTGCAGCTATAAATACCGTAAGTATGTTATGTAAATTTAATTGTAGTTTTTTTCACATTGAAATTATCGATTTTATATTATCATACGCTTTATAAAATACCTACGAATAGTTAGAATTATGTCAAGTTATTTTTACGATTCCTGGACAAACTGATCGGTAAAAAAAGTGAAGTAGGTATATCAAAACCATTGTTGTGAGTGTGATGTTTTTTATATAAGACAAACTGGACACAATATCGGCATTAGACTTAGTGAACATAATAAATGAATTCTATATATCTAGAACCGTACAAGATATAGAGTCCACATGATTTTACATTTAGGTACAAAGGGTAAAAGATATAACCTTCTGGAAATTCTCGAAATTACTGAAGAGAAAGACCGTAAATCCCAAATTTATAATGACCATTTGGTTTTCAGTTCATTCCCTATGAGGCAGTCAGATATACATAAATACCGCACGTCTTAAGGTATACGCGCACTTATCGGAAGCGTCGCGAACGGAAGCGTTGCGAAGAAAATATTGGACTCTTCGCCCGAGAAGTTTACATTACTTTCAATGGCAGCCCGCGCACTACGGCGTCGCGAACCGAAGAGTCGCGTCAGTCGACGCGCGAATTCTCTTCGGGCCAACTAGTAAGGTATACGCGCACTTATCGGAAGCGTCGCGAACGGAAGCGTCGCGAAGAAAATACGCCCGAGAAGTTTACATTAGTTTCAATGGCAGCCCGCGCACTACGGCGTGGCGAACCGAAGAGGCGCGTCAGTCGACGCGCGAATTCTCTTCGGACCAACTAGGAGTCATTTCTCTTGACGCTTCGCCTCAATGCGCGGTGACAGGCGTCGAGAAGATTCAAATATTTCTTGATTCTTGTCTTATTTTTCAGTTTGTAGTCATACAGAAATATTTGAAAATTCTTCATCTTGTATAAGATCATTAAAGAAATGATGAAATTAACCGTAAGTGTTTTTTCTTGTTTTTTCTTATTCTTCCATAGTGACAATTAAACTTAATACAAGAAGATCCTCTTCTGACGAACTGCTCATCGTTGGCCTGGGTAACACAGTGAAATATTGGGTGTTGAAACAATGACACTAGCACAATCTAGTGTTTCAACACTTTGTGCCAGCACAATTGTGTCACGACACAGTCGTGAGTCATGGGTTGCCTAAAGTGTTAAAAACAAATCTGGCACTCTTAAAACTGAAACTCAGTGCTTCAGCATCAAGTTTGATGGCTCAGGTCAGTGCTGGGTATCAGAGTCGGCATAACTATGACACACAAAGCGAAGCTTATAATAAATCAATTAATGTAGAATTGTAGAATGTGTAGATTTTCAAGATAGAGATGCATAAATTATTCGTAATATCAAATAAAATAATCCTTAGCGCCAAAAATCCTGAGGCTCGACTAGCGCGGCTTATATTACGCACATGTTTACTATAAAAAATAAGTTTCATGTAATGTAGGTTGCCTATAGTCCATGATATAACACATCTCCGGTGCTAAATGTGCAGTCGCGTAATTTCTGAAACAGACCATACGTTTCCCGTACCTCGGTTTCATGAAGTGTCAAGTGTCATTGCATATAATTCTACTGTTTCAACACATCTGACACATTTGAAAGTGTCAACACAAAAGTGTTATACAACACTGTGTTACACAGGACTAGCTCATCGTACCACACAAGACAACGTACTGCGTTGTTTCAAATGCTGAAATAAATGAAATTCTCGCCGAACCGTTCTAGAAGTGACGCGACGCTTCGGACAAGTGCGCGGACATCAGCTAAATGACGCTTCGTCTCGCGACGCTTCCGTTCGCGACGCTTCCGATAAGTGCGCGTATACCTGTAGGAGTCATTTCTCTTGACGCTTCGCCTCAATGCGCGGTGACAGGCATCGAGAAGATTCAAATGTTTCTTGAATCTTGTCTTATTTTTCAGTTTGTAGTTCAAAAACCTTTCCCTCTGACATACAGAAATATTTGAAAATTCTTCATCTTGTATAAGATCATTAAAGAAATGATGAAATTAACCGTAAGTGTCTATATTTTGGTTTATATTAGGACCCAGCATTTCTTCTTGTTTTTTCTTCTTCTTTCATAGTGACAATTAAACTTAATACAAGAAGATCCTCTTTTGACGAACTGCTCATCGTACCTCACAAGACAACGTACTGCGTTGTTTGAAATGCTAAAATAAATGAAATTCTCGCCGAGCAGTTCGAGAAGTGACGCGACGCTTCGGCCAAGTGCGCGGACATCAGCTAAATGACGCTTCGTCTCGCGACGCTTCCGTTCGCGACGCTTCCGATAAGTGCGCGTAAACCTTTATGGTGAGTATCCGCCAAAGACAAATTGCCAACTTTTGTGTTATCAACACGTGTTGTAGACACAAGTTTCTGTAATTACCTTGTGTTAGCAACAACAATTGTGAACAAATGTTGGAAGTGGAAGCTCGAAGTGTTTCTGTTTTTGGCGGTGAACATCAAAAGAATACGCTTGTTGCAGATATTTTTTCGCTCTGTGGGTACACTTTCAGTTGGGAACATTTGTAGGAAACAGAAACATGTCTCTCATGTGGACGAACGAATTAACCGATACGTTAATGGATTTATATCACTTAGAAAGTGTACTATGGGACTTAACTGATGATAATTATAAAAATGAAAATATAAAAAAGGGTTCATGGAAAGCTATCAGTGATACACGAACTTGATGTACAAAGGAATATGAAAAATTTGACACCACAGAGATTAAATGAAAGTGAAAAATAGCAATAAGTCTGGTCATATCTTCTCAAAGTATTTAATAGTTCAATTCCTCCATGTATTTTAATTCCTTTGAGGCTTGGTCTTACCTACTATTTATGCTTGCGTTTTTTGTTTGCACAAAATTATAAATACTGCTGCTGCTTGCATAATATCATCGTCGGTCGGAGAGATTGCCGATGGTGGAGACAGCTTGTTGTCAACCAAAATGTTTCTCAAATTTTTGAAAAGAGTTAGAAACAATTTCGGTGGAAACACACCTTCAGAAATACTTTTGATAATGCGGTCAAAACCCCAAACTTTGTCGGTAAATTTTAATTAGTTTTGAATTTCAATATATTGTGAAACTTTTGCCATGTTTTTTTTTTAAGACTTATCGAATATTAAACCATGTTACATCTGCAGAATATCAACTAACATTATTCAGTTCATTATATTTACCTCGATTGAGTTAGTTATCGTATTGCTTCAAACTTCCACAAAATTTCTCTTTTTCGTACGAAAATTCGAACCGGTTATTCTTTGGTATGTCTGCATGAATGTTTTCGATAATTTTCGGAGTAAATATACTCTTAATGTAATTCATCGTAGTCTTAAATCAAGGATCGCATCCAAAACTCAATACCTGAATCAGTTAATCTCAATAGAGTACGAAAACAAATTGGCCAGTATTATGATACCGAAATTATGATACATCGACGATATTTAGGTGCAGAAAGAGGATCGTCAATCATCCGCTGTCAAATTAGCTAATTTTGTCTGAGGTACGAGGGCTACGCCTCGACGATTATATTTGGTAAAGCGGGACGAGATATTTTCCTCGTCATAGCATTGGAATTTTCGAATCAGCCGTAAATAAAACATTTTCTCTAGAATTAACACAAGAAAGCTGGATGTTCATTCAAATTACTTCATTTCATTTCATCAGTGAAGAAAACTGTAATTGAAATGATCGCATAAACTACATTTTGGACTGTACATCTTGGCTATGAAAAATATCTAACCCCACCTGGTGGTAGAGAATGAAATGACGTCGATACCAAACCATATTCATCGAATGTATCCGAAATAAAATGTGTATATATGTATATAATTAATATACATGGATTCGAATAAATTATTCATCACAAAGGAGAAGTTGAGAAAATTATTCAATAATAAAAACTGATAGATCCATTTGTGTTGCAACATTTTAGAATAATCAAAAGAAAATTATATATTCGACTTAAGATTCACATTTTTATTAATATATTTTCAGAAGTATAAATGTAGAGATAATAATTTGCAAAAGTTATAAAATAATACTTGAATGTGACTGTATTCAATACGGTTGGTAAGTTGAAGTCTATCTAATACTTATAGCTGTATAAATTGCTTGTATGAGCTAGTCCCTAAGATATCCAGGAAAGACAATAAATAGTGAAAATAAACTTACTGTTGAGAGATTCATTTGCAAATAAAATGTTAGTTAAATATGAACTCCTGATGTAGAAGGCTTGATTGACGAAACGCGCTACAAGTGTTATAATGGACTTGCGGTATGGTAGTTTACCCTTTAAATACTGGAAGATATCCACGAATGTGACGAACGCCAAGTAAAAAATATATATATATATATATATATATATATATATATATATATATATATATATATATATATATATATATATATATCTGATGATTTATGTACCTTCATAAAATGGTAAAATGGATAGGTGCAAATGGGGTAATTTACACCCCCGATTAACACAATTATGCTTGCATATTTTAGGAAACTACGTTTGCTAAGGACATGAATCCTTCAAAGCTATTATTCTGCTTCCTTTTTGGAGCATATATATTCATCAACACCGTTTTCATAAACATGCATTTTAAGGGGGATTGCTAGTGTTATATGTTCACTAAAGTGTGCCTGAAAGCATAAAAAACTGGCTGAAAACCTAATACATTAATTCCTTATGTATATATGACGATTTATGTATATAAAAATGGCAAAATGGCAAGGTGCGAATACGGTAATTGCCACCCTCGTTCAGTCTTATGTCACATATATATTTTAAGAAAAATAGTTTTGCTAAGGAAATTCCTATGTCTTGTTGTCTTGCTTGTTGTCTTGCTTTCTTTGTTTTTGTATATATATATATTTATTTCTTATCTATATCATTACAAACAACCCTTTCGTGAAACAGGAAATCTTTAGACAGGAGTGAATATCAAAAATTATATAATTTTGAGTGCGACATTCAAACGATACATATGAATATAACATAAAAATATAAATAGAAAACATGTTTCTTGGATTTCATATTTGTACGATGTAGATATGGCGGAGGGCGCTATATAGGTTGATATTGTTATCTATATAGTAGGTCGGCCGTGAATGTCAATTCACTCCAAGTCAAGTAAGCTACACTGAAGAGATCTAATAAGATCGAAACTGCTGTATGCAGATCTTGAGTCGGGGTGACTTGATATTTTCTATAATTCACTGTTGCATCTGTAAATGCAGATTGCGCGCCGCGGAATACAAATAACCAGCTCCCTTGGAACAATGTTTGAAAATTTTAAATCATTGAACTTATTCTACGCTGTGATTTATGAAGCAATGAACTCCTTTGTTCCTCTTAAGTTGCATAAAAACTCTCATTTTCCTATCTGGTTTAGCTCTGAATTAAAACACCTCGTGTCGGGTGACTATGACGATTATAGAGTTTTCTCAGGGGTTCGCCACCAATGTAAACAACTCCGGGAGACTTGTTACAAACGTTATTAACGTAATACTGAAAATAAAATTTGTCTAAATCCTAAATCTTTTTGGAGATTTAGCAATTATAAACGTAAGAATTATGATTTGCCTAGCTCTATGCACTTTAATAGCCAATATGAAAATTCTCTGCATGGTATAGTAACTCTCTTTCCAAAACATTTATCATCTGTCTCTACTTCACATGACAATGTTCTGATTCCTGACTATAATTTTGAGGAATCAATCAATTTTGGTAAATGTAATATTAGTGTCATTGATGTTATCGACAGAGTGAACTTCTTGCCCTCCGGATTTTCTTGTGGCCCTGACGGTGTTCCTTCTGTGTTTTTGAAGAATTGTATATATACTCTTGCAACTCCCCTTACCCACATTTTTAATTTATCCCTGAATTCTAGAATTGTTCCTGAGTTTTGGAAACAGTGCTTTCTTAAACATATTTACAAAGCAGGGACTAGAGAAAACATAGAAAATTATAGAGCGGTTTGTACTCAATCCGAAATACCTAATCTTTTGGGTTATCTGCTTACAAAACGAATGTTTTGGGAGTGTAAAAGTCTCATAATTCCACAACAGCATGGTTTTGTCTCCAACAGATCAACTGTTACCAACCTTCTCGTATATGAAAACTATATTTTAGATGCTTTAGAAAATAAATAACAGGTTGACTCTATTTATTTGGACTTTTCTAAAGCATTCGATAAAGTAGATCATCAGTTACTCATTGCCAAGCTGTCCTCTTTGGGTTTTCATGGATCGATATTGCAATGGATTCAGAATTTCCTATCAGGTAGGAGTTATGTTGTGAAAATTGAAAACTGTACATCCTTCTCTATTACTGCATCTTCAGGAGTTCCACAGGGGTCTCACTATGGACCTTTACTTTTTGACTTATTCATTAATGACATCGGTTCAGTTATAAAATATTGTAAGTTTCTAATCTTTGCGAATGATATGAAAATATTTGAATCCATTGCCTCTACTAATGATATTTCACTTCTTGAGAATGATCTATCTAAATTTTATGATTGGTGTGTTCTTAATCTCATGGACCTTAATATTTCCAAATATCACTGTCAATCATTTTTCAGAATTAATAAGCCTGTTTACCATGATTACAAGATCAACAATTCATCTATTTTGAGGACATCAGTTATAAAAGACTTAGGAATTATGTTTGATACTGAACTGAATTTCAAATATCATAATGAGTACATTATATCGCAGTCATTTAAGATATTGGGCTTCATCAACAGAACTTGTGAGGATTGCCGTTTGGATACTCTAAAACTATTATACTGTTCGCTGATAAGTTCATTATTGGAGTATGGTTCAATAATCTGGTACTCTTATTATGATATTAATAAAAAACAAATTGAAGATGTACAAAATACGTTTCTTAGTATTTGTGCATACAAGTTTGGGCTGAAAAGGGGTGATTATTCATATAACTTTATTCTGAAACAATTGAATCTGTTGACTCTAGAAAATCGTAGAATTGTGATCGACATGTGTTTTTGAACAAAATTTTACAAGGTATGGTGGGCTGTGAAGAGATCTTATCATTGATTGAGTTGAATGCTACTAGACAGACCAGACTCATTAATGCGACATTTAGAATACCGCTTCATACATTAAATTATGGATTTTTCTCTCCAATAACTCGACTGCTTCGATGAGAAAACAAAATTCATCAAGTAGACTTATTCTGCAATTCAATAAGAGTCATGAAAACAGAACTGAATCGTTTACTGTCATAAAATTGAATTATACATTTTAAGTTGTTTGTTAATGTTAATGATGTATATTTATATTACTTTATATAACTTCAATTTAGGTTTTAAGTAGTTTTAGGATATATTACTATCTTTATAGTGAATGCATTGTAACTGAGACTACCGTTTATAGAATAAATAGAAATAGAATAATTTTCCTCGTCACTTTATGTGATATATGACATCGACTATGATCAACAAGTAGGGGAAGGTGGGGCAGAACCGCACACTCAAGCTTTGCTATTTTTTGATTCCTATACTTATCACTGGAAATTGGAGAAAAAGTACAAAAGCCTTCGTGAATGAAGATATATTTGAAATAAAATATCTCTCTCTATATAAAACAGTAGAACAAGTAGTAAAAAAATATATACTCTAAAAGATAGTATGGCGATTTTGCCCCACCCCCGTGAGGTAATACCGTCCCCCTGGAGAGGCAAAACCGCTCTAACAAAACATAACGTTTCATTGGCATAAAATTCACAAATTTGATTCACTTAGTTATGTAAACATATATTGCACGTAAAGCTTCCTAAGTAGTTTCGTTTTGCTCGTCTGCCCACCAAACTGAACCTTTTTTTTTAACCCACTTATGCGGTTCTGCCCCACCTTCCCCTATATTTCACATAAATTGATTGTTTTATGTTATCCTTCCCGAAAAAGTCCATGCGATAATTTCTTTGTACAAATAATGAACGCAATTCCTGTCCTATAAACTGCATCCATTTCACGGAGTACCTCTCCATGACCCTCTCGTGTAGATCCATATATATTTATGTACGAAGCGTCCTTCGCTCGGTCAATAGATTACCCACAACGTTTTTTTTTTTCGGTGTGCCGAAACGGCCGCCATCGGAGCCATTGAACATTAACTTATGGAGATTTGATTCAATGTTAAAAAGCGGCAGAAATAAGTAACGTATCGTATAGTCGGTTTTTCACGGCGCTCGAGAGCCGAGAGCTGGCATGTCCGCCAATACATATTTTCAAAGTTACAATGTGCCTTTTGTTGTTCCGGATGTGACGCAGTCGGAACCAGAATAGTACGAAATGTTTGTGCTACGTAGTTGTTTGGATTTGCGACTTGACGTTGTGTTTGTCTTACGACCTATTGCACAGTAATTATTCATATGCTGGAACGAATTTATTATGACCTTTTAAAATGTTCAATAATAATCCTTTTTTTTATGCACGCATTGTGGAGAGGTAGAGTAACCATCTGTGACGCGTGCTAGGTTCGAATTCTGGGTTAGGTATGGATGTTTGTTAAAACAATGGTTAATAATAACAATTTACACATTTATTAAATGAAATAACGCATGACGCACATTTGTTTATTAATTTATACCATGTATCGGCCCAATCAATCCAATAGATTTTCGTGTTTGTCGATGAGTTTCAGTGGGCCAATTTCGATGGGATTTGGGGGTTTAGGGTACTTCTAGCACAGATAGGAAAAAACGAATAGACATCTCCTGGGCCCCATTTTCGAGACAAGTATAAATATGAAAACCGATTTCTTATACGTGGGGTATATCAAAATTTTCGATTTTTCGAAGATGTCATTTTTTTAGTTTTTTTGAACTTCGACAAAAAATAAAAAGTCTGGGTATATCAACCTACAAAAGATAACAATGAATTACTTACTGTTGTCATTTTCGAGCAAAAATGTATTGAAATGTTGCAACATTTCGAAAAGTATGATATGCCCAAGTGTCTTATAAAGAATGAAAATATAGCTTTATCATTGCGAATATATCATGATCGATATCCAGAGAGAAGGCAACCGTTAAGTAAAATATTCAGCCGACTGAAGCAAAACTTAATATCACATAGTTCATTCAAGAAGCCAACACAAAAAAACTACAGAAATGTAATGATAGACAAAGAATCAGATTAATTGACAGTTTCATGCTTTTTCGAAATCCTTCTTACTGGCTACTTCTGTATTCCATTCCATTATTTCGCCCAAAACTGTCAATTCCTCTAATTTTTTGTCAATCATTAGATTTATAAAGGTTATTGGTCTTGGCTTCTTAAAAGAACTATGTGATATTAGGTTTTGCTCAGTCGACTAAATATTTTATACGGCGGTTGCCTTTTCCCTGGAAAGTCTGTAATACAGCTATATTTTCATTCACCTCTATAAGACACTTGAGCATAGCAAACTTTTCGAAATGTTGAATCTTTTCAATAAATTTTTGCACGAAAATGACAACAGTACCTAAGTAATTCTTTGTTACCACTTGTAGGTTGATGTACTCAAAGATTTTTTGTTTTTGTCAGAGCTCACTCTGCTGAAACTTACTTTTGAAATTAGTTTCGAAGATATGTTTCACTTAATTTAGAAAAATTATATCTCTTTGTGTTACACACAATGTCAAAGTCGCAGCCAACTATAGTAATTTCTAAAAATATGAAATATGGAAGAAACTAATAATCTAAACGTTGCGTGTGATACATCATTTTATGTAATTAAGGAAAAAATAAAATTTCGCATGTTCCATAAGAAAAGTATCAAGTTTGTATTATATCTCGAAAACTAAATGTAATTTGAATTTTGGTTTTCAGTGGTGGATTGGTCTTCAGAAAAAACTAAAAAAAGACCTCTTCGAGAAATCGAAAATTCTGATGATAAAAAAGATATGAATTAAAAAGTGCCAACTTTCGAAACGATTCGACATATCAGAGAGCGGTCTTCATATTTAAACTTGTCTCGAAAATCGGGACCAGGACATGTCTATTCGTTTTTCCAGGCCCATCTTAAGAGTTTCGGTACCCCAAGGCTCCAGATTTTTTAGTATCTACCTCAAAACTTTTTTATAGTCATCTGAAATAATATATTTTTCAATTCACAAAACTAAATAACGATTCAAATATTCAACAAAAATAAAATAACGATTATTCTTATGAAACGTATTACATTTCTAACCTAACTTGATAACAGTAATTGAAAACAATTTTGAAAAAAAATGGTACTCAGTAAGATACAAACATCACAAAACTACCTAATAAGGTTGTTTTCTTGATTTGAGTTCGGCAAACCAGTAGCGCAGCCAGAATTTTGTATTAGGGAGGGTTTCTAGAAAAAATTGGGGAGAGTATAAAAAAACGAGTATATTTTATGAAACAGAAAACGTAACGTACTTATAAATTACCCACATTCAATAAAATATAATAAAAAAATCTGTCAGGTAGTGAGTACTCAAGTCTCAAATAGCATAAACATAAAATACATTTAAAAATCATGAATGACAATGACAAAATGATTTCAAGGCAGTGAGTATTAGTTTACACATGATATTAAAACAAGAAACAAAAAAGACATCAACATAATAAATGCCAATTAAAATTTACTCATTAATTATAAGAATAAGAATATCTGAATGTTTATAGGTACATCACCAGTAGAATTCCTCGAATAATTTTTAAGAAATTTTAAGGAAGAAAACATTCTTTCACAAGAAAATATCCTGGCTGGTAACGTTGAGTTATAATTAAAAGTTAATGAAGTCTTGGAAATAAATTTTCAGTCTGTGGTGGAGTTCAACCCCTAAAACCCCCCTCACGCTGCGGCTCTGCGATAAACATCACCATCGATTGGCCCAAGAAGCCATCGAAAATGTATAATAAGCTGTTTTCAATCGAATCTATTTCAGTGTTTGTTGTATTATAATTTTTTCAAATATTCAGCATCAAAAATTCGTCATCTTGGGATTGGTGTAATGCCCCCTGGAGGCCGATGCCTCAAGGCACTTACCTTGTGTGCCTTGCCGTTAAGATGGCCCTGCGTTTCTCGCTATCTTTACTAGTACCATAAACCCCCAAATCCCATCGAAATTGGCCCACCCTGTACATGCACTTTAAGAAAACCTTCAATTTGTTGCAGAAGCTCATTATATGTTTGTCAAAATGATAAACTCGACATGAAAGCCATTGAGAAGACTGGAGAAATCTCCCCTTTTGTGAATAACAAAATCAATTGAAACAGAGATAATTTCGAAGGTATATAAACTTTAAGAAAACCTTTAGTTTGTCGCAGAGGCTAATTATAATGTTTGTCAAAATGAACAACTCGACATGAAATCCATTGAGAAGGCTGGAGAAATCTCCCCTTTTGTAAATAACAAAATGAATTGAAATAGAGATGAGAGCGAAGGTATAAAAACTTTAAGAAAACCTTTAGTTTGTCGCAGAAGCTAATTATATGTTTATCAAAATGAAAAATTCGAAATGAAAGCCATTAACAAGGTTGTAGAAATCAACCTCCCCTGCCCCGCTCATACTATGCATTAAAAACGACGTGCTTAACTTATATTATGTGGCAGATTATGTGTGCTCAGTGCGGCATACCAGGAACTATATGTTTGTTATAATGAAATGGTGAATGTTCCGTGTCAAGTGTACCACCATTAAGGCGAGAAACATGGGACCGTGCGAATAAAAGCGGTAATACCAACGGAAATATGAAATATAGCGAACGCGAACTAATATGATAGAAATGCCGGCCGTTCGCCATATTCCAGGCATTCCAGGTGCTTTCTGGCTAATTTATTAGATTTAGCAAAGCTTTTTGCGGTTCTGTATCTCATAAATTCTGTGCTAACATGATTCGTTTTATCAAGGAAATTTCAATACAATTCCTTACTGTAAGTAAGAAATTCAGTATGCAGGGTCGACCTTAGACTTCTTCTAGATCATCTCCTCGCAATGTCCACTAAATAGAATGAAAAAGACCGAACTCCTGATGTTGTTAGTTTAATTGACGAAACACGTGACAGATGAAATAGTTATTAACGTAACAAGGCCGATATGTAGCGAATAACGGATGAGATTGGATATTGTAATCCGAGGCGCAGCCGAGGATTATAACTAACTAAATCCGTTATTTGCGTATCGGCCGTGTGTCATTAAAGACTTTTCGTAATCCCGTTGAAAGATTATATTTTGATTCCGAAGAAAGAAAAAACCCCGTACCTAGCAATTCTAAAGAATTGCTGCACTCTGTTGTCATGGAACAGTTTGACAATTTTATAAACAACGTCAGTTTTTAGTGTTCTCAAGTTCGCTTCCACGACGACCATGGATGAAATTGAGGAACAAAATCATATTCCTTCAGAAATATTGGGAGAATCATGTGCAGTGCAGCGAGTGTTGATTAACTGCCGAAAATAACTCAATAGCGATATCAAAAAGAATATGAAAATTTTGAAATGTAGCGTGAAAGCAAGAATGTAAAGTTTGTTAATGAAGATGTATTATTAGCCTATGCGAAATGAAAATCAGAGGTTTATTCTCCCAAATCGCTTTGGACCAAAATTTCAATGTTGTTATTGTAAGCAGAATGAAGTTTTGAAATAAATATTTGAACAAGTGATTTCTTAACGGCGAAACACGCGTGTTTCGCCGACGATCAGGTAGTTTTGGCTCAGGATTACGAGGACATTATTTATATGACACGTAAACTCATCGAAGAATACGAGAGCTGGGGCCTAGAGGTTAACATCAGCAAAACAGAATATATGTGTATTGGCGGAGAGCAAAAAGATTTGGTACTGGAACAACAGGTAGTAAGAAAATACAATAAATATAAATATCTGGGAGTACACATCACAAACGACGGAAACATGGACGAGGAGATCAAACGTCGTAATAACCTAGGCAGAATAGCAATCAGACAGCTCAACAGTGTTCTGTGGGACAAATCTATCTTCAAAGACAACAAACACAGGGTCTACGATTCCATAGTTAAGAGCGTTGTGACATACGGCAGTGAAATATGGCCTTTAAAACAGAAATCACTGAGATTACTCGAGGCTACAGAGATGGACTTCTGGCGAAGAGCTGCCGGAAAATCAAGATTGGACAGAGTGAGAAATGAGAGGATCCTAAGCATAATGAGAGTAGGTCATCGAATATCTGAAGACATCAGGGAGAAACAACTCCGGTGGTACGGACACGTCCAAAGGATGGGTGACGAAAGGCTTCCGAAACAGGTGCTTGAGTGGACGCTTCATGGAAGAAGAAAAAGGGGAAGACCCAGACTGAGCTGAAGAGAGGGAATAACCAGCGATATGTGATTGAAAGGCATGGAACATAATCTTTGGGGGGACCGAGAAAAATGGAAGCTGGAAATCAGAAGACGTCGAAGAACGTTATGAACTGATTTATACATATATATTTCTTAACGGCCGCCGGCCGTTAAAAAATTTTAACGGCCGTAGGCTGTTAACACTTACTTTTCAATTGTCATCTGAATACCGTTAAATCAAAATAACAGTATGGGATTACGAAAAAATAGTAAATAGAGTTGCGTTTTGTCAGTTAAACAGATTGCTTTGATGTAAATATGAGCGCAATCGATCAAAGCTTCCAGAAACTTGATGAAAGACACAAAATGTTTCAATTAACCAGATTGGCAAATCACAAAAAACTGTCAAGCTCATCAAATGGACGCTTCTAAATGATCTTTTTGCGTTTCTTTATCTCATAAATTCAGTGCTAACATTATTCTTTTTATCGTGGAAATTTTAATACAGTTCCTCACTGCACATAACAAATTCAATATGCAGGGCGGACCTTAGACTGCTTTTAGATTACCTATCTATTCACAGTGCCCACTTAATGGAATGACTAAGAACGAACTATTTTTTTGAAGCGATTATAAATATTATCACAGAAATAACTCTGTTCATATTGAAAGATTGTAAAGCTACTGTTCCACCGGAGGAACATTTTGTTGCTAAATGTTTCTTTTGTTTCCATAGGTAGAAACTTAAAGCAACATAAGTAAATTTCTTGTTTACACTAAAGCAACTAAAATTGTCAATAGTCGCATATTGTTTCTTAAGTATGTGGACACCAAAGCTGTTACTGTGGATGTAGAAGTTACAAATTCTGCCCCAAATGTTTCTGTCATGGAAAGTTCTTCAAAAGACATGTCTTTTTTGAGTATTGAAACAGGTGTTAAATCTGACGGAAGTCCTCTGTTCAGTCCAGTTTTAAGTCCATCAGCACTCTCTCCAAAACTAAAAGGTAAATTGAGAAAGCCTAGCAGAGCTTTGAATGATTGCATTGCTATGTTAACAAAAAAAGCATCTGAAGTAAAAACATATAATGCCGATACTTCTCTAAATGAGTCTTTTATACAACTACAAGAGATTAAACCAATTCAAGATAACAAAAATATCGCTCATAAGTTTCTGAGACTTGCGTATACGCAAGTAGTGTTTCCACTGCATGTTGGCAGTAAGCTAGAATATGGAGCACTGCACACTGAAAACGTATGCGACGCGACGCGACTGTTTACTAGTTACGTTCTCTTTATGTTTCCACTGCAATAGCAACACCGAGATGTTTACCAATGTTTCCTGTTTTCTTTTGGAGTTTACCTACCGCAAAATGGAGAGAGGTGATAAGTAGAAACATAAAGAAATTTTAAGGAACATTTTGTAAAATATACAGCAACAAGCAACAGCAACAAAAATGTAAGCACTCTCCCTTTTGAGATAAATTTATGCCCGAGCTAGCTGGGAAATTGGTTAAACATATATGGGTTCTAGTTTGTTTTCAGTAATAACAACAAGATAAAATGAAGGTATTTACTACTTTCTTATTACATAGAATGAGACTTATCTTTTTTTATTTAAAAGTTTTAGATTCTATCCTAGATGGATTGTACTCTTGATTTTTGCCTTATCTTTGTCCCTAGTTTTTTGGTAGCTCTAGCTGTGGGTTTATAGTAGCTTTAGTTAAATGTTCCAGCCAAGGTGAATTTTAGCTCCAGACAAGGTGAATGTTAACTCCAGACAAGATGGTTTTTAGCTCCAGATAAGGTGATCTTTTAAACTCCAGCCAAGGTGACTAAAATAATTCGGGGCAAATCAACATACAATCTCAAACTTAATATTTTCCAAGAATATCTGTAGGGTATCGATGGCCAATTCAAATTAACATTAAGATTTAACTCAAGCAAAGATGCTAAGAAAGACAGTATATGTTCCAACATTAAACTGAACATAAGATATTACCACGTGAAATTTCCTCAGGTGGAACCTTAGCTTTAAGCTACGGTTCCACCGTAGGAAAATTAAGGAACATTCTTGTTGCTGTTGCTTGTTTCCATAAATGTGCCACAATTTTCCTAAATGTTCCTTGAAAATTCTTTTTTTCCTGAAATAAATGTTGACTGTTTCTACTTGTCACAGATTTCCATTTCGAACTAAAAACTTCAAAAGAAAGCAGGAAACATTGGTAAACACGTCCGTGTTGCTATTGCATTAGAAACTTATCGAGAATGCAACTACTAAACAGTCGCGTCGCAGACGTTTTCAGTGTGCACTTCTTCATATTCTAGCTTACTACCAACATGCAATGGAAACACTATAGTTGCGTTTTCAAGAGAAACAATATGTTAATATTGACAATTTAAGTTGCTTCAGTGGAAACAAGAAATGTACGTATGTTACCATAAGTTTCTACCCATGGCAACAAGGAGAAACGTTTAGCAACAAAATGTTCCTCAATCTTCCTCCGGTGGAACCGTAGCTTTAGAGTAACCTCTTCCAATAAATAACCAAAACTCTAGACCAGCGGTCGGCAACAGGCGCATAGAGGTCTGTATCCGGACTGCGGAAGATCGAAACTTGGTCCCATATTGTTAAATGACTAACTTACCTATTCAATTTAAGTAAGATTTTTATTTAACTAGACATCGCCATGCGGTTTTACTCGCATAGACCAGTGTTATGTGTCCCAAGGGATTCTCCCGATTGTTAAAATCATCAATAGAAAGAGTCATATTAACAAGTCGATGAACCAAGCTATTAAAAGCTGCTATTTAGTGTTGAAACGGATGAATGGAACTATTATGTATAACGCTATCAGTGTGTGATGTTTTGTGATAATTTGAAAAACTATGTTTTCAATTGAATTTCTTGAATGTTTAGTCCGTTTTTTTTCATTTCCAAATTAAATGCAATATTATTATCTAACCTAAATATTGCATCTTTTTACTAGACTAATACAAGATGCACAAAATTTTTCGGGATACGTCAACTTTCACTGTTCTCTCTTTAATTATTAGCTGGACAAAATATGACATTTGTGTGCTACTTTTTCATGAAATCATATTCAATTGTGCAGATAAATTATTTTGATTATATAACTCATTCATGAATGAGCCAATAGAATCCGTGAATTTTGCTTAACGACTGCGTATATATAAGTGAATATACCCTTGACGACGTGATATAATCGTTTTGGTGTTTCGCCTCGTATCAAAATGTGAATATTTTCACATTGACGATGTTTTGACGTTTGTCAAAAAAAATTAATAATTTTTATTCGTTATATAATCGTAACGAATACCACTAGAGCAATCGAAAATAATCGTTATACTGACCTCGTCACTCGACGTATTTTCTTAAAACACATTTTGTTTCGCAAAATAGGTCTCTTGGCTCGGAAGTATAATCCGATTATTTTCGATGCTCTTGTGATATTATAACTGAATATTTTTCTATAGGAAGAACCTTTATCATTAGTTTTGCAAATTGAGATTCATATTATATATGAAGGAAAAACCCATTTATTCTAATCTGCTAGTCAGGTACTTTACTAATAATTTGTAACAATCCTCCTATTTACCCTTTCTACACAATTCGTCATCGTTTATTCCTTGTATTCGATATAACGGAGAAATATATTTACTTTGCATTTAGCATCTGAACAAGATAAAGTTTCACCGAAACGTGCGGCATGCGTATATTATTTTATTTTTCACTTGTATATTATTTGTTGATTTTACCTTAGATACGGTTGCTATAAATACACTCATTATGCCCTAGGGCGTTATGAGCGGGCATTATGGATCATAACGCCCTCTAATTGTACGAGGAGAAATGAAGCAACTTCCATTGATTAAATACTTCATAATCCTTGTCGTATACGACTCTGGATTTCTCCGGCAATGAATTATTCGCAGCTTTGGCTGCATTTTCTATGATATTCTTGGGTAAATTCATTTTCATCTCCATTATTTCTATAAGACTACACAAAGAAAGCAGCAATGACATTCACTAAATATGATGACAAAAATATTCACAAACGTCAAAATATCAACAAATGACATGCCTACTATGAGAAGGAAAATGGAAAGTATAGGAGCAATAAACCATTCATCCCTCGGGCCAAAGGCCCCCTCGGGGAATGTTACTCTCCGGACATTAGAATCTATATAACGCACTTGGTACATAGATAACTATAATGTTGGGTAAATTGTTTTTATAAACTATTGTTTCAATAAGATTGGATGTACTGATTAAGTTCATATTTTCCTAATAATTAATAATAAAATACTTATTTTCATAACTTATCATTATCTTCCTTGATTTTTTTCAAAATTTGATACTCTCAAACTTTGCTTATTTATTCCATTGTTCCTGCTATTTAATACATAATATAACGAAAAGAGCGTTCCAATCGAGTGTTCCACGACACCTCTCTTTTTTTTTATGAAGTTATTTCGTTTCACTTTGCTAGATATTCGAGCTTGTTCCTCTTGCGTTCCAACAAATCCCCGATCAAATTCATTATTTATTATCCCATGAGAAAAGTAGACTATTCTCGAAGTGTTGATTTTATTAACACTAACAGCCGTTGCTTCATCTTAAACTGGAAGCTCTATTTTGCCTGAGCACATCACCGAATCAATAAAATACCAAGCCACTTCCTCTTCTCTCAATCTCGACTTTGTTACGGATTTATCTAGCAGTTCGTTTGTTTATTTATTTTATCCCGCGCTCCGGATAAATGGATACCATTAAATCAGAGTTCTAGTTTATAACTATCGAACGCCGGAGCGGTTACCGATCCTCTGGCTGTGTCTAAAAGGGTGTCGCTGTCGCACGCCTAATAGTGCAGTCATTGAAGCTTTTTAGCTCAGAATTTTTTTACTATGGACCGATTTACATGAAATTTTGTAATAAGGCTTATCTTACCCTTAACTTCAAAAGTGATACTGACCCGAACTACGTTTTCACCCTTGGGGTGGTTTCCAGCCCTTTTCGGCGGTGGAAATTTTAATCTCTGGTGTCGATAGAATACCTAATTTTAAGCAAGAAATGTTCTATAAAGTTTTTTCAGAAACCCAATACTTTTCGAGTTATTGGCAATTGAAAATTCGGAATTTTGCCACAATTTTTAACGGTTTTTTGCAAATATCTCCAAAAATATGTATTTTAACGATAATATTACAATGAACAAAATTGAAGCAGGTAAAAAAATAAACAAATTGGTTTCTTATAGAGTGTTCTAAGTGCAATATTAAGCGAGATATTGAAGATCAAAGCTGTTTTTCATTTTGTCTGAAATTTAATCGATGTATTCAATACCATCTAGCGGAGAGCGAATAAATTGTACGCATGCTTATGAAAAAGGATTTTATAGTGCTTGAAATAAGCTTTAAAATGAAGCACTGTTAAAAGTCTTTTGCGCGTAAAATGAGTGAGCTGTGATGAAAGAAAGAGGAACATGTAATGATTTTTATCAAATCAATGTGTTTCATAAGTGCCATTTCCACCAAAATTAAAATTAATCGTATTCCGTCTAGAGTTGACTTTAATATAAAGAGTTTGATGGGTTCTAGCAGTTTGGCTGCCTTGGAACAAATAGTTTTCGAAAAAATTACGATTTTAAGGAAAATAAATTTTCGAATTTTTAAAAAAAACACCTTCTTTTCATAATATCTCAGAAATAATAAAAGATACGTAGAAAAGTGTAATAATAAAAAATGTAGGCTTATTTTCGCCAAAAATTTAGTTTTTTGTTTTTCCTGTCACACGAAAATTGACTGAGATAGCACAATCACAGTCTCTCTCGAGCCCTTTCACCTTTCACCGTTTCAAAATAAAAGTTTTTCACTACATATCGTAATGAAAAAAGTTGTAGCTCTTTTAATTACCTTCAAAATGGTTTTTTATAAGTTGTGATAGCTTCAAGATTTAAGGAGTTATGGCCCAAAAACTAATCGTATTTTTTTCTACTTAATAAACTGAACATAGGTAAACTGGAAATTCCGAATTTTCAATTGCTAATAACTTGAAAAGTATTGGGTTTCTGAAAAAACTTTATTTATTATTTTCTTCTATCGATGTCCGAGGTTATTTTGAAAAAAATTCCACCACCGAAAAGGGGTGGCAACGACCCCCAGGGTGAAAGCGGAGTTCGGGTCAATATCACTTTTGAAGTTAAGGGTAAGATAAGCCTAATTCCAGAATTTCATGTAAATCTGTTCATAGTAAAAAATTTCGGAGGTGAAAACCTATTTTACGCTTCAATTACTGCGCTATAAAGGTTGAGCCACACATGTCCGCACCGAGCCCGCACCGAGACACGGCCGTGCTACGGCCGTGTTTCGGTAATGAATTGTACCATGATTTCTTAGGGTACATACACAGTGGAGCCGAGATGTACGCAGGTAGCCGGGATGGTAGCTTACTCGCTTACTGCGATGTAACAATCCTTCCACCGTTGGCAACGTACCCGTGCACAGTGGAGCCTGGCTGGTTACCTCGATGGGAGCAGGGATCCTGCATGGATATAATTGCTACCCAGATTGTTTACATACGTCATAGCTAGGTAACGCAACGTTAGAACAAATCGTTCTGTGTAATGGGATTGGTGTGAAAATTACACCAGTTCTTCTCTGGTTTGGAGGATACTAAATTCTTGATATAATCAAAGGTATCCTTGTATATACGTAGATGTTCAAAAAAACTATCAGGATGGTTTCTCAACTTCTTGTACAAATGATAAAACTCGCCATAATCTTCCCTTTGAATGTTCACAGAATGAACATTGAAGTCACGGTGATTATTAAATAACACAAACCACTTATTAGTCCTTTCGAGCAAGAACGTTTCGTAAAGTCTTCCCATAATGTTGAATGACAACAGGCAATTGAATCAAGAAGGCGCAGAGCGTCAACGTGTGCCCCCTATCATTCTGCCAGGTACTCATCTAGTAAGCGTGTGAGCTACCATCGTACATCCCGGCCTCACTGTGTATGTACCCTTATGTGGCTGTCTTCACATCTCCGCACCGTGCCCGCACCGGGTCCGCACCGTGCGTGATAGTTCATGTTTTAATTTTTGACGGACACGGTGCGTTGTCCTATGGAATCTCGACATATAGTAGAAATTGAGACTATAGCGTAGCTAGTGGGGGCCAATTTTTCTGTTCACTCTAGAAAAATCGATAGTATTGTTAATTTTTTTACTGTTCAATCTTTAATTCTCAAGTTCAGAGATTCTAAAGTATTCGTCAAATTTGGTCTCATCGTCCGTTGGATGAGAAAGCACCGTGCAGAATTCGCCTCCAAAATATCTTGCTTTCCAAGCGTTGTGTACCCACATTTTTCATCGTTTTGGTCTATTTTTCTCATTTTCTTCATCGTCCAACGCAATAGCTATTGTTGCCAATTCGCTGTTGCTGAAGCTGGCGAACATGCTAGTTTTTTGACACTCACAACTTCGTGAAGGCAACTGACAAACTACCGACCACGCTCGTAGTACGGCCGTCATGCGGCCGTGTGTCGGAAATGTGTGGCTTTGAACTTATTGGCCGACACACGGCCGTGTCTCGGTGCGGGCTCGGAGCGGACACGGTGCGGATATGTGTGGCTCAACCTTAAAGCTTAAGTCACACATGTCCGCACCGACACACGGCCATGCCACGGCCGTGTCTCGGTGATGAATTGCCCCGTGCTTTCTTATGTGGCTGTCTTCACATCTCCGCACCGCGTCCACACCGTGTCCGCAACGAGTCCGTACCGTGCGAGATAGTTCATGTTTTATTTTTGACGGACACGGTGCGTTTTCTGATGGATTCTTGGCATATAGCAGAAATGGAGACTAGAGCGTAGCTGGTGGGTTCTGATATGTCACGTTTTTCGAAAGAGATGTTTTATTACAGGATACCATTGAACTCAATTTTAAATAGAGTTCACTGCAGGACAGCGACCATATTATGTTCCTATGACACCGACAAACACAATTACTAACCTAAATCGCTCTCAATCAGGGTGCTTTCGAATGAATGACGTTCAAAGTTTCAATAGATCCACCCTCAGTTATATTACAAGTATACTACGATGAAGAAAGAGTACTACACTTTCAAGAACTGTATAGTTCTTGCGCTCGTAGTACGGCCGTCATGCGGCCGTGTGACGGAAATGTGTGGCTTTGAAGTTATTGTCCGACACACGGCCGTGTCTCGGTGCGGACACGGTGCGGATATGTGTGGTTCAACCTTTAATCAGAGTTCCAGTTTATACTTAACTATCGAACGCCGGAGCGGTTACCGATCCTCTGGCTGTGTCGACGAGGGTGTCGCTGTCGCACGCCTTAAAAGCTTTCGTCAAGTTGCCCCTCATTTCTCAAGAGCCGAATATCTCTAATTACTCTTGATATTCGGGCCCGTTTTATCGCTTCTAAACGAGCCCGTGTCTCACACGAATTCCTAGGGTTTTTATGGACTTGTCGTGTGAATCATCGTAAAATGTTGTTTCTCAAGAGTATCGAACACGATAATTAGATGGGGTGGCCACTTTTACGATCGAGAGTTTTTACTAGTTCAATTTGTTAAGATGGATGAAAGTAGGTTTTTATCATTCATCATCGCGGACGTTATTTTAACGAAGATGTACAAACAGAGTGTAAACTCAGGAGAAGTTAGAGTTTAAATAACTGAGACTCATCTTTCGTCCAAAACCTTTATTACATCGATACTAATGATTCACAAATTGAAATGAGTCAACGTAAACAATATTCTAGTGAAGAGATGATGAACTTTTTTGTCGTATTTTATCCCATAAAATACATACTATTGCAGTGTATCGAAGGAAAGCAGTCAGGTGCGGGAGTATTTTTCCCATCCCTTCTAGACCTCCTAGACAAGATTTTCAATAAATTTGTCATTTCTGATATATACAGGGTGTCCCAAAATTAGACGTCAATATTTTAACCACGTATTCTACTTCTAAAAATAGAGTTGAAAGTTTATATAAACTAGGGTAACTTCTTCGTTTTTAAGATACAGGGTATTAAAGGTGAAGACCTGATGGTGTTTTTTTGTGAATATTTTCGAAACATGTGAAGATAATTGTATTAAATTTGGTACAGTTACGAAACTTTTCACGCTCTATTTAATGTACTAAAAGTTAGTATTGCAATATTTTCAGGAGTACGTACTGCAGGGGGGTATTGGCGAAAAATTTGGCCCAAATTTTTTGGTGGTTAATTTTTAGTAATTTTGACTACAAAATTTGAAAATATGAAGTTTTTTGTACAAATTGGGTACTCTTCTCATACTTCGCTAGGAAGAAACATTATCGAGAAAAATGCAATTGAATATTTCTTTACGAATTGATTTTTTGTTTTTAAATGTGCTAATCGAAGAGAAAATAATCAGTAGACCTGGAAACAAATAACGTTTTTTGATTTGCTAGGTAAAGGAAAATAAGCTGTCAATTATTAATCGCCCAGTTTTTAATTGTACTCCTTGTTGCCGGAAAAAAGCTATTAAGTAGTACTTAATGCAGAGGTTTTCAAATAGAGAATTATCAAATATCCACTTTGTATGTGGTTTATGCAATGGAAGAGCACGACGGTGAGCCAGCTCAGTATGGTGTGAATATTAGGAATTGTAGGTACCTAGTAGGTACCTACATTGAACAGATTAAGGAGAGGAGAAGGGTTTACTTCAATCTGGTCGTTAACTAAATTTCCGGAATTTTTATATTTATTTATGTATAGGGATTCCCAACAGTTGGTTTTATGGAGACTATTTTCAAATTGTAATATATTATAATTGTGATTAAAGGTATGGTTTTCTTGAATAAGATGACATGCATAATTAGGATCAGTTTTCTGCTTAATATAGCTACGTTGGTGTTCGTGTATTCGAGTTTTGAAATTTCTAATTGTACGTCCTATATAGAATTTTTCACAATCAACAACAGTATTCCAGCCGCTAAAGCAATAATCCAAGGACAGAAGAAATGGATCAAAGAAGAAATGAAACAACTTTACAGAAAACGGAATACTTCTTATGTCTTTGTTAAGGTAATTCATTCAGAGTTATTATATAGTCTACTGTTGAATTTGATATTTTAGATTTTGAAATTAGGTATAAAATCAATAGAATAATTCATAAAAAGTTTTGCAAACAAAAACAGAAATTAGAAAATCTTATAAACCAGAAACCAATTATTATCAAAACGAAAGAACAATCCAAATTCACAGACCATAAGTTTTTTGATCGTTTCATTAATTTATCAAATAGGCTAGGCGAGTAATTTCCGAATAAATGGAGTAGAAGAGGTGTTCCTTTTCCAGGGGCACCCCGATCTTCGGATTCAAATCCACTAGACTACTATTTTTGGGGTCATATAAAAGATATAGTATACGCAACAGAAGTAGACAACGAGAAGGAGTTGTGTCAAAAGATACGTGTGGTAAATAATCAAATACGGCAATACCATTTTGAAGTTTCGCAAACTTCAAATGCGGTTACCCGTAGAGCCCAAATATGCCTTCATGAGCAACCTTTTCGAGCATCTCATCTAAATGGTAGAATAAGTGAATCTCAAATAATTGTTTCTTAATGTTTAGTTCAGTGGTTCCCAAACTGGGGGAAATGCATTGGGAGGCGCGAGAGTCTACACATTTTGGGCTTTAAAATGACAAATTTCATATTTGACAAATTCTAATGAAAAAGGAATATATTGGTTGCGCACTTTCAAGGATAGCACCAAGAATTGCGGACCTTGTTGAGAAAATGCAGCACCATACTACGCATTAGACTAGAATATTATATAAACATTTATATTTAAATGTGATTCTTGTTGCTGCATATTAGATATTGAGGATTCTATATCTTGTCGTGTGAATCATCGTAAAATGTTGTTTCTAAAGAGTATCGAACACGATAATTAGATGAGGTGGCCACTTTTACGATCGAGAGTTTTTACTAGTTCAATTTGTTAAGATGGATGAAAGTAGGTTTTTATCATTCGTCATAGTGGACATGGGCGCCGGCAAGGGGGAGCAAATCAGCCTTTTCGCCGCCCCCTGAATTGAGAAAAAACAAGGTAAATTACAAAAAAATAAAAGTCATACATTTATATTTCAAAAAATATAAAATATGAAAACATGTTAACAATACAAATACGCAACCAGAGAACAAACTTGCTGTATTTTCCCGGCCTTTATTTTATAGAGGTCTCAAAGAATTCAGTGCATTACCTGTTGGAAAAAGGGATTAAGCATCACTTGGCGTTTTTAAGAGAGAAATCACGAAGTTATTAAGTCTTGTTGAACTGCTTGTGTACAAGTATATTTATGAAAATTGTCAATTTTGTTTTCGATATTGGAATTGTTATTTTTTTTGGATATTGTATATGGATTGAATTTGTAATCTAATCCGGAAATATTGTTATTTGCTTTGGTTGGTATGCGTATACAATTGGTTTAAGTATTTATGTATCAATAAATTTGAAAATGTAATACATTTGTATATTAGGATGTAACCTATTAATGAATGAACATTATTTATTCATTTTTTCACGTCCGTGTGAGGAGAAAAATATTTTATAGACTACTCTAAGAGTATCCCGCACGCATTCTCAGGGATGTGTGATGGTTACTCAATAAAAAATCTCTCGCACATTCCTTGGAGTAGTTCTTCATCCTGCCCTTACAGCGTCCCGTAACAAAAGAGATGAGCTGCAAGCGGCCTCTATAGTTCATGAGACCTGATAACTCGAAGTAACCCGAGCAACACTGCTTTCTGCATTTTGCGCGTCAATACCTCGACCAGAGATCTGCATGCCGGAATAATCTTCAATTCTCTCACATAGTTAGCTCTCATTCCGCCTAGACAACCTATGATTAGTACGATCATCCTAACTTTATGCCCTGGGTATAGTGTCCTCAGCTCGAACATAAAATCTCTGTATTTTTCCCTTTTCTGTTCTTCTTTCATCACCACATTATTTTCGGCAGAGGACGAAAATTCGACAACAAACAATTCTCTGGGCTCTTTGTCCAGCAGGACTATATCTGGCATTATTGCGTGGATCTGACGAGTTGTTGGAAAAGCATAGTTCCAGTATATGCGACCACTATCGTTCTCAACAACCGCTTCAATTTCTAGTGAAACATATGGTAGCACTGGTTCTTTGTCTATACCATAAACTTCTCTCAGATGGTTATTATTATTACTCTTTTACAATAAATACTCATCATACAAAGTCCAGAAAGTCTATCATGCTTCAAAGTCGATTTTAGCCATGTCTTGACTCTTCTTGAAGTGCTGAAGGACCTCTCAACGGTACAGGTTGTGGCTGGAAGAGTTAATCCAATGCTGATTGCTTCCGTAACAGAAGGCATATTGCCCAATGAAAATTAAAGCAGTTCGATATATTTCAATTTTTCGATTTCTGGAGGACTAAGTTAGTGCCTCTGACAGAAAGTTATCCAAAAGATCACCGTAGCAGTCTTAAATAGCGGCAGCTACCTCTAAAATATTTTCAGAGTCATACTCCGCATGGTTTTTGGATGAAATTCATATAAGTTGTATCCTTTCGAATTATTTTCTGAAAATAGATCCTCTAGATACTGAAATATAGCTTCTAGATATGGAATGAATATTCGTCTTCGATAGTACTCGCCCAATGACATTCATGGATGATTTTCTCGATTAATCTGTTTTGATGCTAGGCGCGGCATCACCAAATCTAACCCCAACTTTTCGGCGTCTTCTTTTGAAGTTTTTAAAATATTTTCAAATTCTTTTTCGCCGTATTCTCTATGCTGTCTGATTATGTTCTTCATACAATGGATTTCGTTATAAGATATTACCTAGCTAACCTACAGGCACATTTTCACGTTCAGTATTTTTTTAAACAAAAATCAATAATAATTATAATTCAATTATTTTTTTACGTTTTCAGACTTAAACAAAAAACTGATTAAAACTAGCATTAGAAATAAATTTTAAAAAGTAAATATTCGCCAGCGACGCTCAACCAGGAAGACACCCTTGGGCCCCCGTGTCTTTTCAAAATACATATGAACATTTATATTTCAATGTGATTCTTTTTCCTGAATATATATCTTATGTCCACTGAGTTTTTTTATATTCATTGATTATTTATAGAGGTTTTAATTTCATTGGAAGGCATAATTCTATTAAAATTAATTGTAATTGACAAGTTAATTACAATTTCCGCTGTATCAGCATTTCAATATTCACGTCCATACAACAAAACGAGAAATTTCATGTACTATGTCTTTATCCGTTATCATCATCACTCTGGTAGTCTCAATAATTCTGAATTATTATAAATTGCATTGATATAGACAGTTTCCTGTGCCCTTTGCATTCGAATCTCGCAATTTATTACGGCAATTTCTTGCCTTAATCAAATGATATAAACATCAATTGGATCGATACAGGAGAATATTGAATGTTGTTTCAGTAATCTAGAAATCGCCGGTGGCCTTGTTGAATGCCTTATATAAATACTATAGACTGACTGGGGCGAATGGAAGAGCGTTCTATGAAAACGATAGGACTGCGGGCGAATTATGAATAATAAACAAGTCCGCTTAACAATATCCGACCTGTAATTTCTGTATAATATTATCGATATAATCGACGACATTACAATTTCGAAGGTGTCATAAACTGAATGCCTTCAACACGTTGGACAGTATAAAAGAAATAAATGCCATTTATTTTCTTTAAGGAGGATGACGATAAATATAAGAAGAAATAATTATGTAATTTCTTGATGTCTAAATTGAAATCTTAGCTATTTCTACTTATAGTGTAATGTGTAGGGTGTTTCCACGAGTGCAAAAGTTTTTAGGGGGTGATTCCTTGTAGAAAATTATAGGGGGTATTTCATGTAAACAAAAACTCTTAGGCCTCTCCTGGAAAAGTCTTCAAAAATGAACGTTAGTATAATTATTCATATTGAAGATTTAAAAAGCAAAATTGATTTTTTAACTAAGTAGGTACCACATAAAAAGCAAAGGTTTAGCAATAAATCATTCTATTCAACAAATATTTTTAATTCAAGAAATTTTATTTTGTTAAGAAGTTCTGGTAAAAACAGCTTTTTCATTGGTAGCACAGGCCCACAAAATACCAGTTCCTCCACTTTTCAGCAATTTCAACAGAAAAAAAAATTCTCATATTTGGAAGCATGTGACTTTTCAAAGTCACAGGCAGGCCTAAGAGCTTTCGTTTACGTGAAAGACCCCCTTAATTTTCGACAAGGAATCACTCCCCAAAAATTTGCGCACTTATTTGGAATCACCCTGTATGAGGGAAATATGAATGATATTTATGAATCCATGATATGAACAAATTATATTCAGTGTCAGGATGACACATGGATTTGATTCAATTCATAGGTACCTACATTCTTATATTAGGCCAAGCTACAGAGATTTAGAGTGAGCATTTTGTGTAAAAAGTGTTAGAAGAAAACCTGCTGCGCCATTGTTTGTAAAATAGTTCCATATGATATAGTGATATGTTTTTCATTCGACTTTATTATTTATACTCTGTTATTAACAATTTTATGCAAAAAATCGCGTTTTTTAAACTATCACAGTAATCGTGATGGTGATAATAAACTAATCGTAGAAAATGAAAATACAAAAAAAATGAGAGGTCGGACGACTAGATCAGTCCCTTAGTTCAAGAGAAAATCGGAAAAACCCGTAGCGTAGATCCTCCGGTAAGTATAAGTTATTAATATAAACTTTATTTGTGCGAAGAGCAGGAACTGTCCGATGCATAGTTTTTGATCTGTAGCCATTTGAATATTTTACTATGCAAATTTTCCAGCAGACCTGAATGCGACAGTATAGTCCGATTTCAATTTACAAAAAAGATTTTGAAAGTAAAATTCTCATAGTTCAAACCGTTCATCTTGGTTTTACATGAAAACGCTGAGAAATATATTAATAATAAAGCTGAACATGACGAAAAATGGCCGAGCGCGTGAGAGTAGTTGAAGAGTGGGGGTAGAGCAGCCGACAAGGAGACATTGGAAAGCGTTGACATTTTGAACATGACAGTAATTTCGTCATGTTTAGATTTATTTTTACATATTTCTCAGCGTTTTCATGAAAACCAAGATGACCGTTTTGAACTATGAGAATTCTACTTTCAAAATCTTTTTTGTAAATTGTAATCGGACCACACCTGTCGCATTCAGGTCTGCTGGAAAATTGCATAGTAAAATATTCAAATGGCTACAGATCAAAAACTATGCATCGGACAGTTCCTGCACTTCGCACAAATCAATTTTATATTAATAACTAATACTGACCGGAGGATCTACGCTCAAACTCAAAAAATAAACGAGTTATAAATTTTTGAAAAAACTGCATTTTAGGCAGTTTTTTTCGGGTCTAAGCGAGTCGTCCAACCTCTCATTTTCTTCGTCTTTTCATTTTCTACAATTAGTCTATTGACACAATCACGATTACTCTGATAGTTTCAATTTTATAAGCAAAAAACTAAAAAAAAAACGAAATTTGTTGCATAAAATTTTTAATAACAAAGTTATAATTAATAAAGTAGAGTGAAAAACATATCACTATATCATATACAACTATTTCACAAACAATGGCGCAGCTGGTTTACTTCTAACACTTTTTACATGAACAAATCTCTGTAGCTAGGCCTATATAATTCATATGTACATTTGTTCAAAAAAATATATATAATTACGAAATTTATTTATATTCATAAAGCTGCTCTTTCTGTTGTTCTTAAATCAACCATAATTACTAAGGTTGTGAGCTCAACGAGCAGAGAAAGCATAAAGAACACATGTTCCTAAAGAAACACATTATTCACTCAAACACCGATGGACTGATTAAATGTAACAACTGTAATTACAGAGAAGTCGTTAGCACATCAAGTGATTTGGTCTGCAGGACATTCCCCGCTTCGATGTACTTAACTGGTACGTTATTTTCTCATAGTCACTCATGGGCAGACGTTGATTGGTGAGAATTGCATCGTTATTGAAAATTTAGGAAAATTGTTTTTATTTATTAGTTTTCCAAAGTTAATGTTTTTGTCTTTTACGGAATAGAATATTCGTGTTAGATCAGCTTGAATATTCCATAATGTAAATAATTGCATGCTGCTACGACGTGGTCAGAAAAATGAACAGGGTAGTATTCAGAATCTCCTTTTTAAATTGAGAAAGTTATGGAATATACTCTATAGTAATAGTTTAAATTTATTAATATCTACTTTAAGACATTTGACAGATGTATAGGATAAGTCAATTTCAAACAAGTGCAAAATAGCACACAATAATTAAAATAAGAATCACAAAATGAAACATTTATATGTGGGAGTAATAAACAAAGGAACAAATTAAAATCAAGGTATTAGGTAAGTATAAAGTATAAAATTATGCCAGTTCATTATCCGGCATGATCTCCTCCACGCCATAAAAACCTTTTGACATTAATACTGCTTTGAGACATCTTTAAAGTAAAATTAGGTTTAGATGTCGAAAATTGTCAGGTTAATGATTGTATAATTCAATTCCCTGATATATATAGCTTTGTTGAAATTTAGCAGTTTTGTGTCAACGGATAGTCAGTGAATCATTGCTATAATAAACACTTAATAATGATTCCAATGGCATTGCAGCCCTTCTGCGGGATAAGGCATACCTCGATTTATTGAGTATCAACATGATCAGACTACCGCAGATTCTGGTAAACACAAATACCTAAGAACTTTACATATTTTGTAGAGGTGAAGTTCATTCCATTATAACTCCATGCTGATTATGTTATCTTGAAAGGAAAAATACACACTCCGTTTTGGAAGTATTACAAAGCAGGAAGTCCTATCGCATCAGCTATAGTATAGTAAATCTACTGTATAATACTACAGCACTTCCTCGTCTCGTTAGGGTATTGAAAATTATTTTCAAGAAGTTCCAACAACGAAACAAGAATTCGTATGACACTCATCGATCACGAGGACAGAATTGCTTACTTCGTTTCAATCTGCAAGTTGACTCGAGTTTTATTTATATAGCCATAGTATCTATATACTGTTGTAAAATATAAATCCGGGAAAGTATGCCTTTCAAAAATTTTGTTGAAATCAACGAATTCATTTACCTCATTTCTTTTGTTGAACAGTTAAATTTTTTTCATCACTTAATATGTATATTTCATAGTTAAGTGTGTAATATAGTGTTCTACAGAATATTGAGCAAATTAATTAGCCCATAATATGAACATATAGCCGGGATTTGAGACATCCGCAAACCCTTGCATTGTCCCGTTTTCATCGGTCAAGCTTCCATAAATGTTCCTCGTTTAATGCTGTTTGTGTTTACAATTCCATTCCTCTGGAGGTAAAGGCGGGCAGTGTGACTAGTTTTAAGCGTATGTATAAGGCGCAACTATTATGCAACCGGATTTGATTGATCTTAACGTATTCTGACATTGTTATATTCATTTTGTACCTGTATTATCATGAATCTTGTCCTCTGCAGCTTTTTGCTGTTTGTATAAATTCTTTTTTATTTTTATTTTTTTTTATTATTTTTGTTCTATCATTTAGTATTTTGTTATATGTTTACTTATTTCTAACTTAGAGGTTTAGTGGAGTACCTTCAGGTAGGCTTCGCATTTATCACTTTTTTCTGGCAATAAAGAAAATATATTATTATTATTATTATTATTATTATATGGGAACGCCCACTTTTGAACTACAAATTTTTTATACGAATTCAACGCCGAAGAAAACTTTATTATTGTTTAAACATAAATCAGACCAAAATTCAAGAAGTCTTTTGAAGAAATCCAGTCAATATATCGATTCCTATCAGGAATGATGCCTCAACATATCAAAAACTTAAAACAAACCAAAGTCGAGAGCCATGCAATAGCTATTCTTGAAAATGTTAAATTCAATCGAGAAATATGCTTCAAACATGTCAATTTATCATTGTTTTTATTTGTTAAAGAATAAATACCATCAATCATAGTGAATGTAAAAGAAAGACTAGAGGTGTCGTGGGACACCCGGTTGGAACGAAGTATTATGTTTATAAAACGAAACAAATAGACAACCTTTGGGAGTAAATGAAAGAAATGAAGAAATGGTAATAAAATTATCATTCGTAATTTTTTCTAAAAAGTTTTGAAAGTAAACATTTCATTATTAATTATTATAAAAATTTGAACTAATTATGAACATACACAATATAGGTATTCAATTTTAGTACAATTTTATATTATGCTAGATCCTAGATCATTGTTAATTCTTAACTCAAGTTCACTAGAAAGAAATTATAACAATGGCTATCAGATTTTATCATAAAAAATGATTTTGGATGAACAAAATATGAAATGTTGAAAATTTCTCTAATATTTCATTCCAATCCTCAATTACCATTATATAAATAAATGGAAAATAAGTTATAAAAATTATAATCAATTATCTAATTCAAAATCATACGAAATTCATAAAAATACAATGACAATATGTCTTACTGAAATTTACAAAACAATAACAACAACCAACAACGTTAGAAAGTAAGCAAATAGATAATAGAAGTTATCAGTATTATGAGTGGAACGGTTTGCGAAATATATACACGCCTAACCACGCTTTCATAATGGTTGTTCCAAAAAGAGTTAACTGAAAATTTGTTAAATTATTAGTTTCCTAAAGCTACGGTTCCACCGGAAGAACATTTTGTTTCTAAATGTTAGCATTTAGCCCGTCCCAGCCTCTGTCGAACGGTACGCGACACGTCAAGTGCTGAGCCCGTCCCTGCCTCTGTCGAACGGGCACACCATCTGCTCGCTGTCAATCTCGAGTTCGTGCGGAATCGGTTAGATACTACGGCCTCATTGGGCCTCGCCGTGCCGAAACTTCTCGATAGAATTCGACCCGTCCAACTATCGGCTCCAAAGGCGGTCACGTGAATTCGAGTCCGTTTTCGCGAATTTCGGAGAAACGTCAAACTTTAAACGTTCGATATCGAAGATCGGCGTTCCTTATCTCGGCTTTATAAGTTTGCCATAATGCGGCCTTCGGCCGCCTGCATTTTAGGAAGTCCAAAATGGCAAACCAATTATTTATTTAGTATTATATACAATCGACATTTGTTGCCGAAACATAAAGAAATTTTGAGGAACATTTAGGAATATTTTGGAATATTTACGGAAACAAGCAAACAAAAATGTTCCACAATATTCCTCCGGTAGAACCGTAGCTATACAGGGTCACTCACGGTGGATGGTTTACGGAGAACGGGACATGAGATCTAAAATAATAGTGGCGCTGCAGCGTTGCCGCTTATACTGAAAAGTAGCAGCAACTATGAAATTTTAAATGATATATATTATTTCATTTTTTGCTTCTTTACCATTTTCCAATTGTTTTTGTATGATACTTCCCTATACCTAAGTCCAGAGGTTTTCTTGAAATTAAATGGTTTCCTTATTTTTTTGTGCAAAACATAGCTTCAATTAAATGTTCATTACTAAGGTATTCAGATTGGTAGGACGCTGAAATTTTAGGTGTAGTTTACCAAGTTCCGACGTATTAGGTATATTCTAAGGACTTTGTTCTCCATTATACAGGGTCCTTCAAAATTTGCGATTTTAACGATAAATACAAAAATAGTAAAAAGTGCATTTTTTAAATGTAATACCCTAGATATTATTGAATATCTCGAAAGAAAATTGAAATTTCTTTCAAATGATATATCATGTTCCTATACCTAAAAAGTCAGGTTTCCGAAATAAAAGCCAGCTTCTCTAAAAATCGGATTATTTAGCCATATTTTGTATTAGATAGCTATGAAATGTCAGGAAAGATGTCATTATGAAAATTTGACAATTAGTCCATCAACAATAAGACGTTCGCGCGTTCATTAATGAAAATTTGATTTGAAAACAATCAAAATGGAAGGCAATAACTATTCTCATGAAGTTTTGATGAAGTTATTTATTGTACATGGTCAATGTGACTAAATAATAGCAAGAACATGCAGAAAGTTCAATAAAATGTATACCAGCTATTGACAACCAATAAACGAGAGAAAATTTGTATGTTCACAAAATAATTTTATCACTTATGGGTCAATACTGAAAGTGAAACGAAATTTACTAAACTAATAAAAAACAATTTGGGTTACGTAAAATAACATAACATAAGTGATAAAATTATTTTGTAAACGTACAAATTTTCTCTCGTTTATTGGATGTCAATACATTTTATTGAATTTTCTGCATGTTCTTGCTATTATTTAGTCACATTGACCATGTATAATAAATAAATTCATCAAAACTTCATGAGAACAGTTAATGCCTTCCATTTTGATTGTTTTCAAATCAAATTTTCGTTAATGAACGCGCGAACGTCTTGTTGGTGGACTAATTGTCAAATTTTCATAATGATATCTTTCTTGACATTTCATAGCTACCTAATACAAAATATGGCTAAATAATCCGATTTTTATAGAAACTGGCTTTTATTTCGGAAACCTGACTTTTTAGGTATAGGAACATGATATATCATTTGAAAGAAATTTCAATTTTCTTTCGAGATGTTCAATAATATCTAGGGTATTATATTTAAAAAAATGCACTTTTTACTATTTTTGTATTTATCGTTAAAATCGCAAATTTTGAAGGACCCTGTATAATGGAGAACAAAGTCATTAGAATATTCCTAATACGTCCGAACTTGGTAAACTACACCTAAAATTTCAGCATCCTACGAATCTGAATACCTTAGTAATGAACATTTAATTGAAAAAAATAAGGAAACCATTTAATTTCTCGAAAACCTCTGGAGATAGGTATAGGGAAGTATCATACAAAAACAATTGGAAAATGGTAGAGAAGCAAAAAATGAAATAATATATAGGGTGTCTCATTTGAAATTTCATAGTTGCTGCTACTTTTTAGTATAAGCGGCAACGCCACTATTATTTTAGATCGATAGAGCGAAGTCAATTACCCATGAAACCAAATTTTCAGAATAATCTCATGTCCCGTTCTCCGTAAACGTCTAACCTACCATCCACCGTGAGTGACCCTGTATATTTATTCGTTTTCGTACTTCACTGCAAACTGAAAATCTGCGACGCGAATGTGTACTAGTTGCGTTCTCGATACGTTTCCACTGCGATAGCAACACGGAGTTTTTTATACATGTTTCCTATTTTCTTTTGAAGTTTACCGCTCAAAATGGAAACCGATGACAAGTAGGAACAGTCAACATTTGTTGCCGAAAGAAAAAGAAATTTTATGGAACATTTTGATACATTTTCGGAAACAGGTAACAGCAACAAAAATGTTTCTGAATGTTCCTCCGGTGGAACTGTAGCTTAATGTTCCATATTCAAAACTTGAATTTACTACGTTTATTATCACAAAAATACTTTGAAAAATATTACAGATTGCAATTTCGGTAACTAGACTATCATCGGGCAGATTAAGTTAAGAACTGAATACATAATTATAGATTTGCGCTCACGGGTGGGAAAGAATTATTGCAGGTACCTAAATAGACAAGAGGATCACATTTGAAGAAGGGCTAATAGAAGTGGATTTCCCAAATTTGTACAATGAAATGTTCTTAGAAAAATCATTATTGTTTGAATACACTAAATATAGGAGAATGTATTGAGTCAATCTGGTCGTTCTGCAAGATATCTTTTGCATTATGATTGAGTTTTCTAATGATTCTAAGTAAGTAAGTTTAGTTCCTTTCGGTAATTTGTGCATAATTTGAAAGTTATCTATTTGTGGAAACGGATGGTGGTTTTTACGGCAATGATTTGAAAACGTTGAATCTGTTTTATTTTTCAAAAAATATTTTTAGTGTTCTTGTCTTGAACGATCGACCAGTCTGGCCTATATACACACTCCTTTACATACAGGACAAATCAACTTATAAACTCCTGAACTTTCAAATTTTGAAGTGATATCTTTGGCAGTGAATAAAAATCCTGAGAGTTTTGTCTTAGGTTTGAAAGCAATTTTAATATTACATTAAGGTATGACATGAGAAACTTTTTCTGTTAGAGGACCAAAATATGTTAAAGATGTGAATTTTTCAGATTTTTCTACTTTCGATTGAGGATATATGCTGTTGTAAATTCAAGTTTTGTTTTTGTTAAAACATGTTAAATCATCACGTAGTAATGACGGATTCCATCAACTATTCCATATTCATAAATCTGTGCCAGAATACCCTTGAGAAATATTATAGATACCATCCCTGGCCATTTCGACCATCCAAATCAGTCCCTTATATAATTAATCTAAAATCTATGATAGTGCTTCCCATTATTCTAATTTCTTCGTTCAAAATAGCGGCTAAAAAATTAATGCGAGTGCGCTACAAATTATGACATCAGGATATTAGTCCGAGATGGAAAGAAAGCGATCCATATATGTGTAAGCCTATTATGTCCTCCTCTAGATTAATAAGTCAGCCAGGAGTGGGTAGATCTTAGTGATGGATTTCAGTTTTTTATGGAAGCGCGTGATGATTTTAACAGATTCGAAGAATTTCTAACAAGATTGACCATATGTTCGAGAATATGTTTTGGTATCTATGTGACAAATTTCAAAATAGATTATGTTGACAAAAATGGAAGGTAGACGACAGATGTGTACGGGAAGCTGCTTTTGTATAAGAATCTGTTACTAAAAATTCATATTAGTCACATTTAACTATCAGATTATTAGCTTTAAAATTATAAATATCGTGAGATTTCTCGAAATAGTTCCTGTTAATATGGTATGATATATTGTCGTAGAAATTGAATCTACCCGTGAGTTCGATCACAAATCGTTGTTTTTTTAGACAATTTGATCAATTAAGGCGAAACATTTTCGTTATATAATATATTACTTTGTTACGTTATATAACTTTTCGCTCTTATCTCATCCAGACTATTCCTTCAATAAGTTACAGTACTAGGGCGACATAACGAAGCTCAGTCTAACCAAAATAAAAATATTTAACATTTGGATGTCATAAAGCGCCATCTTACAAAATTTTAAGGTAATAGTTGATAATCATCCATCGGTATAAATATAAGTACCACAAAAATTTACGAGGTGGCGTTATATGAAATTGTCAAAAAAAAATGTTTGAGTATAATTGCGTTTTTCTGAAAAAAATTCAACAGAATTAATAAATTTGGAAAAGAAAACCCTTTAACCTATTATACACAGATACATGAGCGACCGAACTCCACTTGGTATTTTTATTATGAAGAATCATATTTTTTCTGAAAATTTATTAGATACGAACGTAAATTAAAGTTAAATGTTTTCTTCAAACATTTTCTAGGCATTGTGATATGCACATATTGAATACAAATCAAAAATGATTCGTATCTAACCAAAACAAAATCATTAATTTGTCAGCATGAGAGCGGACATGAGGCTATCATGAATAGTTTTTTGTGCGTGAAATTTCGTTTTTACAAAAAATACAACTATGTAGGTGAAGCAAAAAGCAAAACCATCTGAATTCAAAATGTCATGCAAATTGTCAGAGCCGTTTACGAGATACGCGTTATATATATATATATATATATATATATATATATATATATATATATATATATATATATATATATATATATATATAAGATGTTGAATCATCGACAATAAAAAGTTGATATTTATTTGAAAATTGAGGTAAATTACTTCGTTCAATTTCTGACAATGTCTTTGACTGATTAAATAACTATTGGAATACAAAAACATCTTGAATGTTCTGCTACATTCGAATGGAATCCGAGCTACTAAGCCGAGTATTTAGACACGCTTTCTAATATTCGAGAGGTGCCGAGTTCAAACCCCGGAGTTGAACCATGACTTTTTTCAATTGTTTCCTCATGGTTTGAGTAAGTCACTGCTTGCAAACTTACAGAAAATGCTGGGCCAGTATTCATCCACTGACATCCATCCTCGAAAAGTAAAATAACGAATAAAGGTGAACTCTCCTTTGAACAACTATCGAACAAATAAGTAGAATTCGTCGCACGGTGTACATAAATAACGTAAATAAATCAGCCACAACTCTGAATACAAGTAGGCTATAAAACAGTTATTACAAAATCTGTGATAAATGACGCAGAAAATATACAAATGGCGCTGCCTTACCTGGCGCGCTGCCATATTTTGCACAATAACCATTCAGTTAAAACTTAATGTATGCACTTCTTTGTGTTTCCCTCTCGCGATCCCAAAATAGGAAACGCATCGCAGTCTCTTTCCGAGCAAAAAAAAATGTCCCCGTACATATTTCTGCTATAGAATTTTTAACTTTCTTTATTTGGAGTTGGCATCGACCCGGCGCTGCTTCTTAGAATCCGTTCTTGCGAATCAAGAAGTATATTCGTTAAACGACGTTTTCTTCGAGAGGTTTCCGTGATTCTGAGAGCGAATTTGGATCTGATTTGTTTGGTTTTCAAGTTCTTTGGAAAATCAAAAACATACGTTAAAAGAATTTGTACAAACAAACAAATTTTCAAACCGAAATTAATACAATTAAATTATTAGCCACCAATAGGGGTGTAGTGGAGCGCGAACGCGTGGGAACGGCGTTCCCAACCTGCTTTCATTCAGTAAAAAAAAATAATAATAATAATAACAAATAAAATTAAAATCACTTACGCAAGTAAATAAAATAATATCTTAAAAAATGTGTGAGTGCATCATATATTGATTTGAGGCATCAGCACCCATGCACCGTACCTACCCGAATTTCAGTATTCTAATTGTTTACTTAGATTAAGATTCGGTAGTTCGTCAACTGCTATTAATGACCAGCAGTTGCTATCAAGTGTTATTAACAACCTTAAACGGAGACTTTTCACAACAAGAAGCAGTAACGAACCATCTACAGCCACAGGGACCAACAATTATGATTATGAAAAAGAATATGAATATCTCCTTTCAGAACTGAAAGTACTTGAAAGTAACAACTGGCATCCAGAAATATATGCTGGATACGGTGAACAAGAAATCGAACATCTCTGTGCAAGATTTAGGTTGAATGCCAACAAAATTAAGAACAGCTTCAGAGATTACCTGGAAAACAACACTACGATTCCGAAGGACTTAAACCCTCTGATAAACTGCACAAAGCTTATTCCTTGCAATTCAGCAGAGTGTGAACGTGGCTTCAGTCACATGAATATTATTATGTCGCCAATATGGTCAAAACTGACCATCGAGCACGTATCAGCATTAATGTTTATAAAGTTGAATGGACCAAGTATCCAGACATGGAAACCAGAGAATTACGTCAAGACATGGTTAAGACGACACCGCACAGCGGATGACACTAGTACACGACGAGCCAACCTCCAACCTGACAAAGAGGAAAAAGATGCATTTGCCATTTATTTGTAAATATATTATAAAATTTTATTGAATATGTTCAGTTTTTAATCTTTGTGTTGTTTGAATTTGTTAGTAAACGTATACATAAAAACATTTACTATTTTTTCTTTTTCCCTGTGATAATTTTATCCATTCCATAGGCTACAGGGCCCCTGAACCGAACCCCCGGCTCTCTGGGGGGGGTACCCCTCAGACCACTTCCTCCCATTGGTAAGTCAGTATTTAGCGTTCTCACACTGACAATTTTGCCACTACACCACTGGCCACCAATAACGGTTACAATGAAAGTCTTATCGATAAGCTCATTGGGAAAAAACGAATAAAGAATATGTTGCATTCAATATACCCCACGCAAACTATTAATGAAGAACAAAAATAGTTCCCAATAAATTATGTGCCGAATAGTAGTAGCATAATTTGTAACGGGCTATCGAAAAATAACGTTAAAACAATTTGTCCGCATAAAAGAAACTTGAAGTCATTCTTCTTCAATAATAAAGAAAAATCTGACATCGGAGAAAGATGTGGTGTTTACAAAATATTTTGCGACGAATGTCCTGCTTTCTATGTTGGACAAACAGGAAGGAATATAAACATTCGTGTTGAAGAATATAAAAAGTCAATTTTACAAAATGAAAATACCACTGGCTTCTCCGAACATTGCATAAAATTTAATCATTTTCTGGATTTCAACAAAACCCAATTGTTGCATTCAGGTAACAAAGGAAGGCGCCTTGGCCTTCTTGTAATTCTTGAAATAAGTTCCGCCCATAACAGTAAATTACCCCTTGTACCTTTTGTCTGTTTTATAAAATAAGATTCAATACTCTCCTGCTGTCAGTCTTGAAAAGGAGTTCATAACTCGAAACATGTCGACTATCCTTTACTGCTAAATACAGTATCTAAATATTTTTATATAGTGAAACTTAAGTCAAGTGTGTTTTATTTTAAAGTTTAAACTTTATTATTTGGAGAATTTCTTTGAATTAAATCTTTTTCTAGACTGCCGCAGTGTCCTATATCAGAAAAAAATCTTATTCAAAAAAGATATACATTAATCGTAGCACAGTGTCCAAAGCAGAAAATTACAGGTTGAATTAGTAAAAAATAATCAAAACTGTGAGACCTATGAATTTGACAGATTCCATTGCTGTTTGTTCACATACTAAAATGTTGGCCTGAAAGTTTAGTAAGTAAAATATGGCGTTCTGCTTGATTACTAACACTCAATTGATACGTAATACTAATGAGGTCCCAACATTCAGTGGCGTAGATAGGGGGGGGGCCAAGGGGATCAATCCCCCCCCCATGAGCCTACGAAAATTATAATAGAATTGAATAAAAGTCTTCGTATCTACGTATTTAAGTTTACATGAAATTTATTAAGCACTAGCACCTCTTTTGGTATTATTTATGTGCGATTATATGAAAATCATGTAGATATGTTTTCGTGACGACTATGCAATTGTGTGTGCAATATCTACTTATAATTTCAACATTATAATTAATCAAGAAATTGAATCGTTTTTCTAATTTTGGGTGAAGTAACTATTAGTTTTTACCATATTCTATTCAATGTTCAATTAGTAAGTTTAATCGGACACTTTGAGCAAAAAACTCGTTTAAAAAAGTTCAAATGGATCTAATAGAAAATTTTCATTTCGAAACGAAGAAGTCAACCAAAATCACCTCGTACTTCTTCTCTTTATAAATTGTATACTATACTTACTATTAAACAAAACTGCTCGAACTTTTGTTTAATGGTGTAGTATTATATCTAAAACACGAATAGTTTTGTTTAATAGTATAGGTAGTATAAAATTTGGAAAGAAAAGAAGTGCGAAGAGGTTTTGATTGACTTCTTCCTTGGTTAATAAAATTTTCCATGTCACACACGTTTTTTGTTCCTAGTGACTGATTAAATTTCTGTTTACATATGATATTTTCAATCAATATCTAATATTTCGAATAATTTTTGAGGTAGAGTAGGTATCAAAATATGAGTAACTTTTGGCTTTGAAAATTTAATTACTCCATAACATTTTGAAGTAAATAAAAATTTTCTGTGATAGCGTTCAATCCATTTCTGGATTTGGAGAAAGATTTACTAATCATGAGAGTATAGTTTAGTCAACAAGTGCTTTTTTTGTTCAATTTTGTTCATGAGTCTCGGAAAAATATGAACAAGGTGTCATTCGATTCGAAAGAGCATGAAGATATTTTTTGAAAAAATTTCCGTTCTTGAAAATTGTAAAACTTATAATCAATTTACTGAAAGAAAAAATTATCTCAAAAACTAATTGAAATTTTTGATATCTAAATACATATACAAAAAGAGTAAATTTTCTAAAAGAAAGTCTCCCGGAACTGTAGGATTAATAATTTATATTTTTCTCAGAGTAAAAATACGGCCGACAGCGGGTAGTATGGCTTGCGAAAGTAGCGCCCATTTGGGACACTTTAACAATATACATTGTTCAACTACATTAAATATTAAATTAAGGAATGAAAAATTTAAGGTTCTTACTGGATAGGTAAATGAACAATAATCCAGTGACAAAACATTTTTATCGCGATTTTTCAATTGGTTATGCAATAGTTTTCTGCTGCTTGAACAAGAACATTGCAAGTGTAATAACTGTTAAACTATATATCTGATACTTTTTACTTCCTTGGAGCTAGTTTCAAAAAATGCAGAATAAATTCCTGTTAAAAAAATTTAATTTTTCAGTTTTTCATTAACAATTTACGCACTTTAATTAATCAGTACTTTCTTTTCTTGATTCTCTTATAAACAACGCATTTGTTCATAACAATTTTTTAAACAATAGGAGATGAACATTAAAAAAACCATTTCCATGTAGCTTCCGATAATAAAAAACGGATCATTAAAATTATAAAAAAAAATTAATTTTGATTTTGCAAAACTATACCTACGTAAATTGTCAATAAACAACTGAAAAATTAAAATTTTTTCAATGGGAATTTACTCTGAAGCCTTATAATAATAGCTCCGAGAATGAAAAATAATTTCAGACCCATAGTGAACATTTATCACACTTACAATTTTCATGTTCAAGTACCAAAAAATTGTAAATTAACTATTGCATAACTAATTCAAAAATCGCTATTATCGCTGGATTATTGCTCATTCACCGATTTAGTAACTGTCTGAATTTTTCATTCCTTAATTTTCTTATTTAATATGGAAAAATAATTGTTGAAGTGCCCTAAATGGGCGTGACTTGCCCAAAACAAATTACCCGTTTTCGGCCATATTTTTACCTATCTGAGAAAATTATGAATATTGATCCTACAGTTCCAGTAGTTGGCTCTTTTTTTTGGGAAATTTCCTCTTCTTTTCGAATCTTTCTTCATATTTCAAAAATCTCAATTAATTTTTGACATATTGGCAGAGAACCAACCCCCCTTTTTTTGAGTATATTATTTACTCTCACAATTTTCGCGAGCGAATTTTTATTTTTCTCAAAAAGGTCTATATGCTATTACGAATTTAATGACACCTTGCTCATATCTTTCCGAGACTGCTGAAAAAAGTTGAACAAAAAAGCACTTTTTGACTAGACTAAATATATTAGAAAGATATTCGATGTTTTTCAAGCATGATTTATACGAAATTGACAAAGCAGTTGATAAATTCATCAAAACTGATGAGTTTTATCAAAAATTTCTTACTGCCACACCTGCTGTTCTCGTAACTTGAAACTGTGAAAAAAATATTTAATTCGTGAAGGCGATGTTGAGCCTAAAAATTCAATAATAGAGCTTGATGATTGCCTAGAATTTTGTTTTTCGAATATATATTGTTCAGAATATTAGCTATGCTGTCGGTATCGACGTTTGAAGCGAATAGAAACGATTCAAAGGAGCACGATAAAAGAAGTGGACTTGTAATGACCCTTCTGAATATATAAAATTCATTGCAAGTTAAAAACTCATGTTTGTCTATTTTTTTGTTTTTGAATGATTTGGCTGCTCTGGCAATTCATCGTGAAATTGGAATCACAGTTGACGAAGTCATGAATGTCGAAAAACTAGATTTTCTTCTCTAATTTTCCCAACAATATGTTCAATTATTTATATATCCAATTTAATATAATTCAATTTTACACTAATTTTTGATAAATTTTTTTCAATTCAAATAATTTGAATTTTTTGCAATTTAATTCAATTTTTCTGCTCATTTTGTAATATCTACATGAAAGATCATTTTTATCAACAAGAATAGAACTTTAGAAGAAAAACTTTGAAATTTAGCACTAAGTCATATCCCCCCCCATCGCAAAAAGCTATCTACGCCACTGCCAACATTATATATTGTTATCAATCGCCTTGTTTGTAAAAATCTTGATATTTCTCACATTCTCCGCATTAAGGATGAATAGGAATTTCATGGTGTTGTAACTTATATACCAAGCTCCACCTGTCGGATGGTTTGATTAGTTTTGGGTTTTCAATTAATTATTCTGTCTTCGTAGGACAGAAATTTTTATATTTCTCAACTCAGGTTGGAACCTTGGTTGCTACTATATGTACGCTTTAATGCATTTCGTACCCGCTATGACGATTAATTGATTCCTTTCCTTAGCGTTTACTGCGGTATCTTAAAATAAGGAGAACTTTTTCATCTTTTGAATTTAAAAATCGAGTGTTTTCAAATTATCAAGCATTGATTATAACAAAATATATATCGTATTCCAGAGAAGTTCTTTGTACGATATATACAAGACAATGAATATTCTAATGCCGAAATTGAGTGTTTACACATCTTTGGTTAGATTTTCTGCTGAATTAAGGAGCTGTTTGGCTCAGAGTCCATGACACTGATGAATAGAGCAAGTTGACAAAAATGATTGCAATCATAGTATGATTTGGATTTTCCTTTTCTTTTTCTTTTTTTGTAGCTCTTTTTCGTTGCGGGTTGTAAGAATATTCAATGTGAAATGTTTTTTCTGATTTTCAATTTTTCCTGTAGTGTTTGTTTCTGAAATGTCTGAATTTTTGTATTTGCCTTTCATAATAAAGTTTATTATCATTATTATTATTATATCGGTTGAATAGATAGAAATTTCGGAGAAATAATCAAAAAACATAAACGCAGTTTTGACAACAATAAGAGATATTCTAACTATTCCATTCATGAAGATCATACTTTCAATATAGATTTCAATATGTTATATATGGACAGTAGAGTATTAGAACTGACCGTTTAGGCAAATCCCTTGAAATCAACAGGTATAAAAATTCTGATAACCTAAAGAATGATCAAATAGACTTAAATCATTTATCCCTAAAGAATATATTCAATATTTGATGTAATGTATGCAAGTCCTCTCGATGTTTAATAACCTACCCTTTAAACTATTATTTTCCTAACTAAAATTTATATAAACTGTGAGATCAAGATTTTGGTATACACTCATATCTAATGAATCCTCAATGTGATGAAACGTTGCGTCATAGATTCAAATATAGTTATCTTCAAAATGAAATATGGTTTTTCTTATAACATTGTGATGGTTAATATGGCACAATGAACAAAAACGACACAAAGTCGAATCGCTTTATTTAGAGAGATTTGTTTTGCCCTTGATAACCAATACATAGATATTAGACCATTCATCTCCAAATTACATCTCGACAGTCGCACATCTGTGCGCTTAATAGACCTTTCACAAGTAACTAATAGGTACCGACGTACCGCACTTGAAACGCATAGGAATAATAAGTAGCAAATGGACGACGAGATTAATTCAGAAAACGTTCACATTTCTCAGTTTTGTGTCAATGAACAATGAGAGAAACTCGAAACATTCAGCCGATTCGGCGACGGATAAGGTTTGTGGAGATGAGTCGAATTATTCAATACAATTTCCACAATCATTCTTTCTTTTGAAGTCGGTGAACTGCTGCCGCGTTATTCGAGATATCCGAAACGAACAGTCGGTAATTGAGGAAAGAAAAGGAAAGGTCACGTGTTTCATTATTCTTTCAAGTATAAGTAAGTGGTGGAGGTGGGCTGCTTGTGGTATGGTGAGGAACTGCTTCGGCAATATCATGGGATACTCTTATATGTAGCATTAAGGATGGATGAGATAAGATAGTTTATGGAAGAGAGAAGGTGAGTTGAGATTCAGAAGATTAATACTGGAAATGAAAGGAAAGGAAACATCACGTGTTTGAGCAAATTTTTCAGCCAGGTCAAAAGAAACACTTGTGTGTATAATTGTTTTAAGGATGTTAAAGCCTGATAATTACTGGAGGAGATGAAGTGAGCTAAGATTCAGAGGATAAATACTGGAAATGAAAAGAAAGGAATGAAGAGGAAATATCAAGTGCATTAAGGATGGTGAAACCTGATAATTAATGGAAGAGATGAGGTGAGGCGGAGTTCAGAAGATTAATACTGAAGGGAAAGGAAATGATATGTCTAATGTTTCTTTATTGCCTCCAGTATATGTGGAGGAAGCAAGCTGATGTAATTATGCAAGGAAATCCTTCAGCCAGATCATAAGATACACTTGTGTGTAGAAGTGCATTATGTATGATAGGTGAGATTGGTTAAATTATGGAAGAGAGGAGGCGAAGTAGGGCTCAAAGGATGAATACTGGAAAGGGCAAGAAAGGAAATGTCATGTGTTTCATCACTGCCTCCAAAATATGTGGAGGAAAAGGAGTTATGAGAGACACTCCTTCAGCAAGATCATAGAATACACTTTTATGTACAAGTACATTAAGGATGCGTTAGACTGGACAATTTATGAAAAAGAGAAGGTGAAATGGGGTTCAGAGGATGAATACTGTAAAGGAAAGGAAAGGAAAGGAAAGGAAAAAAAGGAAAGGAAAGGAAAGGAAAGGAAAAGAATGGAAAGGTAAGGAATGGAATGGAATGGAAATATCACGTGTTTAATTACTAACTCCTATATATGTAGAGGAGAAGGAAGGGGCCTGCTTGAGCTATGGGGGAAACTACCTTAAGCCAAATCATGGGTTGCATTTTTATGTACAAATGCATTAAGGATGAAGACTGGAAAGAAAAGGAAAAATGTCAAGTGTTCCATTACTGCCTCTTTAATATGTGGATGAAGCGAGCTACTTGCGTTATGCAAAGCAACTTTTTCAACCATATCACAGACTACATCATCTACTGTTATTATGTAAATCTGACATCCCTGTGGCCACAAACTAAATCGTTTGCTATACAATAATGAAGAGCGTATGAAAATATTCAAACTATTCAAATGGCAGACTTGTCATTTCTGTTGACACTATGTTACTTGGTGAAAATATTCTCTGAATATAATCTATATGCGTATATTAATACGTGACGAGCAAATTATGAACCCCTTTTTAAGCAAATTCAGTATACTGAGGAATGTGAGATTTTAGAGTCAAAATTTATATAGACAAGGAGGACAGAAAGATGAAATTTATATATAATATATGTTAAAAATACATTAAATTTAGAAGACTGTTTCAGTGCCTACGCCATTTTACATAATCATTGTTTACGTACATATTCTCCATGTCAAACTGATAACATTCAAACTTAATAATTGTAGTTCTGACCTATTTATGATCAGGTGAAATCCTCTGGATACAGTCCATGTGGTTGCGAATTCATCTTGACCACATTCACAATAAAAGGTTGATCACCTGTGTAAATGCAACGTCTGCAATTTAGTTGTTCACGAAGTGACCCTAATTCGATAAATTCTAGAACTGCCCCGATTCTCTTTATGTGTCACGTTCAAGTTAGTAATGAGGCCATAATCTCGCATTTCTTTCATCTTCTGCACACGGTCGGCATATTTTTGCCGCCGTCGTTGAATATAAGTGGTGTTTTGCATAGAAATTTGCACAAAATTCTATGGAAATCGTTTCTCTTGAAGAAAACAGCATTGGGAATTATAGATCCGAAATGTTTGATCAAATAATGAAGAAAAAAAGTTAATATTATAAATTCATTTATAATACAGTGGTCTGGCCATGCGTTGTATATATTATATATATATATATATATATATATATATATATATATATATATATATATATATATATATATATATATATATATATATATATATATATATATATATATATATATATATATATATATATTTATATATATATAGGTATATATATATATATATATATATATATATATATATATATATATATATATATATATATATATATCTAAATGAGATTGAATTCTCGCACATCACTTGGTGAAACATCATAAAGAATAAAGTATAAACTTTAAAATAAAAACACTTGGCTTATGTTTCACAATATAAAAAATATTTAGATACTGTATTTAGCAGTAACGAAAAGTCGACATGTTTCGAGTTATAAACTCATTATCAAGACTGACTATAGGAGAGTATTGCATCGTAATTTATAAAACAGACAAAAGCAAAGGTGATACCTGAAAATCAATTTGTTCGTTTACAAGAGGTAATTGACTGTTATGGGCGAAAATCTAACATCGGAGAAAACAGTGGTATTTACTAAATATTTTACGACGAATGTCCTGCTTTCTATATTGGACAGACAGGAAGGAATATAAATATTCATGTTGAAGAACATAAAAAGTCAATTTTACAAAACAAAAATACCACTGGCTTCTCTGAACATTGTATAAAATTCAATCACTTCCTGGATTTCAACAAAACCAAATTGTTACATTCAGGTAATAAAGGAAAACGCCTTGACCTTCTTGAAATTCTCGAAATTAGATCCGCCCATAATAGTCAATTACCCCTTGTAAACGAACAAATTGATTTTCAGGTATCACCTTTGCTTTTGCCTGTTTTATAAATTACGGTGCAATACTCTCCTGTAGTCAGTCTTGATAATGAGTTCATAACTCGACTTTTCGTTACTGCTAAATACAGTATCTAAATATTTTCTATATTGTGAAACATAAGCCAAGTGTTTTTATTTTAAAGTTTATACTTTATTATATATATATATATATATATATATATATATATATATATATATATATATATATATATATATATAGATATATATATATATATATATATATATAGAATGTACCACTCCCTTTAATATTAAGTTTTTAAAAATAGTTCGATTTTGGATTTGATGAGGACATTGACTTACATTATTACTTGTACACTTAGTTGCTATCACTTTGTGAATCTAGGTATCAACTTTGAATTTTAAATGGACTATAAGTCATGTGATAAAACATCGTATGAAAGCTCCGCCTCTGAATTAGTAAAAAAAACATTAAAATCTCATTATTCGTTTTCAAGGAAAAAACCGTTACTGTCACGAACTTTGTATTTTTGAATTTAAAATTGTATATTGAGATCGAAAATTGATGATATAAAAATGCTCAAACTGCGCACCTAGTTTTCCCTGGCAAATGAAGGCCTCTCTACCAAACTTCTCCTCATATTTGCAATCTGGAGTTTCTTCCGACATCTTTACATAAAACGTTATCTGACATATCCAAAATTTTCGGGTTAATTACAAAATTCACTGATTTCAGATGTACCCTAAGAAAAAAGTAGTTTGCACTTAAATCAGGAGGCCGAACTGATAGTTTTTCACGAAAATACTGATCCAAATATGCCCCATCGTGTGAATCGAAATGGATTGGACCTCCATCTTGTTGAATCGTCCCAATATTTAATGAAGTTGACAAATGCTACTAATTTTAATGGAACAATTCAAAGTTTTACAAATGCAAAATTCAGATTCCGTGTCAAAATGCAATGCATACAATGAATCGTATGCCATTTGAAATTTCAAAGTTATTATCTAGATCAGTAAATGTCCGGAATGACCCCACGTCATGTCATCGGACATATTTTTAGTAGGTTTTCACTTTGAAAACCTGCTTATTAAAATGGGTGCGATTAGCAAAATTGGACCTAGGACCATGATAGTTTTTCGTTTTTATGATGCTTGGCACGAAAAACACAATTTCATACATAAATATATATATATGTATATATATATATATATATATATATATGATATATATATATTTTATATATATATATATATATATATATATATATATATATATATATATATATATATATATATATATATATAGATATATTTATATATGTTCATATGTATAAGGTTATGTATTTTAGCGTTGTTTACACGATAAAGGGCGCAATTTTGGATCAATAGGATTGAAAGTTTGTGAGTAGGTAGTTTCGTATTATATATTGGTTTTGGTAGGAATTGCTTGGGGGGTTGACCCCCAGGAGAAGAAATGAATCTTGTTCACACGATAGAAGTCGCAATTTTGGGACCATAGGGTTGAAACTTTGTATGTAGGTAGTATCTTGGATGGTATTCATTTCGATATAAATTGGTTGGGGGGTTGATCCCCCGGAGGAGGAAATACATATTGTTTATACGATAGAGGGCGCAATTATTGTTTTTTGGAACATAAATCATAATTGAATGAATAGTTTTTTTAAACTAAATACGTTCTGAAAACCTGCTTTTCTGATGCAGCTCGCTGCGATAGAGTTTTTTTTGTTTTAAGTCCTAATTCAGACTTATAAGTATCAAACAACCCCCGTATATTTTTATAATTCGGAAAAGCAAAAACTCACCAGTTTAACATTTCATGCATAAGAATAGTTATTATTCAATTTGAAAACAAAAAATTGCATCCTTGGGTCCCAGAAATACCTCACGTGATAATTTTATATTTCATTCTAAAGACCTTCTGAGGATTAACGTCACTTCGAAGTTGCAATGGAGAATACATTTCTATACAATGTTAATAACATAATGAAATTTCACTAAATTTTGTTCTCATTTTATGCTTCATTTTGGAGAATAAGCCACTCGGGTAATTCATATGGAACACAATGGCGATGATGATTTCATTTCTTTGCACTGTATCTCTGAAAACCCATCCACATTATTCCAAATTGAGTTCGAGTTAAATGGAACCGTGTAAAAAGTAACATTTTATGGTTATGGGGAGCCGTAAACGTTGCATTCTCTAAACAGTTCCCCGTTCCGAGACTTGTATTGTTCCGTTTGACAACTTTCGCATTTCATCTGAATACATTACTAATTGTTATTCATGTTGTTGGGTCCTTTTATTGTCTTACACAATGCCCGGAATTTTCGGCATGCACGGTACTTCCATATGGGTCTGCGGAGATTTCATGTAATTTGAATATTTAGCATATCTCGCGAAGACAGTCGTTTTTGCACTTGGATCGTTTTATCGTTTTCTCAGAAAGATAGTAGCATGTAAACATGCTGGCAGATCGGAAGAAGATATAGCTCCAGATATCGTAATGTTATCTCGGATGAACTTGGTCCAAGAGGAAAAAAATGTGAGCAGAATAGCTCCATCACTGAGGTCGTATTTTTCTCGCGAAAAGCATCACGTCGAGATCCAATTATAACGGATAGAATTATATATTGAAAATTTACACTTGAATAGTACACTAACTAATCAAAAAAAATTTGCCATTTGTGTCGTGGTTGAAAAAAAAAGTTGAAATCAACGGAGAAACTTATATCAACATCAAGATAATCAACGTACAAAATTTCAGCCCTCTATTGTGAAAAAAAATACGAGAAGTGCATCGTGTACTGATAGCAGATCGAGGTGTAATCCGAACGGAATAGTTACCACGAAATGCAGCGCGTTTGAGAAAAAAATTGAAACTAAAAAAGGATTTAAGTCAACATAATCTCAATTTACTTACCAAACTTCAACCCTCTAACTCAATCTGCATAAGCTGTAGAATTTTTTCAAAACAACGAAAACAGAAATATCTACGTAAAAATGGAAGCTCATTCGACTCGATGGGAAACGCTGGAGAAGCCAATATTATATCGGGAACAAAATATATATATATATATATATATATATATATATATATATATATATATATATATATGTTCAGAAAGATTTCCGCGGTCGGAAGTATTTGAAAAACTTGGTTCTCGGAATGAACCGCGTAAAATATTTGAAAAATCTCGACGTTTCGGCTCCTTCGAAGCCATCTTCAGGAGAATTAGAAGGGAAATAATTCAGATACGTGGCCTCAATCTGCCTACTCCACCAACCGTACTTCTTCCTGTCAACTCTGAAGTCTCAACCTGCCTACTCTTTAGAGTCAACTGACGGGCCGATCGTCGCGTGGCCGCATTTATAGGGGAGGGCGGCGGCTACTCCATTGACGAAGTTGTTGACGTAGTTATTGACGTAGTATTGACGTCAATGGGGTATTCACGCTCATCAGTGCGGGATGCACTCTGATTGGGTGTGACATGGCGACCACTGAGAAGTGGTTTCCATGCTGATATGAGTCTGTGACTGTCATCTCTGGTGTTCAAACAATTTGGACGTTTTTCTATTTTTACAGCTTCACGAAAAATTCGGGATTTGAAAGATCGGACGGAAGGCCAGATTGAGGTCACGTATCTGAATTATTTCCCTTCTAATTCTCCTGAAGATGGCTTCGCAAAAGGAGCCGAAACGTCGAGATTTTTTAAATATTTAACGCGGTTCATTCCGAGAACCAAGTTTTTCATATATATATATATATATATATATATATATATATATATATATATATATATATATATATATATATATATATATATATATATATATATATATATATATATATAAAAAGTAGATAAATCGTGAGGATGCAGTCAAAAGTACTGGGCTGTTCTAAAGAAGGCTCTGTGTTATTATGTCAACGTTTCGAAAATTATTTATTTTCTTCTTCAAGACATTTAACTTGAGGTTAGTAGTGAAAAGTCAACATCAACAAAACACCTAAAAGTCATCCTTACTGGAGTGGATAACATCTATTAATAGTTTTAATCACTTATAAAATCAATTGACTGTAAAATTTTTTCAAAAAGGTTATAATATTTTCTTTCGGCAGACGAATTGCGGAAGGCATGCTTGTCTGTGAGAAGATTCAACCACAGAGTGGTTGAATCTTCTATATATATATATATATATATATATATATATATATATATATATATATATATATATATATATATATATATATATATATATATATATATATATATATATATATATATATATATATATATATCAGACATGTAAAATGTTTCGAAAATCGTGGTCTAAGAAGTCTAAAACGGATAGAAAAATACTCCCGCACCTGGCTGCTTTCCTTCGATATACTGCAATAGTATGTATTTTATAGGATAAAATAAGACTAAAAAATTCGTGAGTATTAGAGCCCCATCACTAAAGTCTGCGCGAAAATGCATCGCGTCGAGATGCAATTCTAACGGATTGAATTATATTTTAAAAAATAATATAATTGAAATAACATTTAAAAGTAGAATATAATTTATTTCATTAAAATAAATTTGCGTGGTCCATCGTTGTTAAGGAAAAAAGTTGAAACTAACGAAGGAACGTACTTCAACATGAACTCAATCCACGTATCAAATATCAATCCTCTACAGTAAAAATGCAGGGCGGTTGAGGAAATGTGTCGAAACCCACAAACAACCTTCTAACTCAATTTTCAGGAGCTGTGGAGTTTGGCAAATTTTTAAAAACCACGAAAACACAAGAAATAATAACTAAAAATGCCGTCGGATGGAAAAATTTAACCAAATTTTGATAGTTTCGTTCTACAACGAAAAGAATCCTAGGTATATATATATATATATATATATATATATATAACTTTATAAAGAAATAAAAAACTTACTTTTCACAGGTTAAAATAAAAATCTATTGAGTAAACGCGTTTCGTCATAACATTGACTTCATCTCGTACTAAACTATGGTATTACAAAGCAATCTATTTATACGAAAATTGAACATAACAGAGGGGTACTTAGAGAAACTAAATAACAATAAGCAATTCATTCTGAGTTATTAGTAGGTACCTACATTGAACAAATTAAGGAGAGGAGAAGGGTTTACTTCAATCTGGTCGTTAACTAAATTTCCGGAATTTTTATATTTATTTATGTATAGGGATTCCCAACAGTTGGTTTTATGGAGACTATTTTCAAATTGTAATATATTATAATTGTGATTAAAGGTATGGTTTTCTTGAATAAGATGACACGCATAATCATAATCAGTTTTCTGCTTAATATAGCTACGTTGGTGTTCGTGTATTCGAGTTTTGAAATTTCTACTTGTACGTCCTATATAGAATTTTTCACAATCGTTACAGTCGAGTTTATAAACACCAGTACGTTCATCTCTATGAATATTTGATTTGTTGTTTTTAATCAATTTTCCAATGCTATTATTGGTTTTATATGAAATTTTGTTTTTGAAAAAACAATTTCAGGTTTTCGGAAGTTTTGCCCAAGTATGTTAAACTGCTAAATACTCTACTTTTTTCGGATATAAGTGGGTAAATTTCTGAAATTGCCATTTTGTATTTTTTCCTCTGAATGAGGCTGTCAATCATATTAGGTGAATAACCATTATTTACTGCCATTTGTTTAATTATATGCAATTCCTTCCGAAAATTAGCTTCGGACAACGGAATTTTGAAAAGTCTATGAATCATACTATGATAAGCCGCTAATTTATGTGAAAAAGGGTTAGTGATGTGTTATGAATTGTAATATCTGTATGAGATGGTTTATGAAAAATTGAAAATTCGTGTTTGTTGCTTTTTCTGGTAATAGTTAAATCTAAGTAATTAATAGAATTATTCATTTCAGTTTCTAGAGAAAATTTAATACGAGGGTGTATGGAATTAATATAAGTAATGAAATTATCCAATTGTCTATCTGTACCAGTGTAGCAAACAATGACGTCATCAACGTATCTATACCAATAAAGAAAGTATTTACTGCTGAAGTGGTTCATAATAGTTTTCTCTAAATTATCCATAAAGATTTCTGATAACAGAGGGCTTAACGGATTTCCCATAATCAAACCTTCCTCATTACTATAACACACGTTGTTGAAACTGAAATAATTTTGTTCTAAACAAATTTCTAGTAAATGAGTAATATCTGACTGTATAATATCATAGTATGATTCATAGACTTTTCAAAATTCCGTTGTCCGAAGCTAATTTTCGGAAGGAATTGCATATAATTAAACAAATGGCAGTAAATAATGGTTATTCACCTAATATGATTGACAGCCTCATTCAGAGGAAAAAATACAAAATGGCAATTTCAGAAATTTACCCACTTATATCCGAAAAAAGTAGAGTATTTAGCAGTTTAACATACTTGGGCAAAACTTCCGAAAATCTGAAATTGTTTTTTCAAAAACAAAATTTCAAAATTTCATATAAAACCAATAATAGCATTGGAAAATTGATTAAAAACAACAAATCAAAAATTCATAGAGATGAATGTACTGGTGTTTATAAACTCGACTGTAACGATTGTGAAAAATTCTATATAGGACGTACAATTAGAAATTTCAAAACTCGAATACACGAACACCAACGTAGCTATATTAAGCAGAAAACTGATTCTAATTATGCGTGTCATCTTATTCAAGAAAACCATACCTTTAATCACAATTATAATATATTAAAATTTGAAAATAGTCTCCATAAAACCAACTGTTGGGAATCCCTATACATAAATAAATATAAAAATTCCGGAAATTCAGTTAACGACCAGATTGAAGTAAACCCTTCTCCTCTCCTTAATTTGTTCAATGTAGGTACCTACTAATAACTCAGAATGAATTGCTTATTGTTATTTAGTTTCTCTAAGTACCCCTCTGTTATGTTCAATTTTCGTATAAATAGATTGCTTTGTAATACCATAGTTTAGTACGAGATGAAGTCAATGTTATGACGAAACGCGTTTACTCAATAGATTTTTATTTTAACCTGTGAAAAGTTAGTTTTTTATTTCTTTATAAAGTTATGAATATGAACTTTCACCAAGTAAATGCCAATTCCATTCAATATATATATATATATATATATATATATATAATATATATATATATATATATATATATATATATATATATATATATATATATATATATATATATATAGGTCTGAAATGGATTAAAAAAACTACTCCCGCACCTGACTGCTTTCCTGCGATACATTGCAATAGTATGTATTTTATGAGTAAATTACACTTTTTCAAACAAATCATCAAGTTCAAATTTGAGAAGCTGTGTAGGTCTGCGAAACCACGAAAGAGAAATCAGTATCTTGAAATGATGCCGGTATTTCAATAGAATTGTTGAAACCGCTACGATGAATTTTCCTCAATCCACGCAAGAAAATTCAACCATCGAACTCAATCTGTATGACCTGTGAACTTTCGAAAAATCTCAAAAACCATAAAAAATAAATCAATGTTCAAAGAAAAAAGCTCATAACGCTAAAAGGCACTTCCTCCAGCTACTTGATCCAGGTACAAATGTTCAATACTCCAACTCAATTTCAATTCCATTCACCCTCCAAAAAACCCTAGAAGGCTTTTTGGAGTTTTGAATTGTTCATCAAGTTCCACATCTTTTCCTTCCGGTTTGATATATGTTCACCACCCATGCATCTCTCCGCCACTCCCTTGATCATAGTTTGAAGATACCAAAATTTTGATAGTTTTCTTGTGCTTCAAGAACAACTAACAGCTCAAATGGTCAGAAGATGCCAAAATGTACCAGGGAAAACAAAATGAAAGTATATTATATATATATATATATATATATATATATATACTTTAATGGAACGTGAACTTAACTCTTTTTGTTTTCAAAATTTCAGCAACTAGTTTTCAAGTTCATCACGATATATTTAGATTTCGTCTTCGGGATTACCGAGTATTCTTTTAATCTATTATATTGATACTATGCGTGATATATGCTATCGCTACTGTTCTACTTCATCAAAAAGTTATTTGGATAATATGATTTTTATGTTACAGAAACGATGTAATATATAATTAATCAATTCCAAATGATGCGGTTTTCTGAAATGACATTGATCAACAGAATCTCTAATCACTTCTCTTTCTTTCAGGAAGGAGATCGTCTATTCATCGGTGCCCCAGGCAGCTGGTATTGGCAAGGTGAGAACTCGTAGCACGGCTAACTTATAATTCATTATTACGAATAAGAACATCTTATTCCTAATTACATACTGAAGAAATACTATTTATCGGTTTTATGAATAAACCTCTTACTTAGCCCGAACACCATTTCGATGTACTATTTTATCATTCTCAGGTGACGACAATAACATTGTTCAAATTTAATACCCTATTAGTGAAACATAAGCTTCTAGAATTGAATGAGTGTTGTTCGGGTCATACTGAATTATGACTGAGGGCAGCACATTAATCAACCTATAAATTATTCACATATCACTAAGCTTCCTTCAAATCTGATGGTTCTTTGACAATTTTTTTTACTAAATATGATAAATGTATAAAGGAATCGATTTCCACATTGATATCAAAATGAATAGAATCAGAGATGTAGTCAAAATTTCTGAAAAACTTCGCAGATTCAATAATTCTAAAAAAAAAGATATTGTGATAAATGCAGTTAAATATTTGTCTCATCTAATGTGGAATATATTAGATTGACAATACTAATAGTTTGAATAATATCTGAAAAAAAAGCTTGGTATTCAGCGCATTATTTGATCATTTTGAAAATGTTTTCAACCACCAACAAACTATTAAATACACTCAACGATATCTAGACTGGCTTTGACTGAAAGTAATAACCATAAAATTAAATAAATTAGATGATTGCTAATATCTGGAAAATATTTAAAGCTCTGATGATTCGTAAAACCAGTATATTGTAGGGAATAGTTTTTCATTTGAGTTTCTTAGTCTAGAGATCGTGCAATATTATAAATCAATCAATTCAAATGGAGGAAGGCCTCATTGAAATAAAGAGTATTTCTTCAGTATGTTGACACACCACAGTGTTGCAGCGTCCACAAATTCATTACAGGCTTCTAGTTGGCAATAGTGCAAATCTTGGATCCTCTTCCGATTATAGTATGCAAAAAAACTTTGTTTCAGGACAAATGTACTCTGTAGACGCCCACGCCAAGTTCGTCTTTACTCCTGGACTCTTCTCCCGATTTGGCGGGAAAGGTATTGAGTAACAAAAAAAAATGACATAGAGGAGCAATTATTGGTCATAACGTTCTCACAAATTTTAACCAGCATTTATTAATTCTTAATATATAATTACGAGTTTTTTGGTGTTGGATAATACCATTAAACAAGATGGTTTGGCGATAAGAACTACTTTACCATATGCGACGGTGATTAGTGGATTTTAGAAAAATTTTTCATCTTTGATAATGCGACAGACTTACCTATAAGTTCGAATTTTCAGTACCATTTGTTTGATAGTTATAAAAACACTAAATTAAATATACCTCGAAGACTGGTTGAATTGTCGATCATTCAAAGTTGATATGGGAGTGCCAAAGAAAATTTAATGAAATAGGCAAGAATTACAAGGTCATTTCTATGGTATTAGGCCAAGCTACAGAGATTTGTAGGAGCATTTTGTGTAAAAAGTGTTAGAAGAAAACCAGCTGCGCCATTATTTGTTAAATAGTTCCATATGATATAGTGATATGTTTTTCACTCGACTTCATTATTTATAACTTTGTTATTAACAATTTTATGCAGAAAATCGGGTTTTTTTAGTTTTTTGCTTATAAAGTTGAAACTATCACAGTAATCGTGATAGCGTCTAGAGACTAATTGTGAGAAATGAAAAGACGAAGAAAATGAGTGGTCGGACGACTCGATCAGATCCTTAGTTTAAGCGAAAATCGAAAAAACCAGCCAAAATGCAGTTTTTTTCAAAAATTCTTAACTTGGTTATTTTATGAGTTGTACCGTAGTTCCTCCGGCCAGTATTAGTTATTGATATAAGCTTCATTTGTGCGAAGATCAGGAATTGTCCGATGCATAGTTTTTGATCTGTGGCCATTTGATTATGTTACTATGCAATTTTCCAGCAGACCTGAATGCGACAAGTATGGTCCGATTTCAATTTACTAAAAAGATTTTGAAAGTAGAATTCTCATAGTTCAAAACGTTCATCTTGGTTTTACATGAAAACGCTGAGAAATATGTTAAAAATAAAACTGAACATGACGAAAAACGGCCGAGCTCGTAAGAGTAGTTGAAGAGTGGGGGTAGAGCAGCAGGCAAAGAGAAGTATGACATTCGAAAGCGTCGGCATTTTGAACATGACAGTAATTTCTAAACGTTGCCCGATAATAATTGTAAACCCCCACTCTTCAACTACTCTCACGCGCTCGGCCGTTTTTTGTCATGTTCAGCTTTATTTTTAACATATTTCTTAGCGTTTTTATGAAAAACCAAGATGAACGTTTTGAACTATGAGAATTCTACTTTCAAAATCTTTTTAGTAAATTGAAATCGGACCATACCTGTCGCATTCAGGTCTGCTGGAAAATTGCATAGTAACTATGGCCACAGATCAAAAACTGAAAAAGGATCTACGCTACAACTCAAAAAATAAGCGAGTTAAGAATTTTTGAAAAAACTGCATTTTGGCCGGTTTTTTCCGATTTCCTCTCAAACTAAGGGTCTGATCGAGTCGTCCTCCTTCTCATTTTCTTCGTCTTTTCATTTTCTACAATTAGTCTATTAACACCATCACGATTACTCTGATAGTTTCATTTTTATAAGCAAAAAACGAAAAAAATGCATGAAATTTTTGATAACAAAGTTATAAATAATAAAGTCGGGTGAAAAACATATCACTATATCATATGGAACTATTTTACAAGCAATGGCGCAGCTGGTTTTCTTCTAATACTTTTTACATGAAAAAATCTCTGTAGCTTGGCCTATATAGGAAAATGCACCTATAAAAAAAGGTTCGGGAAAAAAAGGAAACCGAAAGAGAAACACTTTGACGGAATCTTCCAGGTATGGATCACTGCAAAAAGTTTCCTCGTAACTTCAAAACTGCAAGATCCAACGAATCACTGTAAGAACAAATTACATCTCCCCACTGGGGAGGTGCCTTCAATCTATCGTGTTTAACGTACTCATTGGTTGAAAACTTTATGATGATGCGTTTTGCAATAAAGGAATGTACACTTTGGCAGAATCTTCCAGGGATGGATCACTCCAAGGAGTTCCTTCAGAACTTTAAAACTGCAAGATCCGGTAGATATCTGGATTTCAGTAAGAACAAATTACACATTATCACTGGCTTCCTTGCAGGACAATGTCCCCTCAGGAAGCATCTGATGAGAATAGGTTTATCAGAAACTGACGAGTGTAGATTGTGTGGAGGAGGAGGAAACCCCTGTTCACCTTGTTACATAATGCCTCGCCAATGCAAGCCAACGGAAATAATGGTTTGGTCAAGAATCTTGTAGGAGTGAGGACGTAACCTCCTTGAAGACCTCCCAGATAGTGTAGTTAATTCGTACTCTAGAACTAGAAGGCGAGCTGTAGATGGCGCAGTAGTGCGAACAGCTCCGATGGGGGGCACACTAGACCTTAAGGTCGCGATGCAGTGTAACCCCATATTGAATAATGAGAATAATACGAAGGTTGCTATTTATATTTCTGGCCTAATAATGAAAAAACAAATATGTGGGATCGTAATTGGTTTTATTGTTTTTCAAAATATTCTCCATGATGATCAATACACTTTTGCATGCGTTTGAACCAATTTTCAAAGCACTTTTTCCAGTCCGATTGAGGTAACTCCAAACCATGCGTTTTGAATGCATCAACCGCTTCTTCGGGGGTCGAAAACTGTTGGCCGCGTAATTTAGTTTTGATGTGTGGGAACAAGAAGAAGTCATTGGGTGCCAAATCAGGGCTGTACGGTGGATGACCCATCAGTTCGATCTTTCGCTCCATCAGAAATTCCTTTGTTTGAGTCGATGTGTGAGAGCTCGCATTGTCATGATGAAGAATGATTCGCCTGTGCTTCTGCATTTTTCGAATTTCTCCGATGACTTCTGGCAAACAAATGGTCGTGTACCATTCAGAATTGACGGTCCTGCGTTGCTCTAACGCTTCACTGTTGCCACATGACCGTTAATGCCGAAGAAACAGGCAACCATTTGTTTCGATGCGCTTCTTCCTCGAACAACTTTTGTTGGCTTAGCCTCGTCTTGGAAGACCCATACAGTTGATTGCTATTTTGTTTCCGGCTCATATGCATAGATCCATGATTCGTCACCTGTGTAGATGTTATACGCAGCCTTTGATGTACCTTGAACATATTTTTTCCAACATTTCCTTACACCAATCGACACGAGCCTTTTTTTGAGCGTTTGTCAGGTTATGCGGGATCCAACGCGAACAAATTTTTTTGACGCCCAAATATTCATGCAATATCTTGTTGATACTAGTCAAACTAATGTCCAAAAACACCTCTATCTCACGGTATGTCACATGACGATCTTGCTTTATCAGTTCACGCACAGCATCGATCTTTTCCGGCACAACAACGGATTTTGCACGACCTGCACGGGATTCGTCCTGGATCGAACATCGACCACGATTAAATTCGTTAAACCAGTTTTTTACAGTGCTGTAGGATGGCGCTTTATCGCTGTATAAAGAATTAAGTTCATCGAAGCACTCTTATCTTGACAATCCACGTCGAAAGTTATGAAAAATAATCGCACGAAAATGTTCACGATTCAATTCCATTTTTTGAAAGAGAGGAACTTTTCAATTCATTGTCAACAACACAAATGAAGCTATAATGGTAAATTGTCTGCAGAATTTATGTTTAAAAATATTAAATTATCGTTTGGAAACGTCAACGGTCGCCTAGCAACGCTTAATGTTGCCAAGGCCAGAAATATAAATAGCAACCCTCGTAATAATCTACTGATAATGCAACAGCCTGAAGATGATCTTATGAGTTCGAAATTTCAGTACTCATTTCATACCATTTCTTTGATAGGTATAATTACAGCAAAAACTAAATCATTTCATTCAATTACTTAAAATATAGTTCGAAAATGGGTTGAATATTTTTTTTCGTGTTGAAAATCAGTTATAAGTTTTGATTGTAATTCCCTAGATGTTTTCCTAAAATCCACAATACCTGTCTCCGGTTGAGTAGTTCATAAGTTCTAGAACTCTCAAAAGCACTAATGCAAAATAAACATAATTGAATTAATACTGTGATCAAATTGAGATTAAAGATATTCACGAAATTGATTTGATCATATTAATTTCTAAGGCTTTTTCGTCAGCTCATGAAATAACAAACATTAATGTTCTTTTACTTTTTTTTTACGTCGTAAGTATCACAACAACAGCTTGATTTCATTTCACACCACAGCTTTTATATTACGGATTTTGGAGGTTATTTGATATTTGGGTAGAATATTAGAAAACCAAACTGCATATACGTTCATTCCTTGCTTCATGTTATTGCTTGAAGTACACAGTTGCCATTCAAAAACATCATTTTACTGCTAGTTAATCATTCGACCTATAGAATTCGAAATAGCGGATAGACTCGGATGGATTTGATTCGTCGTATATATATATATATATATATATATATATATATATATATATATATATATATATATATATTTATATATATATATATATATATATATATATATATAGAGAGAGAGAGAGAGAGAAAATCACTATATAAACTTTTAGCAATAATATAATTAATTAGTAGCGCTTGTGTGATATTCTACAATTTCATTTTGTTAAAGATACAAATACTGTCAGATTAAAAATTATATAGGGTCCATAACAATGAATTATATTAGTTTTGAAGATTTGAAAAAACTAGTATTCTATAGTTATTAAATTCCACGAATTATTGGCAAAATATGTAGCTGAAATCAAAATCCTTGTTTTTCATTTTTAATATTTCGTGTTGAATATTTGGAATCAACAAACAGTTTAAACGCTTGCTTTATTGTTTTTCTTAGTGTTAATATTTATTCTTTGAAATATTCACTACAAATTCTTGCTGACAATATTCTAATGTTGGTCTACTATTTCTTCGAATCCAAAAGTTTAATCCAAGGAATCTCATTATAATATAAAAAAATTGGTAAACTGGTAACAGTAAAACTTACAAAATAACTAATTATGAATGTCTGAAGCCTAGATCACATAAAAAGATTGATACAGCTAGGTTTTATATTTCTCTAATAAATTTCATTAAATAATTCTCAGGTACTAAAATTAGCAATGCAGAATTTGGCTTTCAAAAGTTTGAATTAAATATTCTTTCTTCTATTTTTTTGTTCAAGATTTTAGGTGCTTCCATACGATATTATATATATCTATTTTTAGTTGGAAATTTTATAATTCATAGCAAAAACCATGAGCTTAAATTCATATAATACTCTAGTCCATCTATTTTCCCATATCACTGAAACTATTGCAGTATTTTTTACGTAAAGGATTTTTCATAATAGCATGCAATAGGAAACTCATTGTAAACATAAGGTGAGAACTTCTTCTTCATGCTACAAAATCACTGGAAGGTTCGTCTTAGAAAACCTTATCAAAAGTTTTCAATAAATCACAATTACGTCTATTTGGATCGATTTCGCCAATCATCAAGAAATTTTTAAGGAATTTCAAACTTTTGTCTGTACACTATATTTCTTATAATTTCGATAAATCGTCGATACTTTAAGTCTTCTCATTCTTTTCGCTATTTGTTTATTGTTTTTGTCTTCACTTCTCTTATATTTTCCTCACAACCGAGGCTAGATTAAATACCTACTGAAATAATCTGAACTCATATAATACACGCTGCAGTTTTCGTCATGTCTTTTGTCGCTTCTTGTACCGTTAATGAGCTTAATGTTCGACTTAAACGTCAACCAGAAGGTTGTCATTCTCCTATAATTTTAGGTCAGGTGATTCAGCAAAGTACGGAAACCAGACCGGCCGTTTTCTCAACCAAGGAAGGTACCGCTAAAGATGACGACTCCTATCTTGGATACTCTACTGTGATAGGAGATTTCGCGGGGACTGGGGTACAGGGGATTGCAGTAGGCATGCCTAGAGGTTCTAACCTCCATGGGAAGGTAATGGAAGAAAATTTAATTCATCTCATTATAACAGTTCTCCAAATGAACTATTCTTGATTATTCAACAATCTATCTTACTACCTTGAACGCATGTTTGTATATCTTCAATATTTTTCACAAAGCACATCTTTGGAAATAAATATTGCCTTATCAAATTGTCTGTTTTGTAGGTGCTTCTATATACTTGGGACCTCACAAACTTCAAAAACTTCAGCGGTGATCAGCTAGGTTCCTATTTTGGTTACGCTTTAGCTTCAGCAGATATAGACGGCGACAAAAAAGACGACTTAATTATTGGTGCTCCAATGTATACAATACCAAACAACGAAGGGAAATATGAAGTAGGAAGAGTGTATGTTATTTACCACGGTGGATTCAGGGTAAGTTTGAATTATTAATAATTCTTTGCACATTATTTTTGTAATTTTTTCCGTTTTAAAATGCAATTTGCTTGAACATTTAATATTAACATTACAGTACCTAATTTCTTCTGAACATGTTCATATTTCAGGGATCTTTTACCTCTTCATATGTGATCGATGGTTTCAAGTCGAAATCGAGATTTGGACATGCTTTGAGTGGTTTGGGTGACATAAACCAAGATGGGTATGGAGGTAGGTACAACAAAATTGTAAAATTACTGGTTTTGTTCTAAAATATATTATTATTCAGCTGAAGTGTAAATAAATATTACAGGAAGAAACTAAGAGGTTATTTACATTAATAAAGAAAACCTGACCCAAGAGAAAGTTCCTTCTGTTCATTTTATCGTTGTGTGGTATTATTATAATTTACCACTCTGTACCTAATTTGAAGAGAAATCTTACAGAAAGAAACCAAGAGAAACTAAACTTTACCTTGAATTTAACATATATCCTTGTTGTGTTATTTGCTCAATATTAGCCACGATTTTCATAATTAAAGAATATGATATTTCATGACAACTACACAGTATAAAGCCAGTTGTTGTAAGAATAAACTTCATTTTATGCCTAACGAATAGACTGATATTTCAAAAATGATCCAACGGATTATTCTCTCAGAATACGGCACACCAGAGTCTGCCGGCCTGTTAGTTCTATCAACTTACTCGGTATAAAATTTGGCGCAAAACCTATATTCGGGTCAATTTGCATATCCCAATGAAGTAAACATTGCTGGCCACGTGATCGTCGCGTGTCATACGAATTCTTGTTCTGTGAGCAGGGTGAGAATTTTTATTTTAAGGGAGCATCAGAAACAACACTAATTGTTGTGATATACAGATAATTCATGTAGGGTCCACAAGCCTGGCATGAGATTTCACTCAGAAAAGCCTAAGGGTTGAGAACGTATCACCTGGGAATGTTGCGCATCCTATGCCGAATGCGTATCTTCTTGCAATAGTACATTGTCGATCGAGGAATCACAAGTTCTCAAGCTGTAGGGAATTCGATCCGATCACTGAAGCTATAGTTGTAATCCTCGAGGGGGTGGATGCACGTGGAGGTCAGAATCCACCGTCCACCCCAATCGGAGTAGACTTTGTGGGGATAGGTGGTTGGTAGCCAGGTTGCTCATCTCGTGCGTCGACCTGAAGAGTGAGAAGAGATTCAGCCGTGGCAATAAGCACACTCTGTAGGTGTGTCACGTTCATCTTTCTGAACCTCCTTCACCTTAAAATAGTGACGTCAGAATTTGTTGTATCAGTTCTATCAACTTGGTCGGTATAAGATACGTTCTTCCCTTATTAGTTTGTAGATGAATATAAAAGAACCAAGACATAACTTCATTTCATACATGTCGTCCTTGCAGATTTTGCTGTCGGTGCCCCCTATGACGGTCCCCATGAACGCGGTGCCGTCTACATCTACCACGGATCTGAGAAAGGCGTCAGAAAGACTTATTCTCAGGTCATCTACGCAGAGGGAGTATCCCACGCTCCGGCCAACCGTGGCAATTTGGCCTTCCTGAACCATCCGGAAACTTTCGGATTTTCTGTAACGGGAGGTATTGACCTGGATGGAAATGATTATCCCGATTTCGCAGTTGGATCGTATCTGTCTGACACAGCGTTCTTCTTCAGGTAATAAAAATATATTTCACTTAGTACTGCTAAATCCGAGAAAGTTTTGTCATGAAATCAATATAATTCAATGTGAAACGTGAGTTATGTGAAAACTATGTTTAAAATTCTGATAAGTATGGAATTTATTGATGATTTAATGCTAATGCAGATGCTGCAACACGTTGGTGATACCAAATCTATTTTATACGATGATGACAAAACTTTCGCGTCGAACGAATAAAAGTATTTTGGTGTGAAGATATGAAACATATTTTATATTTTTTTACTTTTCAAAGATATAAAACATATTTCAAATATTTTGTTTTTAATTTGGTAACTGAAAGTTTCATAAAATGAAAATTATTTGGGAAAAGTTATAAATTAATTAAATTGATTAAAATTAGTGTTGCATAGTTTCATAAGTATCATTTGTGCGCCTCTTGCATATTTTTATATAATCTTGTGAGATACTTTTTTTTCTAAATTAATTTTCATTTTAAAATTTAGATTAGTCGACATTATTATTTTTTCAATAAATAAAAAGCATGAAGAAATTTCGTCGCTCACAATAAAAGAAAAAATAAAAAACTTCAATTGAGAACCATTTTAAAATGACTAGATCTGTGGAAAATTCACTTACCAATTTTGTTTGCTGTCTAGATCACGTCCTGTAGTTCGAGTGGAAGCTTTCGTGAGATTTTTGACGCCAGGAAAACAAATTGATATCAAAGATGAAAACTGTAGACTGAAAGATGGCAGACGCGTAGCTTGTACAACAATCGATTTCTGTGTTAAATACAGTGGCAAAGGAATCCCATCCGCTATATGTAAGTGTTAATATACTTGAAAATAATTTTCATTCAAATATTCAGATTTATATCCCAAATAATACAAAGTCGATCATTCTTCCAAATTGAACTTCCGGGGGCTTGACATCAAAAAAACATCTTCGAAATACCTTCACAATACGTGAACAAATGTTTGGCAGCTCCGTATTAATAATACGAATATATATTAAAAATAACGGCGCACCCTCATTTTCAAAATAAAGACCAAATAAAATTTTTTTCGCTAGTCGTGGTATACCTAAGTGTCTTGAAAACTTTTTTTCTGTTGATATTTCCATATTATTTTTTGTCTCTACAGTTCATGTAGTTATCAGCCTACGGTATAGATCTAATCTTTAAATGTTGACACCTTGAAATTGTTTATACACGAGTAGCTGCTCAGAGTGCCCTCTCGTGGAGAAGCACTGAGTTTCATTCAGCCATTGCGCACTCGAATTAACTATTCACGTTAAATTGCCATCTGCCGACAAAACGTCGAAGTTTTATCGTCACATAGAATTTATTCGTGTGATAGTTGTACATTCTTGGTGATTTTTCCCAAGAGAGTCTCAATACTGGGAGGTCTAATTAGAAAGAAATATCAACTGCTGTGTTCAAAGCAGCGATCCACCTGAATTCTAATTTGTCGATATTGCAATTCATATCAACTCGCATGAAAGATGTTTGATACTATTCGATTTGCGAAGAATTTTCCATATTTACTTCATGTTATCCGTTATCATTTTAGTCATTATTCATTTTGATCATGATTTATTACTCAGTTCTAGAAGTTCAATATATCTTGGATACAAGACAACCAAAGAGACCTCGTATGGCTTTCATAGAAGCCGAAGATGTTAACTCGATAAACAACACCATTCGTCTCGAAAAAGACCGAGGTGACACATGCGAAACGAAACAGATTTACTTGCGAGTAAGTGATGATGATAATACTGAAAATAAAAATATTTCCTAGCTTTGTTACTCATCATAATTAATCGTTCTCAAATATTTCAGCCCGACCTGTACGATAAACTGACGGCCCTCGAGGCGGAGGTCAAGTACTGGATGAAAGAACAGGACAATAGGGGAAGGGACATCAGAGAAGCCAGAGATCCAAATTCCAGACTGACGCCAATTTTGGACTTGAATTCTCCACCGGTCAAGAAGGACTCTATAATAATTAGAAAGAACTGTGGTCCTGATAATATATGCATTCCGAATCTCAGCATAGACATAAGCTCGTAAGTAGATTCAAGAATGTTAAATGTTAATAATATATATTCTACCCGTCAGGTCTGTACTTAGGACTAGTGCCATTCGAGCCAGATTTATAGATTTATGTATCTATGGGTCTAGCAATAAAAATATGTATTTAAATTCTTGAATTGATAATTCAAAAATAGCCTTCGGTATTTCCACACGTTTGTTAGGGGGGAAACAAAAATTTTTTAAATATTTTTAATAGTCAAACTTTATTTTAAATGTTGGGATTTAGGAAAAAATAATTATAAACTGTACAGAGTGGTCCAAATTGGACACTTTTGATAGGAATCACCTATTTCTAAAGGAGTTAGAGAAAAACTAGCCTACATGCTACTAGGTCGATTTTCGTGAGAAAATGAATACCGAAAACCGCACATTGATATCTTGACTTGTTCGAAAGATACAAGGTGTTTTTCAATTTTTTGCATTTCTGACCCAACCCCGTAACTTGTTTATTTTTGAATAATATCTTTGTTTCTGTGAAAACATTCTTCAGGCACTTTTTTAAAAGGAATCCAATGGTGTTACTAGATTTTTATTAAAAAATATGGTTTTGAAGCTATAACATAAACTTGTATTTTTTCTTATGGACCACCCTATATTTTTTTAAATATTCGTGTTTGAAATGAAATTCTCTTTTCAAATATATATAATAGTTGCTACTTCTCTTTGAAAACATGCATTTTGTGGCTGTTTTCGAACAATTTCAGATGAATTTTCAAAATCTGGGTTGCTATGCCTGAATATGAAACAAATTACCTTAGCAACTACAGTCTATGCGTACTGTCAAATAATTATTATTAAATGCTGTTTACTTCACAAGTTTAGTGTGTTTTTTTGAACTGAGTTCTGAACTTACTAGAATACTTATCTGCCTGTTAATTCAAAATGTATGAAAATTACGAAAAATATGATAATGTAAAGTGTTATTGGGAATCACATGAAGATGCTCAGGCTGCCAGCAATCTTTACTTTGACCGATATCCTGAAAGGAGACAACCGTTTCGGGATATGTTCACTAGATTGCAGCAAAACCTAGTTAATTACGGTTCTTTTTCAAAACCAAGGACAAAAGTTTACGAAGCCAGGAATAGAGATAAGGAGTTAGAAGAAATAACGGTTTTGGGGGAAATACAAAACCAACCCAATATTTCACTTCGCAAAATGCAGTTGAATACAGGTATTCCAAAGACTACAACAATGCAAATTCTGAAAAAAAATAAATTCAAACCGTATAGAGTAAGAAAAGTTCACAAGTTACTACCAAATGACCTACAATTCCGGCTCGAATTTTGCCAATGGTATTTAGGAAAATGTGCTGAAAACCCAAACTTTGGACAGAATATCATATGGACTGATGAAGCATGCGTTAGCAGCTCTGGTATTTTTAATAGATACAATTCCTACAATTGGACTTTGGAAAAACCGCATATTATAGTGGAGACACAAAATCAAGGCCGATACAGTTTCAATGTTTGGGTCGGTATTTTTCGAGGAAGGTTTATCGGTCCCTATATCTATGAGGGTAACCTTACGGCAGCGCGATATTTGGAAATATTGCGGGAATTTGTTGAACCAATAATGGCTGATTTGCCATTACAACAAATTGGAAACGTATACTTCCAACAAGACGGGGCACCGTGTCATAACGCACACATCGTAACGGCGTTTTTAAATGAAATATTTACGGACAATAATTGGCTTGGCAACCGGGGTCCTGTTCATTGGGCGGCAAGATCCCCCGATCTTACGCCTCCAGATTTTTACCTCTGGGGAAGAATAAAGGACCTCACATATAAACACCATCCTGATTCCCGAGAAGCGTTGGAAGCAGCAGTGCGACATGCCTTTCGTTCAATACCTGCCATAGAATTGATTAATGCTGTCAATAATGTTAGGAAGCGAAGTCAATTATGTTTTGATTTAAATGGTGCTCAATTCGAACACATGTTGTAAATAGTTTAAAAATATTGTTGTTCTTGTTATTCTATTTTTTGATTAAATTTATGCGTTATTACAAAATAGGCACTAATTCTTTTTAACAGCTGTTATGTAGAACTATTTTGTTTCATATTCAGGCATGGCAACCCAGATTTTGAAAATTCATCTGAAATAATTCGAAAACAGCAAGAAAATGCATGTTTTCAAAGAGAAGTAGCAACTATTATATATATTTGAAAAGAGAATTTCATTTCAAACACGAATATTTAAAAAAATATAGGGTGGTCTATAAGAAAAAATACAAGTTTATGTTATAGCTTCAAAACCATATTTTTTAATAAAAATCTAGTAACACCATTGGATTCCTTTTAAAGAAGTGCCTGAAGAATGTTTTCACAGAAACAAGAAATATTCAAAAATAAACAAGTTACGGGGTTGGGTCAGAAATGCACAAAATTGAAAAACACCTTGTATCTTTTGAACAAGTCAAGATATCAATGTGCGGTTTTCGGCATTCATTTTCTCACAAAAATCGATCTCGTAGCATGTAGGCTAGTTTTTCTCTAACTCCTCTAGAAATTGGTGTTTCCTATCAAAAGTGTCCAATTTGGACCACTCTGTACATATATGGTGTTTATATTCAGCAACTTTTCAGAAAATTTTTTCATCTTCTTCTTCAGGCCTAAAAAGGTTTTCATTCTTGAAATTTGAACAAATGTACTATACTAAAATATTACATTCCAAACATTAATTACCTCTAGAAAACATGTAAATCCATGAATCATTACTTTAAAACAATTTACTACGATTATTGATGATTCATATAATATTTGGATTATTTAATTATCGACAAATGCGCAACAATCAACCCAACCAATCACCAAAGTTTAGAAAATTTTTGTTTTTTTTTTAGTTAGACAGTTTGACTTAGTATAAATAATTACAGTAAGAAAACAAATAACAAGATTAGTATAAGCATTCATCGTCCTATCTATTTTCTCTTCAGCCTTTAGTTTATTTTGTATCAGAATACTATTATTATACTTCATTTAGGTGTTCTGTAACCGTTCTAAAATTAACACTCTTGTTTGTATTCATGTGGATCCATCTCTGAAATATTTCTCTTTTTCAAACTTTTTTCTTTATCATATATTTTTACATCTTCGAAATTGAATCTATAGTCAACGTTGAAGAAATGGGAGCTTAGAGCCAGCCTTGTCTTTGTTTTTTATATCTTTTATGTCATTTTTATTCCATTTTATTGTACTTATCTCACAATTAATAAAGTAAATTGAAAGAAAGTTTAAAATTCGACCTGAATTTGTTGGTTGTTTGGTTTCACATACCAATTGGTTTCAAGTTTCTGTTCCTGCGTACGTGTGATCATGATATCTAGAAAAGGTAACGAACATTCTATTTCTTCTTCTTCAGTGAACTGCTGAATACAAACACCATATAAATCCAGTTCATTAATTCGAACGATTTTATTTTTGCTAGTCTTTATGTAGGTATTATTTAACCTAATTTATATTCATTTAATAGTAAAACTGTTTTATGCGAAATTTGAGTTATTCAATCAACGTTCCATTATAGAAATGTACAGCAATACCTCTTTGGCTCCAAGGGAAATCTGAATTTTACCATCGTGGTGAACAACAACGGTGAGGATTCCTTCGGTACGACATTCGCTTTAGTATATCCCGATGGTATTTACTTCAAGAAGATAGATGATAAATCGCAGCAACGTGCCACTTGCAGACATCCCGAAAACAGAACTATAAACTGTGATATTGGAAACCCTCTACCTGCTGGAAATATTGTGAGCATATTCAATTTATAACTTCCTTCTATTTCTTTTGGATTCTATTTTAGCTGAATGTTTTAAATAACGCTCGTAATGTTCACTAACCTTACTACAGGTCAAGTTCGATGTCATACTGCAGCCGTACTACAAGGAAGGTTTGAAAGATACTTTCGAATTCGACATGCACGTCAACAGTACAAACCCGGAATTGAAACATGACCAGAATGATAATCATCAACATGTTTCTATCAAGGTTTGGGCCGACTCCAATATTGAAATAAGAGGGTAAGAAACAAAAAATTTTAACGTAATTACTAATTTCAAACATAAATAGAACTCTCCTCTAGTGTACAGGGTGGGCCAAATTGGACACTTTTAAAGGGAAAGTCCTGTTTTTAAACTAGATAGATGAAAACTGATGGCGGTGTCTGAGGCTCAATTTTTATGACAAACTCAATGGTGAAAACCGCATATCGATATATGTCATCGTTTCTGAGTTACAGCATGTTTTTCGAAAATGTTCATTTTCGAAAAATTGCTCTAACTTTTTTCCTGTCAAAAATTCTTTGGTTCTATGAAAACATCCTCGAAGCACTTTTTTACGTAGAATTCAATGGTTTAAGTAATTTATTTTTTCAAATCATACATCAACAGTTATTGACGGAAAATTAATTTTTTTTAATAAGACACCCAGTATATTTCTGCATATTTCGATCGAACTTAAAATTACCATTTCAAAAATGTAGCACACTTGACGTTTTACTAGAGTCATCTCTGAAATTCAGAGCTTTTAATAGACTTCGAAACGCACACTATGAACAAGTAGGCTTTGGACGAAGCGGCGATAAAACAGGAAGCAAGTAATCACTAGTAGCTATCAATGGTTAGGAAAGCTGTTGACAGCAGTACTTAAAACTCATAGTTTCAGTAAAGCTGATAACAATTTATACTATATTCACACTAATAAATAAAACTAAAACAATAATAATAATAATAAAGAACAAAATATTTCTTTAGAAGAAGTGTTCAAAATGTCGAAAGTTTGAAAATAAGATCTTTCAACCTTCCCCAGAGGTAAAAGTCCATAGGCGTTAGGTCCGGTGACCTGGCCGACCAACGGTTGGGTCCTTGGTTGGCTATCCAATTATTGCCAAAGTTTGCATCCAAAAAATTGCAGACAATTGCAACTGTCTTATGAGGCGAAGCCCGGTCTTGCTGAAAATATATTTTCCTGAGCTCCATTAGCGGCAATTCGTCAACAAGGGGTTCAATATGTTGCCTTAATATTTCTAAATACCTCTGAGAAGCTAGAGTGCCATTATAAATGACGGGGCTGATAATTCTACCCCTAAAAACACCTGCCCATACACTGAATCCAAATCTTCCTTGACTTCTCTGCTTCACAATAGAAGGAGGTTTTTGTTGTGCCCAAGAATGAGATTTATAGCGGTTGAAAATACCGGCACTGCTGACATAAGCTTCATCTGGCCAAATACAATTTGATGAAAAATCAAGCACTTGGTTACAATTTTCCAGGAACCAGTGGCAAAAATCCAAGTGGCGTTCAAAATCTCCTGGTCTGAGTTCATGAACTCTTCTGGGCCTGTATGGCTTGAATTTATACTTTTTCAAAATTCGCCTAACGTGAGTTCTTGGTAGGCCTGTTGTAATTTTTAAATTTCGTTTTCGCATTATTAGCAACAGCTCGTTAAACGACTATTTCTTTCAATTCCCTATCCCTAGTTGATGCATATGATTTGGCCTTATCTTTTCAAATTGACCACCATCAATTAGGTTGTGTTGCAATCTTGCGAAAATGTCTCTAAAAGATTGCCTTTTATCTGGATACCTCACGCAATACAAATTGTTTGCTGCATCTACATTTTCCCCGGTTAGTATAAAACAGACTATCATATCCCATTTTTCATAATTATCATACTTCATTGCAAATGTGTTTGAAAAATGAATAAAAACCACAAATTGAAGAGCGCCTTTACTACTTATATCAAAATTTGACAGCTACTAGTGAACACTTGCTTCCTGTTTTATTGCCGCTTCGTCCAAAGCTCACTTTGTTCATAGTGTGCGTTTCAAAGTCTACATGAATGAACTTGAAAGCTCTGAATTTCAGAGATGACTCTAGTAAAACGGCAAGTGTGAGACATTTTTGAAATGATAATTTTAAGTTCTCTCGTAATATGCATAAATATACAGGGTGTCTCGTTTAAAAAAATGATTTTTCCGTCAGTAACTGTTGATGTATGATATGAAAAAATAAATTACTTAAACCATTGAATTCTACGTAAAAAAGTGCTTCGAAAATGTTTTCATAGAACCAAAGAATTTTTGACAGGAAAAAAGTTAGAGCAATTTTTCGAAAATGAACATTTTCGAAAAACATGCTGTAACTCAGAAACGATGACATATATCGATATGCGGTTTTCACCATTGAGTTTGTCATAAAAATTGAGCCTCAGACACCGCCATCAGTTTTCATCTATCTAGTTTAAAAACAGGACTTTCCCTTTAAAAGTGTCCAATTTGGCCCACCCTGTACAATTGACCGAATCCTTACGCTCCATTCACACGGGGAGCCTCTCGCTCCTATACGAGAGTGTTTATCGCTCCTACCTCTCACCGTTTCACACGGGGAGCCGATTTAGTTCCTGGCTCCTTCAGCTCAGTCGTATAATGGATCGCACGAGAGCTGTTGCCATGTACCTTCTCTGCCGTCGACACAAACTTCGACAACAGAAACGCAAATGATCAAGAATGGTTTGAGTACCGATTAAGCAGGAGTTCTTGTCACGCTTTTCAAAGAACTTAAACGGGATGAGAAAAAATTCGAGCGGGTCGGTTGCGGATAGCACAAATTAATAACTTCACATCGTGTTCTGCCATGATGACGAGTGTCTGTCAACTGGGGACGAGAGCGAGAGCCGTTTTCGCTCCTCTTGTGAAAGCCCCCACTCTTCCTTTTGCATTTCGAGTAGGAGACGCGGCTCCCCGGCTCGAGATAAGAGCTCTCGCTCCCGAGACGTGGCGGCTCCCGCTATCCGTCTAAAAGAGTCCATTGGACTCAATGCATTTTGGTGCTGAGAACCTTTCTCTCTCTCGGGAGCGAGAGACGTGAGGCTCCACGTGTGAAAGGAGCGTTACTATTAATACCATCCAAAGATAAGATTCAAAATTGGTACTTGTAAGTTGAATGATAATTCTGTTATGTATGTTGTTATACCTTATATGACCTATAGGTTCTCCCAAATTAAGTCCAGGGACTAAATCTAGCAAAAATGATGTTAATTATTTACTGAAAATGACTTACATTTTTGACGCCATCATCGAAATATTAGTGAGGGAACTATTCAGCAAGATGCAAACGATATTTCAACAATATATTCCTCATATACAAAAAAATTAAAAAGACCTCAACAATAATATATTGCCCAAAAATAATAATAGAATTCGAACAATACTTTTTACATGAGAATAAAACTAACATATAAACATATAACTTACTTAAAGAAAAACATTAACGAGAGACCGAACGAATGAATATCTTTGAAATCATTAATTTTGTCCTCCAAAGTGAAAAGTATTGTTTGTCAAATTTTGAGACGGCTTATCTTCATTCGGCAACTGCCAAAAAGAACAGATAGGTCTTCTCTGACTTCGGCTTTCTGCTTATTTACCAAATTAATGTCAAGCTCTTCACATTGGTCAAGCACTCGTATGTTTCTTCCGTGATTCCTCACGAACTGACAGGAAAGAATTCCCAATCAGGTTACATAAAATTTATCCAAAAAACGTGTTTGAGCCCTAACTCAAGAAGGCTTTCTAAAAGACAGGAACAAAATCGAATTTTTGCTTCTACAATAGTATTGACCATATGTTTTCCGATTGATAATACCATTCCAATACTATGTTACCTTAGGAATTAAGCTATAGTCTTTTACAAAAGGATTCTAGACTGCGATTCACGAAATGGAACATTAAATCACATGGAATTCCAGAGGATATTACAAGAAAAGTGACAAAGTTAAAATGCACTTAACTGAGTTTAATAATTACTTATCAAACTATCTACATAATTATTTTAAAGGTACTCCAGATGAATCGTAATTACAAGAATGCAACGATGCACATAGCACCTTTCCCATCTCAGGTGGCGAGCAAAAATTTAAATAATCTACGATGTTGTTAGATGGAAGAAATTCTAGCTTTATACTGAGTGTTCCGAAATATAATCAACAATACAAGAATCCGCATACAGCAAAGAGAATATTACATTGTGTACAAACTGTGTCCTTGCGATATACAATAGATGTACTAGGTGGGCCAAAGGAAATCACCCTATTGAAAGATGCTCTTATTTTTGCAAATGGCGGCCAATAACAAATCTTTTTTTGACATTTGTGAAATAGACAGATGTAGAATACAAGTGAACAAGCCATGGAGCGATACCCTCCCCAAAAACGCGGAATAATCGTGTCTATTTTTTTGCGTAACAATTCGTTTGTGGTGTTGGCGCAGCGCGAATTCCGTCGCCGATTTCCCGGTCTTCCGGCACCGACTGCGCAAACACTGCGCCGTTTGACCACCAACCTTGAAGAGTATGGGACCACACGAGACGCTGCCAAGACTGGCCGGCCCCGGAGCGCCCGTTCTGCCGAGAATATCGCCGCTGTTGCCGAGGATATCGAGCTATCGCCAAAAACATCGATCAGACGACGTGCCTCGTAATTAGGCATCAGCCGGTCGCCCCTAAGGCGAATTTTGGTCAAAGACCTGCGCATGTTCCCGTACAAAGTCCAGTCCGTGCATCTGCTGCTGCTTGTCGACCGCCAAACGCGTGTAACCTACGCCCAAGCCATCCTTAATTCCGAGGACGAAGTGGACGATTTTTCGACCAAAATTATAATGACCGTTGAGGCTCATTTCCACCTCAGCGGGTACGTGAACAAGCAAAACTATCGCTTCTGGGGCACCGAAAATCCACGAATGTTGCACGAGGAGCCATTAAACCCCCTCAAAGTGACTGCATAGTGCACTGTTCACGCTGGAAGAGTCATCGGGCCATTTTTTTTTTTTGAGGACGCCGCTGGTCAAACGACAACAATGGACGGTGCGCGTTATAGGGTCATGTTAACCTGTTTTTTTCTGCCGCAATTGAACGAATTAGGACTGGAGGACATGTGGTTCCAACAGAACGGAGCAACAGCACACACTGCGAGAGCCACAACCGATATTCTGAAGGCGGCGTTCCCGGGTCGCCTCATCTCTCCTTTTGGCGATTTGCACTGGCCCGCAATATCGCCCGATTTAACCGTTCCAGATTTTTTTGTGGGGTTTTTTAAAGTCCCGTGTTTACGTGGACAAACCCGAGACCTTAGAAGCCCTCAAGGACAATATTCGGTACGAGTGCGAGAATCTGTCGCTCAAAGTTCTCGCCGAAGTGATGAATAATGCCACAAAACGAGACCGTAGAGCAATCAATTGTGACGGCGCGCATTTGGCCGATATCATCTTGTCGACTTGACCAATAGAATTCTAAAGGTTCAAGTAAACATAATCAAAAAACAGAATCGAAGTTTTTCATTAAGAAAAAAGATGAGAGCCAAACAACATCGGGTGACTCCTTTTGGCCCACCTCCTATATATGCGTTGCGTCAAATTATACTGTAATAATCATCATCATTCTAGTAAGTCACTTATTGATGAAGTCACCTAGTTCTGCATCTGGACAAATTTAAAATGCATTCATTTTGAGTTGATTTTATTATATCGTTTTTCACTATTTTGCAGAGCCTCTCATCCACCAGAGTTATACTTCAACGAAACATTGTATCAAAGCGAAAAAATTTACAAGGAACAGGATATCGGACCTCAAGTGATCCATACGTATTTTCTCCGTAATTTGGGACCAGCAAATTTGGAAGAGGCTGAACTGCTGCTGTCGTGGCCGTACGCTACACTGGAGGGTGAAAGTTTTCTATATTTGTTGGAACAACCTCATACTTTGGGCAACGTAAAATGTCACCATGTCCCCGAGGCAAATTATTTAAACACTTCAGTAAGTCTTAACCTTACGTAAAAGCAAGACTGAAAAAATTGATTTGCTAGATTCTGGATGTTTCCTACCAGTAGCTTCAATTCATTTTTGGATAGTATTCTGAACTTTGTTTTTCAGTTGAATACAACAATTACACTCTAAGGGTCCAATTAAATCGAATGTCCTAATTTTTTAATTTTATTCGTTTTCTACAATTCGACCAATTTCTGGTCTATAAGGTTATAAGGAACTCATGGCTTCATTTTAAAAACTCAAACACTTCATATACAAAAAAACTCTGAAGGATTATTATAGCTTGAAAGTTCATTCAGCGCTATTCGCAAAGTGTTCTCGGATACTTTTTGTAGTCATTCCTAGTAAAACAATTTTTAATATAATCTTCTATCATAACTACATTTCATTTACATTTCAGTAATCCATTTAAAAAGTTCCTAAGGCTGCACCAGATTTATCCTTTATTAGGAGCCTCGGTAGACCAGCGGTGAGCGAGTACCGCTTTGTACCGTTTGTTGACCGCGGATGTGGGTTCGAGTCCCACCTTGCTCTTGGGCGTTGTGTATGTCCTGAATTTAGTAGTTCTAGTTATGAGATTGAGTGTTGGGTAATGTACATTGTTTACAAGCCCATTGGCCGTTCGGAACCGGCGTTAAACTGTAGGTCCCTCGAGTTAAAAAAAAAATCCCTTATTACTTCGTCCTGTATTACTCATATATTATATCTTCAACTACTTTGTACATGAATTAGCTCCTACATATTTATCTAACTAATTTCATAGTTTCTTAACATAGTTGTGTAAAAGTTCACGTATGATTCCGCTTTTTTCATTTGCAACCTTTTTCTGTACTATTGGATATCAATTGAAACATCTCCCTTTCCTGAAGAGATATTTTCAGAAGTGATGTCCTGGTTATGAGAGTTTTGCATGAATGTTGACTTCATGAAGGCAGTAAAGTTACTTTAGTTTCCAAATTTTTAAAATTCCCACACTTAACATAAGAAAGGGAAGCTCGATGACAACGCCCTCAAGGGTGGTTAAGTTTCAGTTTGGACAGCGGTAAAATAAGTCAACACACTTTCCTTTGCAGCAGTATTTATAAAGATTTTATAGGTACTTTTAGCTTGTTATATTTTCTCTTCGCTACATTCACGTTATGTAATAGGTAGTCAAGTTCACTCACACTGTTATTATTTCACTTAATTTAGATCGAAGAAAACTTCAGTTGGGAAAGAATAAACGTGAAAGAATCAGCCGCCGAATTCCACTCTATATTGCAAGGTGGTGGCGTGAGCCTAGAAACTGACGTGATCACGACAGGCATAAGTGGTAGTACAGCTATCAACACTGGCCAAGAAAACATAACCTCGCTGGTGGGCGGTTCCGAAGACATATCCGTGATAGATGAACAGCGCCACAACGCGTCTGTTTCCACATCGGGAGGGCACGGTGGTTCGACCACTACAACTTTTTCCGAATACGAAACTCAGGTTATTAATGGCGTGCCATATACTATAGTGAAGAATACAACGACTGTCAGAGATTCAAAAGGAAATATTCTGAATACTTATGTTCGTAAAGGTTAGTGAAAACCAGTTGTGAATTATTATTACTCAATATAAAATATCGGGCTTGCTTCTCAATGAAATTCTTCAACTTCTATTTATTCGATTTGTTTCAAATTTGTAGAACAAATTGAGGACTATTTTATTCTTGTAGGAAAGAGCGACCATCACATCATAGGAGGCAGTCAAGGTAGCAGTAGAATAGACGGCGGCAGGATCACCACGACTCACACCAAATACGAGACGACGATAATCAATGGAATACCAGTTACCACCGTCACGAATACGACGACCGTCTCCGACGCCGACACCGGCGAAATTCTTAGCTCGAATACTGTGAGCGAGGGAAGCATGACCCACGTGATTAAACCAGGAGACGCGACCTCTGATAGAACCTACTACGAAAAGATCGGTGGAAGCAAGACCAATTTGAACAATTTGCCGATCGACGGCCGGCCAATCGTTAACCAGATCGAGAGTAGAAACTTTAGCTCCTCCAGGCAAGGTGGCCTTCAGACTGGTGAAGTGTTCCAGTGGGATAATGGAGGTAGTAGAAGATATGGGGAGAAGAGGTTAGTGATATTTGCTCGTGTAAACTTCATTTAGTATTTGAAACGTGTAGCTAATCAAGTCATATATTTGTATGTATATACTCTGAATATGATATGGATAAAAATTGATGGAGTAGGTATCTGAATCCTAGTGAATCATAATGGTGAAAATCAGGAGAAATTCCATTGAAAAGGTGTTTATAATTACAAGTATCTTCGTTGTTCCAGAATTCAAACCGATTATAGAATTGGTCCGCCACTCACGCAAACACAACCAGATTTGAAATATCAGCAGCAGGGCGGTGCCTCAAGTGGTTACAGCAAGGCAGAGTATCGGCAGAATGGGTCTAGTTACTCTGGCGATGGAGGATACGATGGTAGTTTTGCATTAGAAAATCAAGGTATGTTGAATTATTTCAAGTGCTAGCTCTATAAGTTAGCAAAGTGCTTGATCACGACTTCAAATCTTGATTCGATAAGAAGAGTGTGTTAAATTTGAGCAAAATCACGCCGTTACTGCAAGTATTTCTTTTGAAAGACTCCAAGTTTATAGTGTATTTGTGATATTGTTTATTTTATTGCTTCAAATAAACATAATTGATGTACTTATTCGATATACAATGATTCTCGTTACTCAAGCTACATCTTTCGTTACTGTAAATTGGTTCTCAAATATACTTACTTAGGTATATTTTTTTTGAGGTTTCACCGGTCACCAGAGTGAATCCAACCAAGCAACAAATGATGAAAATCAGTCCCAAACCAGTTATTATGACGAAGAAGATCAGGCCCAAACCGGTTATTTTGACGAAGAGGGCAATTACCACTCTTATACAAAAACCGTAACGAGCGAAAGTGAAGGTAGTAATACCGTAAACAACTCCTACGGGCAGAACATCGGGCACGCTACTGAAGGTGGTTTGAATTTCGATCAAAACTTCGGCAACCTGGCCGCCAATAGAGGTTTCACATCAACAATATCTGAAGTGGGAGGCGGTAACCACTTGGAAGTTGGTGGTGCGAATGGTCAACAGGGAGGTAGAAGACAGCAGCTTTCGGGATTCACGGAAGAAGTAAGTATAAAACTTTTTGTTATAATTAACAAGCTATCATAAGTAACTTGTACTATAATTGTTAAAAATTATTTTAGATATATAATATATTATAAGAGTTTATTGATTCTGCTATCTCAGGAAAGAAACTGTATTTCAATGTTACCAATGTACCCTTTCCTTCAACGTAATTTTTAAGTTTTGTTTAATGCTATTCGACGTTTTTAGGTCTCCTTGACTGGCACTTACGATCCAGATACTGGACACTTCATCCCTACTGCAAGACAAGGTGGAAGAAACTCCAAAGCTAGCTCCCAGGAATCCAGATCATCTTCGTCGTCCGCCAACTCTAACTCCGCAAAAAAGTCTTTCTCCTCTTCTCGTAGTAGCAGCAGTTCTTCATCTTCGGAGCAACACTGGTCCAACTCCAGACCCATACCGGCCACGTACAACAGTATCGAGGAGGGCGATAACGTTCCATCTAACCGGCCCTTAATCAACCGAGGTTACGTTGGCAGGAAGAAGAGGCAGGCCGCGTACAATCACCGAGTATCGCGGTACGATCCTGCAATGACGAAACCTATAGAGTGTCATTCGACCAAATGTTTCCACGTAAGGTGCGTGGTGGGTAGGCTGGCGCCGGAAAAGGAGGTCGTGGTAGCGTTCAGAGGCAGGATAAGCGCGGAAGTCTTGAAAAATGTGAGTGCATATTTGATAAGGTGGGCCAAAGTTATTCATAACTTACAATAGAAAAATTGTTTAATTATACTACCCTTTCGTATAACAATGACTGAAGTAATTTAGAGAATCATCACTGCTATTTCTAGGCAGCTCAATCTTGAGAAAATGACCTGTTGAAATTAGGTAATTTTGATCGAATTTCTCCCACATAAGTGAATAAAACAAGTTTTGAGACGATAAGAGAGATTCTGGATGAGTACGAGGGTTGAGTTACATCATTAGGAATGTCAAGAGGCATATGATTACGCCAAGAGTTCTGCAACTATGTCAACGGAGGTGCAACTTGCACCATAGCTTCATGGATGTCTAAGAACTCATGACTTAATGCCGAGAGCGATTAAACACATTAAATAACAATTTATAATTGGAGCACTTTGAATTGTACAAAGAGCAAATTTTGACTATTGAACCTTTGATGGATTTTTCGAATTCTGTTGACCAACAACATTCTGGGCTTTGTTAGATATATGTAGTCATAAAAAAAACTGTATTAGTGTGCTGTCTAACATCCGGGGATAATATTGGTTTCGTCTGACACGACAGGGCAAATGAATATTTATTATTTTTCAGGCTACCGATCATTCCATCAAGTTCTCCTCGATGATGGCTGGCAGAATTACAAAATTGCCGTATTTCGGAAAGACTGACAAATCGAATGTGACGACGTTCGAGATCGAGACGAACGTGCCTGGGCCACCTCCGGAGATTAAGTCTGACGTGGTGCCATTGTGGATAATTTTACTGTCAGCCATAGCTGGAACGTTGATCCTGCTCTTGGCACTCTTGCTCTTATACAAGGTAAGATAGGCCTTTCCACACAAGAATTTTTCTGGCTTACAGTTCAATTTATTAATAAATCTAGAATTAGGAACAGATCACAATCTCGAGATGTGTTCAAATGAATTTTCCTTCGTCACGAGCCAGGGGCGGCTAGTCAAAGGAGGCTAAGCCTCCCCAATAATATTCCGTGTATCACTAATATATTATATTGAATAGTCAGCATTCAGCATATTCATATTAATCAAAATCATATTATTTTATGCACCTACCTTTCCTTTCAACCTACATTATATAATATAATTTATTAATTAAGATAGAAGGTATTTATATGTACTGCATTTCATTCATTTCAAGATTTGTGGCAACGCTGCGGAGGCTTAGAAAGGTATATTCTCAACGTTCATTATGCCTGCCACAGAAAAGCAAACAACGGTGCGAATACTCCGAATGAATACTTCATTGCAATAGAAAAGCAAAACACATGTAAATGGCAACACCGATAGGAACCCAGTCTCATACAATGTCGACCAATCACAACTATAGAATTTCGCGTGACATCGAGTGAATTCGTTGGAAAGCATTAATTGAATCGTAGTGTGATCGTAGTTACTAATGGCCGAAAACAGCAGCGTGTTTTCGGGGGTCAAATAGAAATAAGGTTCTCTGATTTGAAAGAACTGCATTTGTTCGACTTACTCAATAAAAAGTTGTTAACAGAATTTTCGGCTAATTTTCCAGATAACCTTTTGGAAAAATTATGTCAAAAATACACTTTTTTTGATGAGGTGGCCATAAAAAGTGAACTGTGTGTTGTGTATAATGACAATGAAATTTTGGGGCAAAATGAAAATCATGTGAGGACTGTTAAATACCTTTTTGATAATGATTTGAATCAAGATTTACTCCAAGTTTATAAACTCTTATGTCTAATTGTTTCTATCCCGGTGACATCGGCTTCCGTAGAGCGCTCGTTTTCCACTCTTAAGAGAATTAAAACTTATTTACGAAATTCAATGAGCCAGGATCGTTTGAAAATTATTAGTTTGTTGTCTATTGAAAAAGAATTGGTAAAACTTTTGGAGAAAGACAAAAAATTTTATGAGGATATTATAGATCATTTTGATAACGTTAAAGATCGCAGAATCCCGCTAATCTTCAAAAATATATAATAACTTTTTATTTGCTCTCACCAGCTGTTAACAAATTCGTTAAGTAGGTAGGTAGGTACCTATTTTGTGAAAGAAAAAAAAAATTGATGAATAGATGAATTGATTAATTGGCTGAGAAGAGTTTTTGTGAATATTGTAAATAGGAGTTGTAGGTCTCAAGGTAGACACTCGAAAGTGAAAACAAATTAATAGTTTAGGGTGCTTGTTTTACTTTGATTTTCTTCAAATTATAAGGCGGTTGACCTTGAAATCCTAAAAATTTTCGCTTATGGTGTATTTTTTAACACCTCTCTTAGCCTCCTTAAAACAAAACCTCACGAGCCGCCACTGCTGGAAACGTCTTCCTATATAATACTATTAATTTGTCGTTATTGAACACTTTTTGATAAGTTTATCAGTAAGCACTTAAAGATTCAGCTTTTTATTCGTTACTGAAATACTAAATTATCGACTTTTCATAGAGTGGTTATTGGTTATATCAACAATTTTTGGTAATTTACGTTCCCTCTGATATACGCTGCAGTTTCAAGAGCAAAATTATGTAAGAAATTGACAATTTATCAGTGATACCTACTAGGTCTCCAATATAATGATTTAAAAATTGAATTTTTGTATAAATTATTTAATTTTAAATTTTCAATATTGTGAATGGTAGATTTTAAAATTTATTTTTTTGCTGCCCTTTATGAGAGGTTCTGAAATGACACGTTCCAAGAATCCGAATTTTTGTGAAATATTTTTGAATAATTTTCACCACTTTTTTCAAGCTCATTGTGTGGATACAAGCAGGTATTTTGTGTTTAATCTGCACGAAATTTTTTATAGATTTTTTAAACATATCTCTTTGAATCATTCCTTCAATTTTACTATAACAATATTATCATTCTTTGACTTATTTTTTTATCATTTGTGTTTTTCCAATTAATTTCGTATTTTATTTTTTGAAAGAAAACGTGTATTCTGCATCATGCACGAAAGTACCTATTATTTGAAGGTCGGTCGATATATTTATCGTTATACCTATATATCTTTTTAATCCTTTTCAAATTTCTTTATCAAATTTTTTTGTATTTACTCGAAGAAATCTTTTAATGGAAATATTCTGAAATAATCTTGATGTAATTCAATTCAAAAATCAAGAAAATTTCATACAATAATCTGTATTATATGCAAAACTCGTACTAATGAAAAAACATCAAGGTAACTTCAATTCTTCAATTTTGATGAAATTCTCATCGACATTCAGGTTTGCAAGGCGCAATTAAATATAAAATTATCTGATATGTGTCGTATTACTGATTACGTTCCTCAAATGATTTTCCTTCATTTATTGTACTTCATTTCAGCTACTTATTAGACTACTATTTCAATGCCTTCTTTCAAACCATCATTTTGTCTTGTCCGTCAAATCGTTACCTCTATCCAAACTTGTCCATTAAAAAGTTTCTACCATTTCAGCTCGGTTTCTTCAAGCGAAACAGACCTTCCAATGCACCCGAACGCCAGCCCCTCAACCGCAACGGATATCACCATGGTGACGAGGCGTTATAGAACGTGTGGACGGTAGCGGCCACCGGAACGCCGCGTAGCGACAAAACGAACAACCAAAAGACTTATACGATTGATATTAATTAATTTATTCGAGAGTGGATGCGTCTAGTTGAATGTTTTTTATTTGCCATTGACACAGAGAAGAAATTTACATATAACTGTAGATGCGCGGATTTAAGAAAGAATTAACAAGTTTAACAAGAGGAGAATTTAGGATTCGAACTTTCTTAGAACTTTGGAAAATTAAGTGAATTTGAGGCTCTTTACTATGGGTATTTCTTAGGCGATTCAAATTTGGATCGGCTCACTTCGAGAAATATTGTTGTTGAATTACAAATATGAAAGTTCCTATGTATGTGCGTTACTGATGTGCAGAAAATCGACGATGATGAAAATATGTTATTTCTAATGAAACTCATATCATTTATCTCTGGTTTCAATGAAACAACAAAATTTCAAAAAGCTGCTTGAGAAATTTGTGATATGTGGAAATCAAAAAATCATAAGAGCATTATGTATCAAATTTTCAATATATATATATATATATATATATATATATATATATATATATATATATATATATATATATATATATATATATATATATATATATATATATATATATATATATATATATATATATATATATATATATATATATATATATATATATATATATATATATATATATATATATATATATATATATATATATATATATATATATATATATATATATATATATATATATATATATATATTGATTGTTCAACCTTTCCTACGCAGAAACCTGTAGATTCTTGAAACTCACTAAATCTCTATAATTCATGATAGGAAATACAGATACCTTCAAAATCATTACTGAAAACCTGAAATGTTAATTGGGCATGAACATTTTTGACATATGTAACATATTCATCAGTATTATTTAAAAATATAAATGACTTTTTCATCAAAACAAGATATTGCGTAATATCTTGAATGCATTATTATGCAAGACATATTAATCTGTACAAACTCAATATATTTCTTAAATTCATTATATTATAAGGAAAAGGAATTGAATTACATATTATTCCTGTTCAACTGAAGATTGGTTTATAACAACTGCTTCCGAAGTAAAAGTATAAAACAATATATATTCATTTAATATACTATTATTAAAATTTATGACAGCTTTAATAGAATTGCCTTCAAACACTTCAAATTATTGTGAGTTTCAGGTATCTAGCTCCCCCAAGTTTTCACAACTTTTCCCCTATTCACTCAGAATGTAATAACTTTTCTGGTATTCCTCGTGTCTCATATACCCAATACACATGGATGTATAACGTCAATTAGAGTTTTATACGCCAGAAATTGATAAAATTCTCCTTTTCCATGTAAAACTTGCATTAGAATATCCCCGCTTCATACACTGCCACCTATGGTAGAGAGTGGTGTAATATGCAGATCTTTAGTGATCCTAAATAGATCAAGTGATATTTTAACAGACTAATTTGAAATTAATAAAAACTGATTGATGTTCAGTGCCTTAAACTAATAGTGCCAGAAATTGTAAAATTAAAATTAGAAATAAATTTACAAATATCCGTGTAGTGCCTGAGGGAATTTTGACAAATCAACTTAAATAATGCCGATATTAACGCCTTTATAATACTTGATTGCCCAGTGAATATATTTACATGCACAGACGAAAACTTCAAAAAAAAAATATATCAATACAAGCATGAGATTTCAAAGAAAATATATGCATTTTTTTATTGCATTACAATAAATTATAAATTCTGAAAATTGCAAGTGACCTAATGTTTTAATTTGTAGATGTGCTGGGTGTTCATGGTAATATTAATTTATTTGTTGATTATTTCAGATTTCAATCTTCTGAAAATGTATGAATTGAGATGTACTTAGTATTAAAGATATTGTTGATTTGTAAGAACGACTAATATTCAAATAAAACCGAAACATAAATGTATATTGTAATTAGGTCTTGACTGTAAATAAAATTATTATGTTAAATTTGTGTATTTTTCTAGTGTTTATTCAAAATATGAACAAAAACTTGTATATATGAAATAGAATTAACACAAATATATATCATTGCAATGAACGGACATTTCATGAAGAAGGTATACATGTTTTAATAAAGTAGGAAAAATCAGAATGTTTATTTTCAAGAACTGAAAAGTATTTTCCGTGAAAAGTTATATAATCGATGTAGAGTGTATACCAATGCCAAACTGATACACATGTTCTAACTGTATTTCGAACTAGTAAAACACTATATCTCTGTAAACAGACCCTTTGCGTACTAGTGTCCTCGCGTTGAAGACACCTGAATATAAATTTATTCTGAACTTCCTGGTGTACCTGCGTTGGGTCCACTTTTGATAACATGAACTGTAGATGTCCACCCACCACTGTAAAATTCGTTGAGGCGGTTAGGCGCCATTTGTATTTAGTGTTTGAGGTTGTTTTCACGTTATTTCGAAAGTGTTCGCTGGATATTTGTTCACTGTAATAAGATCGATATTTTATAGGAATGGCAGGTAAGTTTTTCGTTATTTGTACTTTGGGTTAATTGCACTATAGATTTATAATATTGAAAGTAATTAAAAGCACAGGAAAATGTTTTTTTTTTAATTTGTGGTGGCTTCATCATGTAGACACTAGGAACTGACGTACTCATCTTATGTTTTAGGGGGAAAGGACGATATTTATAAACAGTTAGTTTTGATGAATGCTGATGGTTTATTCAATCTAATTGAGGAGTTTCCTGAAGGCGAGCGAGGTGATTCGGATGATGACATTGAAGAAGGTGAAAAATTCGACGCACTTGGAATTTCGGAAATTTTTGACATTGAATCAATGCCGCTTATTTTTGGAAATGAAAACGAAGATCCCGAAAATGCTAACGAAAATTTGGATTAGGATAGCGATGAAGAACTTGCAGCAGCAAGTCGGAACCCCACAAGTTAAGATGGCTTTGCACAAGGTAATATTAATTTTTTTTTGAATTTCAGAATTTATTGGTTTATCTTCTTTTTTTTTCAGGTGTGATGTTGGGTTATGCCTCACCGATAAGAAGAACCGTTTCTTAGAATTTCACAAAAAATAATAAATTATAATAATTATCTGATATTGTTGAAAATATAACTTTTGTAAAAAATAATTTTGTTTTTCATGACAATTATTTAGGCCTAGTGTCTCCACACAAAAGACACCTAATTACCGAGTAATTAAAAATGCAAATTAAAAATAAATAGTCAATATGCACTACATACATCATTATTAAGTGAGTTTATTGCAGTTTTTATTTTATTTTCACTAAAAAATAATTCCGGTCTCAAAGGGTTAAACGAACGAGGAAAAATCATATGAAAATGGTAAATAATATTTTTAATTTTGACTTCAAATTTACTTATTTTAAAATTAAACAACAGTCGAAAACTTATGAAATTAATTCAATGCACAGAAAACACGCCACTTTCCTTGTAAATTCAGTACTATGAAATCAAGCTTTTCAAAGGTATTCATGAAAACATCATCAATTAAATTATTAATAGGCTCTTGCACCGTATATTTTAAACTAAGTTTATTGATAAACCGAGTTTAATTTGACATTTTCGCTTATCAAATGTCAAATTAAACTCGGTTTATCATTAAACTTAGTTTTATAATATACGGTGCAAGAGCCTAAATATGATTTATTTTGCACAAACTCTTTTAAAATCTGCATCTACTGCTACTACAATCGTAATTTCCAGAGTTACCAATATAAAAAAAGAAAACTAATTAAAATAGTAGATCTATTAAGTAGCTATGCAACAAATACAAATACTTTTGTCGATTCCAATACCCAGAGTCTACTGAAAATTTATAAAATATAACAAACAGAATTTTAACAAAATTTAATGTTTTATATCACTGAATCATCAATACTTCACAAAAATTATAACTAGTTTAAAACACTCCATTAGTGCGGTGTAATGACATATTTAATAAATTAAATTAAATATTTGTCTAAAAACCACAAACTATAAAATTTAATGTTCAACTACTTATGCCTTTTACAGCTTTGTCACGAACTAACTTCTTGACAATACTGTAAAAGGAGAAACTAGTCAAACGTTTATAGTTTGTGAATTTTGTTTTGTAATATTGAGACAATTGTTTTAATACTTATTTAATTCATTGAATATCAACTACCACAGAGTTGATTCATCTTCTATCGATTTTTTCAATAAAACATTTTAATATTGCACAGAATTTGAAACACAATTTTTATAACATCTCTAGGTATAGTACATAAAGAAGCAATTCACTTAATTTGTTACCAGTTGTTTTTACAAACATATATGTAATAGATTAACTTTTGATATAATACCACCACACATGATATTATTGTAGTGATAACGGGAACAAGTTATTGTACACTGATTGATTAAACTCAACTGGATCCTATACTTTTTCAAGGATTCGTCTTTTTTTAAAATTAAATTGATCCATTCTGATTTTTTTTACGTGGAAGAGAAATTGGATAAATGAAGGGTATAGTTTCAAAGTGTACAATCTCCATGTTTCATGAAAAATGAGATAGATGTCGTATTACATAGAGTTTGTAGCCCTGCATCGAAATAATTCATAATTTGTTTTCAAAACACGCAACATCCAACGGATTTTGAAGGCAGAAAATTAGACTTGGATTCAAAACGTACAATCTCCATTGACATTTAAGCTTCGAACCGTACAATCTCCAATGTAATTTTAAAAATCAAAGTGTACAAATCTCCAACGAGGTTCTTTGTTGTTAGAATCGAATTATTTCAAAGCGTGCAAAATCCTGTGCAGACTTGTCGATAATAATTCGCGCCAAAACCATTCTGGTCGCACGTGAAAAAATTTCGAAACAAAATGTGATCAAGAACAACAAAAAGGTCGATGTGAATAACTTATTAGTGTGTCATTTCGGAGATGAGTGGAAAACTGATCCACGTCTATGTTTTTACAAAGTCGTCATAGAACAGGACAGTTCCAGAAAACGAAACCGTCGATGATGAAACTTCGTTGTTGTGTGAGAATGTCGAAGAGAGGACGTGGATCTTTCTATTTAATTAACTATTTTTAATTTTTTGTCAGCTACCCCCTGTTTGTTCATTGTAGTTTTTCTGACTGAATTTTATCTTATTTTATTTTTATATAATGAATAAAAATAAAAATAATTAATGAAAAATGATCTTAAGGTATTTCCGAATTGAAAAAACTCCAATTGTTTATTTCAAAGTGGACAAAGTCCAATTGTTATTTTCATAACGTACAATCTCCAAATTTTTTTTCACAATAACTTTGATGTTTTTGAAAATTTTAAGCAAAAAATTGGTACAGTAACTCTTAGATGTGACATAAATACAATACAAAAGAAAAAGTACCTTAAATTGTATGTGTTAATGAATTCATCGTTTTTTTCTCCTCCTGAGAATTTAGGAAAAATGGAGAATGTACACTTTGAAACTATACCCCTCAAATGTCTTTACATACTTTATTATCCTACACTCCTTCAGTCTGGTATCTACTTATTTACCTCCGATATAAACGGCATTATTCATAAAAGCTGAAACTTTGACAGACATGACAATTCAATTTAGATTCAAATGTTTCTCGATTTGAATGGTCGTTATGAAAATGACATATTTAATCGTGATTCAGCATCAACCAATATTTGCATTATCATAATGAATGCAAAAAAACGCAAGTGGAAGATTAAATAGACCAAGCCGGGTGACCGATAAAAAAATATTTTGATTTACCTTTTCATAAGCTGAATTTGCATATCATAATAATGAAGTCACATTTATCGTTGAATGTACTTGAGAGGAATCGGAGGATGTAAGTAGATACTGGATTGAAATTAGAAAACTTTTATATACTTTTTCAAGGATTCTATATAACATCAAAATTACTTTATACAGTATAATCCATTTATAATGAACTCGCTTATAATGGAAACTCGCATGTAATGAACTAATTTTCAAGTCCCGGATTAAACACGTGTAAAATACTCGGACAAGATGGACTCGTTTATAATGGAACCTCGCCTGTAGTGAACCGAATTCATCGAATTAGTCTATCATAAGCGAGTTTTTTCTGTGATGATTTCCCCAGCACGATGTGTTCTGATGCAATATTATGCAGTATTCTTTCGACCTTTCGACTTAGCGTTTGGGGCTTGCAGCTCTGTGAATGTTATACGGTACGTTGCGTCGTATTTGTCTCTGAACTTTTCAAAAATATGCTATTTCCTCCAGCAAGAAAACAGAAGTGAAATGTTTTCAAAATTAAATAAAGTTAAACTTATTTTGCAGAACAATTATATGGAAAAACACTGTTCAAAGTAAAATAACTGATTTTTTTAAGAAATAATATTTTGTACACCATATTTAGCAATTAAATGTAGTTCTCTTATCATGTGTTGTTTGATTCTCATAAGATGAACACTCGGATATAATGAACTACATCTCTTGGTCCGCTCGAGTCCATTATATGCGGATTGCACTGTATCTTTCACTGCAATTATTGAAAAGCACCCCGCACATTTAGTTAGAAAAAATAACGACAGCTAAATTCGCTAATTTTTGGATATATTATAGATATTAGCTACCTATACAACATATCAATTTTAAATTCTGTTCCCACGACTGGTTTAGGATATAGAGTGGTCCAAATATATATGTCCAAAAAAATCATATTCATAATTCCAGAAAATGATACATACAAATTTTTACTGTAATATGATAACTTCACTAAAAAACCGTTCTTTAAAGGAAGCCATCCAAATAAGTTGAAAATGAGCCCGGCATATACAGGCTGTTTACTCGATGAGTTTGTGTATGCGGCTTCAACTTCTACAGTTTTATGCCAAAAAACTCTATTTCTAGTTTCATTGATAACAAACGATATCTAAAACAGCGAAACAAAATACAGCTTTCTACCATGTATAGTTTAGAAAAAAAAAGTGGTCCAAAAGTTAAAATCACAGAATTTTTTTTCTTTATTACTTGAAAACTTTTTATTTGTGAGGTACTGGAGAGTAAGTAAGTCGAATAGTCTTTAAAAAGTACATATCATGTTGAAACTGACGTTTTTATACCGTATGTTCATTTTTACAGGCATACCTCGTAGATAAAAATGTATTATTTTTCATCTTGAGGTAATCAAGATATTAATTTAGAAATTGAAGAAGCTCATCTCGATATTAACCTTGTTAGGTTGAGACTATTTTCGAGATATAAAAATGTTACAAATTATCAGCTATGGATTCAAAATAATGAAGACCGAGAGTCGGTGTCGGGGTACTACTGTACCTGTAAATCAGGTCCAAGAACACTCGGAACATGTGCTCTTGTGGCAATGGTGTTGTGGTACCTTGGTTATTCTGGTATGCTCCCGCGCGTGAAATATCCTTTTACTAAAATTATAGATTCGGTAAACGCGATTTCAATTGATATTCAAATGTGAAAATAATTATTCATTCAGGATACTAGACTTATGGTCAAAGAATCTGTATCTGTACCTGTATCTTGAAAAGTGAGTCTATGGATCTGGAAGAAGCGATTCCAAACCACCCTGAACAATACAAACTGAATATAAGTACTATTCTTACTTGTCTCGTTGAAATCCAATCAGTCCCTTTAGAATCATTAGATACACTCTCATTTTTCGACATTAGGAAACGAACATACGGTATATGAACTTTAGTTTTAACATCAATGTGGCCTGTTTTTTAACTATTCGATTTGGCAACGAACTCATTTATTTTTCCAGTACCTCACAAATAATCCCTGTACAAAATATAAAGAAGAAAAATTCGGTGATGTCAAATTAGACCATCATTCTTTCTAAATTGTACATGGTAGAGAGTTGTACTTTCCGTCTACTATTTCGGGTATCCTTTGTTATTATTAAGTAAGAAATAAAGCCTTTTGAAACATAATTGTCGAAGTCGAGACCGTGTACACAACCCATCGAGTAAACAGCCTGTATATGTCGGACTCAATTTTGAGTTATATGAGTGACTATCGTCAAGCTGTAGCTTCCCACTGAGTTTATCGCATTTCACAGAAAGTCTGTATGTTAACAGCATTTTCAAAAATTGTAAAGATGGTTTATCGAGACATTGACATTTGGACCACTCTGTATCCCAAACCAGCCGTCGGAACAGAATTTAAAATTGATATGTTTCATAGCTGGCCAGTATCTATAATATATCCAAAAATTAGCGAATTTAGCTGTCGTCATTTTTTCTAACTAAATGTGCGGGGTCCTTTAAATTTACCTTGGCAATTTTTATGACATTTGTGAATTTAAATCTGTAAAACTCTCAACAGAAATATCTACCCATTCATATTTAATGTAATTCAGAGTGTATAAAGAGGTAAAAACTGTTATTTAAAAACTGAAAAAAATAATAATCAATGAAAACATTCCTTGACTGTTAATAGTTTCGAAAAGAAAAAAGATTTCTGGTAATAAATGTCATGAAAAGAAATAAAAATTAAAACTTGCCATCAATCACAATAATGTAGTAACATGAAACCACTTCAATTTTAAAAACACAAACTATGAGGATAAATACTCAAAAACTATAAAAAAGATATTTTTTAAAAAATAAAAAAGTTAAAACTATTATTCTGACAGAAGAATTCAGATTTGCACATAATATCTAGCTAGGCCGACTTTATAAAAATAGTTTTAAAATAAATAAAATTATTATAGCGCAATTAACTTACATTATTAAAGCTTGAATAAAAATTTGTACATCATTTTATATAAAATATGTTAGTAGCCAATTTGTTAAAATATTCAAGAGAAATCTAGATGATAAACAAATATATTGAAAAACAGATAAAATTGACTATGCAATGATCATTGGATGAATGGAAACGTCGTATCCAATAAGATTCAACTATTTACTTTGTTGGTACTTTATATTCATTATTATTGTTTAAAAATGATATTTTTCACGAAAATTTTGGCTGAATTTGCTGCCGAAGATGAAAATTTTCGAAAAAAAATTCAATGAGCTATTAGAAAATAAACTACATTCATAAAATTTAAAAATGAGTAATTCTGAACGACTTTTCTCGCAAAGTGAAATAACATACCGTGCGCATTCAATAAATCGAATTTAAAATCCTCTAACAATTCAACAAATTTCTAAATATATTAATATCATCAACAACCCAAATATTTTCCTATTGGTTCCTGACACCCCAATCGTTCTATCTATCATCTGCCATCTTGATTTCCGATTTGTAAATATCTAATTCTCTCGCGCATTCTTGCAGCATCATCATGTGATCCAACTTTTCAACGGCCGTCTGAAGTTCCGACTCCCAAACTTCGTCAGTACTTCTTCCTTCACCGCCATCTGGCGGTCTAACAGACAACTGTTTTACTCTATGCTTCAGATTGTCTAAGTTATTTTCGAAGTCGTTAATTTCTTCTTCTTCTACCTCATCCGAAGCGCCGCTCATAGAACTCGAGCTTCGTATCTCGCATCTGTCCAGCTCCAAATTGAAATCGAGCGAGCTGCACTTGCTTACCGTCGAAGCCACGGATTTTTCATCTACTTCTGACAATTCAGCACCAACGCCGGGTTCTCTGGGTCTCTTCAGCAGATCGTTTTCGTTTTTCAAATTGTTCCTTTTGATGTGTATCTCGTTCGAGATCTGTTCTAGTTCTTTCAACGTTTGAGAATATGAAGTTTTAGCCTTCGCTATATCTTTCTTGATGGTCTCTATTCTTTCCTTCTGCGTGTTTAATTGTTCTTGACAGAGAGACTTCTCGTCGAAATAAGGACGGGCTTTTATAATATGGCGTTGCAGCTTATCTTCTAAAAATTTCAGTCGTTCTTCAGCAGCTTTGAAGATGGTGGCCCTTCTTTGGTGTTCTCTGCCGCTCTCGGCTTTTTCATTTTCTGCTTCCATAACCTAAAACAGAAATAATTTTAGCAATTTGGCTCGTTCAAAACGTGTGGCAGCGTGCAGTGTTTTTTGTTAATTATTCATTTGAGATTAGTAATATTTTTTGTCATTTCAGCTATAATAGAACTCGAAAGAAATAAAATGATTTTCTATTATTGATTTATACTTTAATAACGGACTGTTTTCACAAAGGTTTGTGCAGTCACAATTTCACAAGTTTTAAGTAAATCAAAGAAGACATCTAGTAAATACCAAACAATAAAACTTATCGACTGAGGTAAAACTTAAACGATTATTTCCAACATGTGACTCATTATAATTAACCTGTGACTCATTGTAATCAACTACGCCGAGTCATATAAGTAAATTATCATTGAGTCGTATAAAATAATCATTTTCCCTCATTTCAAGAGTTATTGTCAATTTTATTCTGGCATTCACAAAAATCTTGTTTATATTGAATACAACCATTCAGAGAAATAGCAAACAATTTACACAAATTATAAGTTATGTAATAAAGAAAAACTGTACTAAAACGATTAACGATTAATTTTCTCAAACAAATAGAAAGATTTTAAATGGTGAAATTACCACACGTAATACATGACGATATGAGAAAAATTATGTGGAACCTTCACTTAAAAGATTATTTCCGGGTGCATATAAACTTCTTCGTAACTAAAATAACAACTTCATATCTATTAGATGAGCTAACACGTAGGTATACTGTACAAACGCTATATATATATATATATATATATATATATATATATATATATATATATATATATATATATATATATATATATATATATATATATATATTATTAATGAGGAAGTGAATTATTTCGAACATTAGTCTTTTTATAAAGAAAATTTTCTTGTACGTTAAATACGCTGTGGAGGTATACTTGAAAGAGTATTTCCGGTTGCCTATAAACTTCACTCCTTCGAAATTAAAATGACAGCTTCATATCTGTTACATGAACTAACCACGTAGGTATACTGTAAAACCGAGATACATCTTCGTAATGAGGAGGTATATTATTTCTAACATTGGTCTTTTTATAAAAGAAATTTTCTAGTAGGATTAATATGCTGTTGAGGTTATAGTTGAAAGAGTATTTCGGTTGCCTATAAACTTCACTTCTTCGATATTGAAATGACAGCTTCATATCTGTTACATGCACTGAAATACGTAGATATACTTTAAAAACTCTATGAATCTTCTTAATGAGGAGGAAAATTATTTTGAATATTGGCCTTTTTATAAAAAAAAACTCTTGTAGGTTAAGTACGCTGTGAAGGGGATACTTGAAAGAGTATTTCCGGTTGCCTATAAACTTCATTTATTCGAAATTCAAATTACAGCTTCATATCTGTTACATGCACTCAGTAGTTAAGTAAATTCTACAAACGCTATAAATCTTCGTAATGAGATGGTAAATTATTTCTAACATTGGACTTTCTATAAAAGAAATTTTTCATTAGGTTAAATATGCTGTAAAAATATGCACTAACTACGTAGGTATACTGTAAAAATGAGATACATCTTCGTGATGAGGAGATAAATTATTTATAACATTGGTCTTTTTATAAAAGAAATTTTCTAGTAGAATGAATATGCTGTGGAGGGTATAGTTGAAAGAGAAATTAAAATGACTGTTTCATACTTCATATCTGTTATAAGCACTAACTACTACGTAAGTATACTTTACAAACGTTATACATCTTATTAATAAGATAGTAAAGTATTTTGAACAATGGTCTTTAAAAAAAAATTTAATTGAACTACCCATCCTTCTGAATTTTTTTAAGTGGAAGAGAGAAATTGGATAAATTTCTTTAACTTATTACCCTATACTCATTCAGTCTGGTATCTACTTATTTACCTCCGATATAAAGTACATAAGCCGAAACTTTGACAGACATGACAAGTCAATTTAGATTAAAATTTTTCTCGATTTGAATGGTCGTTATGAAAATGACATATTTAATCGTGATTCAGCATCGACCAATATTTGTATTATCATAATGAATGGAAAAAAACACAAGTGGAAGATTAAATAAACCAAGCCGGGTGTGTGAACGATAAAAAAATATTTTGATTTACCTTTTCATGAATTTATATATCATAATTTGCATACATAAATAATGAAGTCACACTTATCGTTGAATGTACTAGAGAGGAATCGAAGAAAGTAAGTGGATACTGGATTGAAATTAGAAAATTTTCAAAAACTTTTATATATTTGTTTAATTTTTTTCTAAAATTCATGGAAATGTAGGGAAATATATATTCACCCATCATGTAGTATATACAGGGTGTCTCAAGTAAAACTTTCCACCTGAATATTTCATTTAAAATAGTTTTAAAAAAATTTTATTTGAGGAGGACATCAATTTAAATTATTACTTGTTTCGTAGTTCGACGTAGATCTAGGAATCAACTTTGAAATTCCATGTGGCAGTAGAGAGAGTAGAGAATAGGAACGTGAGTTTTGGGAAGCCCTAGAGCGTTACAGCATCTTCACAGCCACTTCACATTAAGTTTAAGGGTAGAAAATTTTTACGTGGAATCGATTTATTTCAGGGAAATTCTATGTAGTGGTTTGAAATGTTTTTTCTCACCACTGCAATTTTTAATTGACAATTTTATGCATTTCTGCAGGTATCAGCTTTGTGCATCTCTTCAGTGCCCCCAAATTGATTTAACCCACCCTTTATAGGATAGTGCTCGAGCACCGCTGAAAATCATAGTTCAGTGATATAGGTTGAAATATCGACCACTTAGGTATAAAAGCGTTATAGTAAGGGATTTTGGTGGTAACAGGTACAAAATATGCGTTACTTTAGAAAAAGAACTGTAAGTGGTCGAAATATAGTCAAATATTAACCACCATCCACCGTAAGGAGCGGAAGTACCGTGTTTCGGACGTTCTCGTGTGAAAAAAGTCATATCTCTAGTTTTTGACCTAAAACAACAACAATTGTTAGTGTATGAACACATATATTCTTGATAATGTGTTGTTATTATTTTGTCTCTAAAATTTATTTTTATATGATATAGTTGTTCAAGATAGATGGGCGAGAAATCTCAGTTGAAAACACTGCCAGATTGTCAAATGTTGGGGATCATTTACTACAATTGACTACTTTTCGGAGGTGTGCAAGCAAAAACAAGCACAAAACAAATACCTACAAGATCAAATGTGCAGTGTTCCAAGTGTGAAATCGCTTTATGCATTGAATGTTTTGCGCCATTTCATAACAAGTATGTCACGCGCTAGATGGATACTGGTCGATATATCGACCAACAAAAAACTATGTGAAATAAATTTTTTTTTGTCAAATTCTTAATAAAAATGTTTTTTTACGTCCAATTAAATAAACTTCTGCAAAGAAAATTTTCTCGTTTCCCGCAACTTGCTCTATCTTTATAGGGCAAGTAGTTATAAGAGGGTTAAGAATGTGTATGTAAAAAAAATGTAACCTCAGCGACGGAGCTCTGCTGCTCACGTGTTTTTTTCAATAGTGCCAATTTCTTTTGTCTAATCTAATGGAATCGAATAATTTAATTTAGTTAGAAAAAACGTGCGGGAACATCAGATGAAATTTTCTTGCCTATAATAACCGATAAGTAATCTTATTATCTTTGAAGCTAGCTACCTTCGAGCAAATTGAATTGCCTTTGAGACGCGAATAACCTCGCCTTGACCTGCCCACGTTTCCGATAACGAAATTAGTCGTTCTTTCCTCGGTTTCGATGGAATTTGTATGGATGAATTCAACGAATAGCTTCGCCTTCGAAACTGGGAGAGACGATTTATGTTCGGAAATAAACTTTTGGATTGCGACGCTTAAAAATTCAATTACACGTTTGATTAGAAATTCCAGGACAATTTTATTGCTTCATGAAATTAATGTCTGAAAAATGTTTTACGCTTACTACCGGAAAATTAACTTGAACATTAAAACTATACTCATAAGCAGCCGTTTCCAATTCTGAAATTTTTTTTTATGCTGTTTTTAGACTGATACAAAATAAAATGAAGGACACCCTACTGCGTAGGACTAGGAATGATAAAACCCCTCGGCGCATGTGCATGTCGTCAATATTTTTTGAATGTACCTATTATATAAATTAAATAACAATGAAAGTCGATTCTACGAATGAAATGAAGGAAAACTGCAATAAATGTATTAATAAGTCGATATTACGAATAAAATCCGTGAAAATTTAGCAAAAATATTCATTGTTTGACTGTCGAATTTGAATATTCTATCCCGGCTCATTTTGCTGCAAATTATGAATCAAATTGATAAGATATCTCTATGGATGGGAAGCAGACACAGATGCAGAATCAAGCTTAAGCTATCAACGTCGCTTGGTTACCGTGGCACACAGACAGAGCACTTCGACGCATGTTTTGTAGGACTTCGTACATATCGACCTTGGCGCATGCGCATGTCGTAATGCCTATCTAAAAAACGCTATAATTTTTTATTCTTCGTTGGGAAAAAATTGGGAACAAAACTTCTCTGATTAAATCATATGTATTTTATCGATATCCGTTGAAATTTTTAAAATCGGACCAGATCCCAACTTTTTGTAGTGAGAATTTAGCTTCACCTCGGGGTAAAAACGCTATATTTGTTTATTCTTCGTTGGGAAAAATTGGGAATTCAAATTCCCTAATGAAATCATATGTGTTTCATCGATATCCGTTGGAATTTTTAAAATCGGGCCAGTTACCAACTTTTTGTCGTGAGACTATAACCCCTTTAGCTTCGCCTCGGGGTAAAAAAGCGTGAGCAGCACAGCTCACTCATTAAGATCGTATTCCCTCCTCATTTTTGTTTATTCTCACATATAAGTTGTTAAGTTCCTAAGTCAATTTGAAGGGGCTGAAGAGTGCACAAAGCTTGAACACCTCGTGAAATTTTAGCATAAAAACTGGGACGGTGAGAAAGACATTTTAATCTCATTCTAACAAAATAATCCAAAATCCTTAAAAAAAAACGCTTGAAATATCAACATAAAATTGTGTTGAAAGAAATCTTAAACGTCAAATGAACATTCCTTTCATCAACGCAATCCAAGTACCAAATTTCAAACGTCTAACTCAATCAGCAGAAACTGTGGAGGTGCGCAACACCTCAAAAATCAAGAAAAAAATATGTTAATAATATAGGTATTAAAACGGCGCTGGTAAGGGTTGAAACCACTAAAACGCACCTTCATCCATCCACGTACCAATATTTTGCTGGATTAACCCTGTCCGGGCCCCTAGGCAAGAACCCTGTCCGGACCTCTAGACAAGAACCCTGTCCGGGCCCCAGGTCTTTTCAAGTTGATAAAGGGATGTAAGTAACAAAAGACAGGGCCGGCCTAAGGGGTGTGCGAAGTATGCAGCCGCACACCCAAGCCTTTTGGAGGGGCATTAAATTGACCAATTTTTGTAAAAAAAAATAATAAATTTAGAAAATTTTTAGAAACTGATTTAAATATTGGGTAGAAATATTTAAACTATACTCGCCGGCATATCATTGGAAGCTTGGACACTAAACAGTTGTACACTCCCCTCTACACCCCTCGCCCAGCGTCGTGCCAGTTTGTGGATTGAAAAATTAATTCACACAGCCAAAAATCACAAGCTTCCAATGATTTGCCGCCGACTATGGAAGGAATTTTGTCTTAAAACTATTACAGTAAAAATTCAAAGTAAAACCGAAGATCTACCCAACTACCCCAATGAGTTCTGAAATACAGTAAGTCTGATGCCCTTGACCAAGGTCCAAGGTCAGTAGAACAGTCGTCTCGTGGCGGGACGCGGAGAATGTTGTGACTCATCTTCCTGCCTCCCTCCCCCTCACCCGGCATTTCTAGCCAATTGGCGTCTGAAATTAAGATCGCAGCGCCGGAACGGCTAATATCGGTACTAGAGCATGGGCCATTAACGAATTGTTTACATTGTTTGTAATGGTATTTACGTTCATTTTATTTTAAGTTTTCGAACGTTTAGCTTCGTAATTTGTGTTTTTTGGACTTCGTATTTTCCAATGGTTTTTATCATTGAACATGAAAATCAATAATAAAATAAAGGAGAGGACGAATAAATTAATTGGTTAGAGGAACTATGTATACATCATGAAAAGGCAGTATGATAGAACACCTATTTATTTAAAAAGTAAAAAAACTTTCAAAAGTTTCGAGGAAACATCTCTGACATGTCTACTTTCATGACCAACTGAAGAGGTTTTGAGTATAATGGACAAAACTAAGTACTTACCAGCAAAACTGAAAGAAACAACATGAAATAAAAGAAGAATTAACATGAATACTCTGCTTGAATGATTTGAACGTAATAAGTTATTATATTTTTTGAATTTTCCTGACGTATAACAGCTATCCTAAAAGTACGGTGGACTTCTAAGAGTCTGGTTTTTTTATAGAATCTTTGTTTTTCCTGGTTATATATTGAATATTTAAGTTTTTACCTAGCTATAGAGTCAAGTTTTATTTAATATTCTTGATGTTATGATAAACTGTTATTTTGGTTGTGCAAATAAACATCATTTGTTATTATTATTTTAATAGTATCTCTGGTTGTTACATGAAAGAAAATACAATTATCTAGAATCTCTGGATGATGGCCCAGGTTCAGATTCCGATAAAAGTGGAAGATTTTCGTTGGAATAGCATTGCACTTCAAAAAACCCTAAGTTTTCGGTTAGCTGAAAATTGCACATTATCAGTTGGTATAATTCAATATGGAAAAATCCACAAACTTACTGCGGGGAAAATAATTATTCTCAGTAAACTGTAAAGAACAACTCTCTTATGTTCACAAGAACAATGAAGAGTTAAGCTTTCATTAGTTTATTTGACATAATAGTGATTATAGTACAAGGAAGAGTACTGAACATATCAAGTCAATCAATAATGAATCAAATTGTCATACATAAAGGACCCCGCACATTTAGTTAGAAAAAATGACGACAGTTAAATTCGCTCAGTTTTGGATATATTATAGATACTGGCTAGCTTTAAAACATATCAATTTTAAATTCTGTTCCCACGACTGGTTTAGGATATAGAGTGGTCCAAATGTCAATGTCCAGAAAAATCATCTTCACAATTTTAAAAAGTGATGTTAACATATAGATTTTCACTAAAATATGATAACTTCACTGAAAAGCCGCTTTTTTAAGAAAGCCATCCAAATAACTTGAAAATGAGTCGTCATATACAGGCTGTTTACTCGATGAGTTTGTGTATGTGGCTTCAACTTCGACAGTTTTATGTCAAAAAACTCTATTTCTAGCTCAACTGATAACAGACGATATCTCAAATAGTGAAAGAAAATAAAGCTTCCTACCATGTATAGTTTAGAAAAAAAATGGTCCAAAAGTTGAAGTCTCCGAATTTTTTTTCTTTATTACTTGAAAACTTTTTATTTGTGAGGTACTGGAGAAAAAGTGATTCAGTTTTATATCAGTAAGTCGAATAGTCTATAAAAGGCACATAACTGACGTTTAATACTGACATTTATATACCGTGTGTTCATTTTTACAGGCATACCTGGTAGATAAATAATAATGTATTAATTATTTTTCATCTTGAGTCCTATAGTAGCGAGGTTCTTGAATGAAGAATTATTTTTACACTTTAATTTTGATCAGATTAATATTCATAATTTAATGTCTCGATTCGGATCATGAGCTCATGTTTCAAAATATATTGCACTTTTGAGGGTAGGTAAGTATAGAAGCATCTCGTTACTGGCTATGTTTCTTGATGATAACCTTGTTAGGTTGAGACTATTCTCGAGATATAAGAATGTTACAAAGTACCTGCTATGGATTCAGTATAATGAAGACCGGCAGTCGGTATCGGGGTACTACTGTACCTGCAAATCAGGTGCAAGAACACTCGGAACATGTGCTCATGTGGCAATGGTGTTGTGGTACCTTGGTTATTCTCGTATGCTCCCGCACGTGAAATATCCTTCCATAAAAATTATAGATTCGGTAATCAACGCGAATCCAAATTAATATTCAAATGTGAAAATAATTGTTTATTCAAGAACCTCGCTACTATAGGACTCAAGATGAAAAATAATTAATACATTTTTATCTACCAGGTATACCTGTAAAAATAAACATACGGTATATAAACGTCAGTTTTAACATGATATGTGCCTTTTATAGACTATTCGACTCACTGATATAAAATTGAGTCACTTTTTCTCCAGTACCTCACAAATAAAAAGTTTTCAAATAATAAAGACAACTTTTGCACCATTTTTTTTTCTAAACTATACATGGTAGGAAGCTTTATTTTCTTTCACTATTTGATATATCGTCTGTTATCAGTTGAGCTAGAAATAGAGTTTTTTGACATAAAACTGTTGAAGTTGAAGCCACATACACAAACTCATCGAGTAAACAGCCTGTATATGCCGGACTCATTTTCAAGTTATTTGGATGGCTCTCTTAAAAAAGCGGCTTTTCAGTGAAGTTATCATATTTTAGTGAAAATCTATATGTTAACATCACTTTTTAAAATTGTGAAGATGATTTTTCTGGACATTGACATTTGGACCACTCTATATCCTAAACCAGTCGTGGGAACAGAATTTAAAATTGATATGTTTTAAAGCTAGCCAGTATCTATAATATATCCAGAACTGAGCGAATTTAACTGTCGTCATTTTTTCTAACTAAATGTGCGGGGTCCTTTAATGTTCTACAAGGCGCAAAAGTGCACAAAAACTGTGTTTTTGGACCTTAAATTTCAAAAAATTCCATACCCCCCAGACCCCTCTGCAGGGGCATAAAATTTGAGTCTCGCACACTTGCAATTTTCGCCTTAGGCCGGCCCTGACAAAAGATGATCGACTCCAGGTATCCTGTTACTTTAAAGTCTTATATGATATTGCAACAACATGGTTACTTTGACTTGATGCTGCAGCCTGACTCGTTAGCTTTATTGAAATGGTCTTAATGAATAGAGTATAGATCATGATGAATGATGATCCAGGTTGCATGATGGGTGAGGAAAGAGAAATGAGACGGGACCCGGTTATTTTAAAGTTAATCTTGTTAAACGCAATAACATACAATAAACGAAAGAAAACAGTTTTTTGAAGTACAAACTGGAAAAAGTCAACTTCCAAGATATTTATTGTTTTTCTACAGTACAGTAAGTTTAAATAATAACTTTTCTAACTTCATCAACAAGATGTTGATGCCCAACAGCGTTTTTCATTAGACGAAGTTCCAGATGAAGACTGTAAATTGTTGTTTAGGTTTTAGAAAGATGATATTTACAGATCGTATCACGCACTTCAGATCCCAGAGTTCATATTTTATTAATTTACCATTACTTAAAAATCAAATGAAGGAATTAAAACAGTCGTACGTTTATATTGGTAGTAAGTACAGAAAAACAACAAAGTTACATAACCTTTAACTTAAAAAAAAGGCTGCGCATGCCCGGCATATTAATTTGTTAGGCGCTATTTCAAATACCGTCTGTCGTTATGCTCCGTAAATTAGGGCTGGCGGTAACGTTATTTAGGGACGTTGCGTTAAGAATCGAATCGCGCATAGGTTAAATGTCAAAATACGTATGCTCTAATACTGCCTGACGCTATTTGGGTTACCGATATCTCTCTAATAGGCCTGTAAAAGTAACGAAAAGTTTGTTACCCGTATGTATTCGTTACTTTATGATTGGAGTATTCGTTACTAAGTATTCGTTACTTTCGTTACTTCCGTATATTTTACCGTATATACGTTATCGTTACTTTCGCATGTTTCGTTACATTCGTATTTCGTTATCGTTACTTTCGTATAAGATTCGTTAGTAGTTTACTTTAGATATACCGTATATACGTTAGTTTCGTATGTTTCGTTACATTCGTTATCGTTACTTTGGTATAAGATTCGTAGTTCGTATAATATAACGATAATTTGAAAGATTTAAGCTCATATTCTTTATTGCGTTAATATTTATGTGTCGTTATTTATACTTAGTATGATTTATTGGATTATAGGACACTTTCCTGTAGGCTAGGGTTATAGATAGCTGATTGCATTTATTAATTACAATAAAATTCATGTGCATATTTGTAGGAAACACCATTGATGCATATTATTACTGAAATAACGGCTTTTGAATTTTTTAGGTTTTTTTTTTCAAATTATTCAACAGAGTGATCAAAAAAGGATATTATTTTGTAATAATTTCAAGACTCAAAACTCATTATTTTCAAATTGTTCATCTCCCCTTTATATAAACTCTTCGTTCAATTGCTTCTAAGATTTAAGGCTTATTTTATATAACATTTTGAAATAAAATATAGTTTCACATAAATTGGTTTCTGCAGATTACTTTTATTAGGGTAAAATTGATGTTCATTTAGTTATTTGTTAGTCTTTGAGGGATCGATTACAAGCCAAGTAATTGTATTATTCCAATACGGAATCAGGATCCTGTTCTCGGTAGATGGTTTATTGGAGGACAAAATACCGACAAACACTGGCAAATTGGTATTTTTTTAAGGTATGTGAATATAATAATTTTTTTGTGATTTAAATTTCAAAATTTTTTTTAGAGGCATGTCTTGTTTTTTTTCATGTTTTTCTTTATACTTATTGAAAAAAATTTTATTATCAAATATGTGAGTGTTTAACTGATGTAATATATGTAGGTAAAAAAGTAAAATAAAGTTCGTGTGACTTGTGGTGGTCATCTTTTCACTCGTACATCTAATAAAAATTAAACATCTGACGTCACGGTTATCTACCTTAATAATTATTACCCAAAGATAAATTTGAATTTTTTTATATGATATTCATAAACAGAACAGTAGTACAAATACATGCTTAAAGTCATGCGCAAAGGAAAAATGCGAAAGTAACGAGTAACGATGCTAGTTCGAAAGTAACGAATCGTTACTTCGAGTCTAATGAAGTATTCGTTACTTAGTAACGAATACATACGGTTTGCCACAGCTCTACTCTCTAATGAATTCAAACGGTTCTGAGACATTGTTGAACGAAGACAGTTCATTAGTTCTACTACTCGATACTAGATGGTTCTGTATGTATGAAGTATTCCATTAATTGACAACATTCGTCGAAAGAAAGCAAGAATATTGTTGAGGAATTTCATACAAATCTTCAAATAAAATTTTCATTCGATGAAATTTTTTTTCTTGGTGTGTGCAAGGGCCCCTAGTCGATACGGGGCACCTAGGCAGTTGCCTACTCTGCCTAATGGTTAATCCGGCCCTGTCTGGATGGATAAGCTTTGGACTTGCACAATAGCACAAACACCACGAAAAAATAAAAAATCCCTACATAAAAATGGCGGCGAAGAGAAAAAATAGTTTATACCCCCAAAAAGAATTCTCATAAAATCAATCCAAGTACAAATTTCCAATTCTCTAACTCAATTTGGAGACTCATTTGAGAAGAACCTCAAAAAAAATTCAAACTTGTGGTAACAGTCAAATTAATTAATCTGAAAAAAATTCATACTCGAAGAAAATAATTAATTATTCTAGTTTTCCGCTTCTCTCATAAGTCATAGTAATTGTTCTCATAAAGACTTTCACATCTTTATTATATTTATAAGAAAGGTCTACTACATTCACATACTGTTTTCAATATTTCACGCGCTTTTGTAAAAATTTTAAAGAAAAGTGGAAAATACAGGAGAGGACAAGTTATCCGTCTTGATACAAATCGTCATTCTCCATAAAATGTCTACGATATTCTAACGCGACTTATTATGATATCTATAGGAGATAAATTTTGACAGTAAAATGAGATGAAGTAGCTTGATTTATCATACTGATTGCAATAACAATTATCAGTGTAATAACAAAGAAATTATTCATCATTATAGATATATCTCGCGTTGTCTATAATTTGCTTGTTCTCGAGAAATAATGAACTGATTCATCATCATGGAGACTATAGATTGAATTATTTCGCAGAATCCGTCGTTCCTACGTGATAATTTATCATGATGAACAAAAACAAAACTTGATTTTACTATGTTTATTATCACAAAATAGCTAAGAAATATATACTGATATTGCAATTTCGGTCATATGCCATCATCGGTCAGATCGAGTTTAGAAATAAATAAAAATGTTTTACTTTTTCAAGGAAATCCTAGTAGTGTTACTAGAGATGAAAATACAATTGAATTATTCAGAATCGTTGGAAAGGACCCCGCACGGGAAGCCATGTAAAATGGTTCTCGTTGGAATTTCTTAATTTTTTTATATGTTTTTATATCCTTTGTTATCACCATCATGTGAAAGTTTTAAACAGTTTCTATGTCTAGCTTCGATTTTATGAATTTTTGAAATATTGCGATTAAGCCAATTGCGATAATTGTTTAAAAGAATTTTTCCATGTGCAATTAATTTATTATAATATTTTTGAGAAAAATTATGTGAACAGTTTCCGAAGAATATATATATTTTATCATTTTCCCAACAATTTCAGATCAGTACCTACATGGTGGCTCTGAAATAATCACAGAGTTGGTCAAGAATTAAATTTCATAACATTTTTTGAAATATTTTCTTAAAAGTTTTATTAGTATTATATCAAACTCTTTTGAGAAAACATAAGGAATTACACGCCTGGACAAAAAAAAATTCGTTCTTTGTCCTAGAGTTTATTTTATGATTTTCCGGTCAATTATGCACCAAAACGGAACGAAATAACCTTTCTGCTATATAAAGTTTGCTTTTGAATATTAGAAAAAAAATTGATGTCATTGTCAGGAGCAGAGGTTAAAGTTGTAGTTTTTATTGGTCCGCAAAGTATATCTACTGATTTTCGCCGATTAAAAATTTCCAAACTTGCTTCCAAACTTGGGTTCAAAAAGCAAGTTGGAGCAGTTTCAAAGCAGTATTCTCTGGATTTTCAGAATGTAACAAAGCTGAAAACTACCAAAAGCTAGTTGAAAATATGTGAATTATGAAAAATTTCAAAACTAGGATGTTATTAAAAGTACATAATATGCTGCATGTTCGTTTAAATACGTTTTGAAAACGTTTTCATCAAGATATTATGAACTTCGAACAACGTTATCAAAGCCAATAAAATTAAGATATGAGGGGAGACTATATTTGGGGTTTATTGAGTGAAAGCAGTTATGAACATAAAAGAAAAAGTGATACTGCGCACTTTTGAATTATTTTCCACTTTTTGTAAGTTAGTTTGATAGTCAAAATGAATAAAAATAATATATAGATATAGGTAGTTGTATTGATTTTGCATAAAATAAAATTTAAAATCACAGATTTTTAGAAACATCGTTCAAATATATGTTCTCCTGGATACAAAAGCAAACTTTTTCATGACATATAATTTTTTTTTGTTCAACTATGATCCAATTTACCGAAATTTCATACTTTAATGTCAATCTCAAATTTTGTGTTGACCCCTGTTATCTAAGTACTGAAGGTATCTAGTTCTGGCAGTAAAAGGCCGTTTTCGTCCAAATGTCGTGAGCAAACACGCACTATTTCCGGAACATAAATATTGCTTTTTATAAAAATGTCAGTAATAAAATTTGTTGAAACTCGCCCTAAATGATTTTGTTCATTGCAAATTACACAAGACGCATTCGCTGATTGCTTTAAAATATTCAGTTTTAAACATTCCGAATCCTGTTGTACCATTTCAATTTCTTCATTAAGAGATCTTGAACAATTCAAACAAACTCGAGAATTGTTGTTAAACTCCAAGGCAGGGTGGTTCAAGTTTTCTCTTCTTAAAATAGCTATTTGCCTCTTGTGTTCATTGATTTCAGTATTTACCAATCTTGTTGTAAATCTTACTTCACATAAAACATTACGCACATAACAATTGACACGGTTATTATTATTATTAAATGGCATGTTTTTAATACAAAAGTAGAACTAAATAATAATTAATGATTAAAAATTGCTTAAGCTGAATTAAAAACTAAACAAAGGTACAATTTGGTTGACATTTTTTCATGATGTTGTCGTTGCCAACGCTGAGCCAACCAATACTTTTCTTAGCTGGTATGTGGTGAAAAATCTAGGAAGTCGATTTTCGCTAGTTTTGTAACTGCCATGTTGAGCTGTTTTGCTTACCTATGTAGGTCGGATCAGAATACAATTTTATGGTTTGTATTTAGGTGGATGATGAATAAAGTAGCGTCTTTAATATTTAGATTTTCTCAAAAGTGTTTAATATAATACCAATAAAAGTTATACTGTTATATAAATTAATTTTTGACATACTATTTTAGAGTCGCCCTGAAGGGAAAAGAATCATTTCTGATCTGCAATTGTTAAAAAAAGAATGAGAAATATATATTATTCGTGAAATATCTACAGTTGGTCCCAAAGTTATAATAACAAAAATTATTTCACACTAACAAAGTTTTTAAAGCATTATCACATTTGGCTTAATCGCAACATTTCAAAAATCCATAAAACCGAAACTAGACATAGAAACTGTTCAAAACTTTTACATTTTATTGATAACAAAGGATATAAAAACATATAAAAAAATTAAGAAATTCCAACGAGATCCATTTTATATAGGTTCCCGTGCGGGGTCCTTTCAAACTCAATCATAATACTAACGATAATATCTCGCTGATTGACTTGATTTATTCCCTAAATTTGATTTATTCGAACCATAATATATATATTCTTCAAAGGCCACTATCTCTAATAACTACATATATAAGAAAAAACATTTTTATTTAGTTATTCAGTTAAGAACTACTCCCGCACCTCACTAGTGACTTTCGATACAGTGCAATATTATATTCTTTTGGAAAAATACGAATAAAGAGCGTGAACAACAACGCTCGGTCACTAAGAACACCAACTCAATTTGGAGCGGCTGTGAAGCTAAACGAATATTTAAGAGCTCGAAAAAACATTAAATTTCTACATGCATACATACATAGTGGAGTAAAAAAACTGGCATCCTCAAAAGGCTCTTCGTAACACCAACATTATTCACACACAAATTTTCAACACTCAACTGAATTTAGAGGGAATGTAGAGGTGAGAAATGCTTTCCTGAAGCGTTTGCCTCATCCCTAATCCCTCCAAACTGTTAAAGGAAGCTGCATTTCGGACATCTTGTTCTAAATTGTGATAGTCATCAAATAGAAAAGTTTTCGCCATTGCGGCTAAACCTCCCCACACTAAAAATCTAGAAACTCGCAATTTTGACTGAAATTCACTTCCACTTTCGTGGTATTCTTGTGAAATTGTCCATTATTATCGAGAAAAATTAGAAAAAAATATTTTTGAAGCTGCAATCTATAGTGATAGGATATTTCACGTTAATTTCATGTAGAATCTAATATTAAAGATTGAAAATAATCTCGATACACCATTTGAATATCTATAATTCTAATAGGCCAAGCTACCGAGATTTTTTCATGTAAAAGAAAACCAGCTCCGCCATTGTGTGTAAAATAGTTCCACATGATATAGTGATATGTTTTTCACTCGACTTTATTATTTATGTCTTTGTTATTAACAATTTTATGCAAAAAATCGTATAAATACTTATTGTAGAAAATGAAAAGACGAAAAAAATTAGAGGTCGGACGACTCGATCAGACCCTTAGTCTAAGGGAAAATTGGAAAAAACCGGCCAAAATGCAGTTTTTTAAAAAGTTCATAACTCGGTTATTTTTTGAGTTGTAGCGTAGATCCTCCGGTTAGTATTATTTATCAATATAAACTTTATTTGTGCGAAGAGCAGGAACTGTCCGATGCATAGTTTTTGATCTGTGGCCATTTGAATATTTTGCTATGCAATTTTTCAGCAGACCTGAATGCGACAGGTATGGTCTGATTTCAATTTACAAAAAAAGATTTTGAAAGTAGAATTCTCATAGTTCAAAACGTTCATCTTGGTTTTTCATGAAAACGCTGAGAAATATGTTAAACATAAAGCTGAACATGACGAAAAACGGCCGAGAAATAACCGTCACGTTCAAAATGCCGACGCTTTCTAATGTCGTGCTTATCCTTGCCTGCTGCCATTTTTCGTCATGTTCAGCTTAATTTTTAACATATTTCTCAGCGTTTTCATGTAAAACCAAGATGAACGTTTTGGACTATGAGAATTCTACTTTCAAAATCTTTTTTGTAAATTGAAATCGGACTATACCTGTCGCATTCAGGTCTGCTGGAAAATTGAATAGTAAAATATTCAAATGGCCACAGATCAAAAACTATGCATCGGACAGTTCCTCCTCTTCGCACAAATAAAGTTTATATTGATAAATACTAACCGGAGGATCTACGCTACAACTCAAAAAATAACCGAGTTATGAACTTTTGAAAAAACTGCATTTTGGCCGGTTTTTTCCAATTTTCCCTTAGACTGAGGGTCTGATCGAGTCATCCGACCTCTCATTTTTATAGTCTTTTCATTTTCTACAATAAGTCTATTGACACCATCACGATTACTCTGATAGTTTCAATTTGATAAGCAAAAAACTAGCGATTTTTTGCATAAAATTGTTAATAACAAAGATATAAATAATAAAGTCGAGTGAAAAACATATCACTATATCATGTGGAACTATTTGACAAACAATGGCGGAGCTGGTTTTCTTCTAACACTTTTTGCACAAAATGCTCACTCTAAATCTCTGTAGCTTCGCCTATAATTACAATAGCAAATTTTGAGTTAATTTCACCTAATTCATTAATCAAGGAAGGCTAAAAGTTATCAGAAAGTTATCGAGAGAATTGTGTCGAAATAATAAACAGCTCGTGTACTAAACACAATCGTTAAAAAAATAAATATCTCTATGCTAAATCATCTGGTCGGATTTTCAGTATTTTTCATCATTACATCACACTAATTATAAGCGCCAATTATTGCTTCGATAATTATATAATATGAGCTAAATTTAAAATTTTGACCGGAGAGAAAACTTTCATTTTCGTAATTCTGGGTGTGAACACCTCAATTATCACAAGAAGTTCATCAGACGAATAAAATATAGACACACTGACCACATGTCATGGGCATCATTAATTATAAACGTAAACAATATGATTGACCTTCTCATGTTCCCGAATGTCCTTTTGAAGCAGATCGCATTGCGATCGCAAGATTGATGTTCAAGCTACGAAACTTTGCTCTAACGCTGAATTAATAGAAGTGAAATTGAAATTCTTCCGATATTAAATTCATATGCATTTTTGGAACGAAGTTCCTTACGGCAGGCTCGGAGGAGATAGGAATTTCGCTGCGGGACCAAACTGAAAAATATGCGAGACTAAAAGTGTGACGGAAATAGACTGACGAAAGTCACGCTTTTAGTTAACACAAGCGAATATTGTATACCTTTCTCTTTCTCCCTCTTTCTTTCCGATCTCTTATCCCTTCTCTTTCTGATCCCACTCCGCCTCGTCAATCGTCAATGCATTTTATATGTACTCATGAATTCATGTACCTACAAGCAACTCGAAAACGTCAGATGTGAAACATCGAAATAATTTTGTATAAGTTATACGCATAAAAGAACAGATTACGATAGGAATCTGATATGGCATAATGAAATGAAGCTTTACAAATTTGTTCCATAAAATAATGACTACGTATAGGTTAATATTCAATTATATAGCGTGGCGATACGTTATCCTTTCGTTATATACACTCTTGCGTCTAAATTTTACATTGCGTTGACGACCGAGTGGTCTAAGTGCTGAACCCTGGTGTGCCGTATTTCTGGGTTCGAATCCCAGAGGTGACTCCTGGCTTTTTTCATTCTTTTATTTACAATCTCGTAAGAGCCCCACATTTCAATATTAATTATTTCATCTTGGATTAGTATAAGTTATCACTTCTGTCGTGCCCCCGACACGCACATGTTTCGTTTTCGCAAATTGTGGTCCTTCTATATTATCCGAAGGAACTTCGTTCCTACCTATGTGTCCCATGACACCGTTTTTCTTGTTTTCTAATGCCACACTCTGTATTCTATTAGTTCATAAAATTGTTCATATCTTTTATAGTTTTCGAAATTATCGCCCTTTTAAACGTGAAATCTCCAATAGGTTTGTCCCCAATATTTTTTTTAAAATTGAAAATGATAGATTTCTAGGTCAAAGTTTACAATATATATAATATAAAGTTTAAAAATATATAATCAATAACTTTTCGAGTTATTCGTAATTGAAATAACTGACCGGTTCGAGGCTACAAAACGTTACCCTGGCGTAAGGCTAGGCGCGTGACGTCAGTTACCTGCTGCTAATATGCGACGGAAGGCACGACACTTTCATGATACAATAAACGGGTTAGTTTTTAATGTATTTTAATAAAATAACATTCTTGACGAAGTGATAAAAACTATAGGTTTATTCAATAAAAACTGTATATTATAATAATTTAAAAGTTTTATTTTTCCAAAACTGTATTGCAGAGTTAATAAGGAGTTCCGTAAATTCCGCATCATAGTTTACGTCAACAATAGTAATTTTTTTTGTTGTTTCAAAATCTGGGCGTGCTATACAAAATATGCCCTTTTTAACACCCTTTGCTAACATTTGCAAGTTTATTTGGGCTAAATATTTTTCTGCTATTTCATTTTTAGAATTAATATACCGCGAAAAAGATTTTTCTGAAGCGGGACATTTTATTTCAATAACCGAATCTTGGGTCACCCCGTCGGGTGAGGCTGCTATAACTCCATAGTCTTTTAAAATAATGAATCCAACTTGATTCACCTTAATGTTGAGCTTTTTTTCCAGTTCACTAATCACATTTTTTTCTAAATTTCTTCCTCTTTTCATGGCTGGAGTATCAAATTTTTTTGAAACGCCCATAATTTGAGATACCAAAGTACCGTTTGCCGTTTTGCATGCAGCAGCTTCATATAATTTTGAAGCGGTTAGGCGACCATAACGAAGTTGAAACCAGAAGGAATCCTCGCTTTGAGTATGGCTAAGTTTGCTGGCGTTTTCAATTTCCCCTTGGGTTACAGTGGTTTTACAAAAATCAATAAAATCATCCGCAGTTTGGTTAAGACCACTTTTGATAAAATGTTCAAGTAAGTGATGGACGGACAATTTTTTGCTATCACTAACCGGACTGTTGTGTAAAAGCAATGGGCATACGTAATTTTTTTGTGCTGCAGTCATTTCTACCACTTCATTAAAAAAACAGTCGGTATTTACACTGGTAATGGAAGTTTTTTTAAAGCTTTTCCAATAACAATCACAATATATATATATATATATATATATATATATATATATATATATATATATATATATATATATATATATAATAAAGTATAAACTTTAAAATAAAAACACTTGGCTTATGTTTCACAATATAAAACATCTTTAGATACTGTACTTAGCAGTAATAAAAAGTCGACATGTTTCGAGCTATGAACTCATTATCAAGACTGACTACAGGAGAGTATTGCATCGTAATTTATAAAACAGACAAAAGCAAAGGTGATACCTGAAAATCAATTTGTTCGTTTACAAGGGGTAATTGACTATTATGGGCGGAACTTATTTCGATAATTTCGAGAAGGTCAAGACGTTTACCCTTGTTACCTGAATGTAACAATTTGGTTTTGTTGAAATCCAGGAAGTGATTGAATTTTATACAATGTTCAGAGAAGCCAGTGGTATTTTTGTTTTGTAAAATTGACTTTTTATGTTCTTCAACACGAATATTTATATTCCTTCCTGTCTGTCCAATATAGAAAGCAGGACATTCGTCGCAAAATATTTTGTAAATACCACTGTTTTCTCCGATGTTAGATTTTTCTTTATTATTGACCAAGAATGACTTCAAGTTTCTTTTATTTGTACAAATTGTTTTAACGTTATTTTTCGATAGTCTGTTACAAATTTTGCTACTCAAATTAGGCACATAATTTATTGGGAAGTATTTTTGTTCTTCATTAATAGTTTGCGTGGGGTATATTGAATGCAACAGATACTTTCTTCGTTTTTTCCCAATGAGCTTGTCGATAAGACTTTCATTGTAACCGTTATTGATGGCTAATAATTTAATTGTATTAACTTCAGTTTGAAAATTTGTTTCCGATAATGGAATCGTGAACAACCTATGTATGAACGAATGAAAAGCACTGAGTTTTATTTTAATGTGTTGGTTACTGTCGCTGTGAATTAAAGTATCTGTGAAGGTTGGTTTTCTATAAATGTTGAAAGTAAGAGAATTCAAATTCCTAGCAATCTGAACGTCTAAGAAATTCAAGGTACCGTTTTCGTTTTCTACTTCTTTTGTTATATTTATTATATTGTGAAACATAAGCCAAGTGTTTTTATTTTAAAGTTTATACTTTATTCTTTATGATGTTTCACCAAGTGATGTGCGAGAATTCAATCTCAGTTATATATATATATATATATATATATATATATATATATATATATATATATATATATATATATATATATATATATATATATGAAATAGAACGGCATTGATTGTGGACTAATACTCCGACAAAAATTTTTACAATAGGAAAATTGAAAATAGAAAAAACATAAAAATATAGAATATAAATTAGACCCCTTGCGACGCAACAACGGATATAAACGACATAAATTATCCTAACGAACGTGCACTGCAGCATAGAGAGAATTTGGCGCCGGATGAGGCAGCAGGTATGTGACGTCACGCCAGTGAGAAGGCGTTTATCTCAGCCAAACAAAACAATCAACTTCAAACGCCGCTGTTATATTTCGAATTGATGTTTTTTAAAGCAAACTTCGATTATTGTTATTATTACATTGAAAACTTGATTTTACACTACTTTTATTGTAAATTAATTTTTTTGTGGACAGACCTATTGAAATTCAATAATCTACAAATTGATTCGACATTATCTGTTACGTGCGATATGTGATAAATAGTATATATTTTTGAAAATATTTTATCGAAACCGTCATGGAATTAAATCCCACAATGCGTCGCGTCGAGATTCGATTCTAGCTGATTGAATTTAATTTTCAAAAATCACGCTTGAACAGCAAACCGAATTAAAAAGTAGAAAATAATTTATTTTATTGAAAAAAAATATGGGAAGTGCATCGTAGTTGAGGAAAAAAGTTGAAACCAACGAAGAAACGTACCTCAACATCAACCCAAGATAATTATTAGCAATAACAGGCTTCTTGAATCTCAAAAAACTCGATTTTATTAAAAAGTTGACGTTTCGCCACGACATTCGTAGCTTTATCAAAACTTTTCGATAAAGCTACGAATGTCGTGGCGAAACGTCAACTTTTTAATAAAATCGAGTTTTTTGAGATTCAACAAGCCTGTTATTGCTAATAATTATCAAGAGATTATATATATATATATATATATATATATATATATATATATATATATATATATATATATATATATATATATATATATATATATATATATATATATATATATATATATATATATATATATATATTTATATATATATATATATATATATTATATTATGTGGTAAAAGTTTGTGATTTCCCTCACTATCTAATTAGCAGATCTAATTGCTGATATTGGACTGAAGAGCACCAAGTAACAACAGCCTAAAAGTGAATGAAACATAGTGGTCTGTTTTTAGACTTCATTTTTTTAAATTCATAAACGCCAAATTAATTTTAATCCTTGAAAAGATTTGAGAAATTCACGAATTTCGTGACAAGACGTTAACTGTTTTATAAAGCCGATTTTCTAACTCAAATGGCCAGTTATTGCTAAGAAAAGGCAGGACAAAATAGTTATTTATGTACCAAGTGCGTTATATAGATCCTAACGCCCGATGGGCGTTAGGATCTAGTAACGCACTTGGTGCGTACAAGATTTAATTTTTCACGAAAAAATTATTTTATTATAATGAAAAGTCGATTTTAAAATCGGTTCATTGCTCCTATACTTTCCATTTTCCTTCTCATAGTAGGCATGTCATTTGTTGATATTTTCACGTTTGTGAATATTTTTGTCATCATATTTACTGAATGTCATTGCTACTTTTCTTTGTGTAGTCTTACAGAAATTGTAACCAACCTCCCTTTTTAATAGAAATTTTTGCCCTAGCTAGCAGGGAGATTGGTTAAACATATTAGGGTTCTGATTTGTTCACAGTCACATGTCATTGCTGCTTTCTTTGTGTAGTCTTATAGAAATAATGGAAATGAAAATGAATTTACCCAAGAATATCATAGAAAATGCAGCCAAATCTGCGAATAATTCATTGCCGGATAAATGCAGAGTCGTATACGACAAGGATTATGAAGTATTTAATCAATGGAAGTTGCTTCATTTCTCCTCGTACAATGAGCGGGCGTTATGATCCATGTCCGCTCATAACGCCCTAGGGCACAATGAGTATTTATAGCAACCGTATCTAAGTTAAAATCAACAAATAATATACAAGCGAAAAATAAATTATATTATAACATCTCGAAATCATGATCTATTATTTCATGGAAAAATAAGACTGAAATTAAATTAATGGTTGCTGCACAAAAATAATTTAACTAAACGCTGATTACTATTTTATATTACCAAGAATTTTAAACTTTAAAATAAAACACACTTGGCTTAAGTTTCACAATATAATAGTATATTATTCAACGAGCACAAAATGATTGCTATTTTTCACGAGGGTGAAGTTTGCGACACGAGCTGCAAGCGAGTGTCGCAATTCACCCGAGTGAAAAATTGTAATTTTGTGCGAGTAGAATACTATACTTTGTCCAGAACTTCTTCGAAAAAATTGGTAATAATCTGCATTTTCAACAATAAAAACAGTTATCGAAAGCGTTGACATAACATTTTCTGTGTTCACTGAAAACTGCATACTCATGTAAACGTCAACTATTTCACTTGACATCGATTTCATTCCTTTCTTTCATAGACCGTGAGCTAGCGCACATGAATTTGGAGTCATCGATAAATGTCTGGCATTTAGAGGTATGAAAAGTGTGATTCAGTTGATGAAAATAAGGCTGGTTTGAAGGGCCGACCCGTGTTCGAAAATTTGGAAAATTAATTTCCTTTTGCATAAATAAATTAGTTTTTCACTGATCTCAAAGTGTCTGGCATTTGATACAGAAATAGACATCAATAAGTAACTCCCAATTTTCAAATGCCAGACGGTTTCAAATAGTCGAAAGGGTGATTCATAGGGGTGAAGTTGCAGAACGAAGAACAAAAATTCATCGTTTTCTTTTTGTCTGGCAATCGAAACAATGAAAACTATCGTCATGAAAATGATGAAAAAAAATTGCCAGACGGTATCCAGTGTTCGGAGTCGAGTTTTTCTGTGGAAAATTATGTGAAAATTTTTTACATTTTTCAGTGATCACTATTTGTCTGGTATTTTGAATACTTGAAATTGATACACACATTTCCCATCACAAAAAATTTGCCAGACAAATTGGCAAATGGAAAAATGGTGCCAGACGAAAGAAAATTCGTAAAAAAAAAATTGAAATTTCATTGATTTATTTTCGTCTGGCAATTTGTATTTCAATTAGAAATACAACTACAAACACAATATACAAATGCCAGACAAGTTAAGCTGTTCGAAAATGTATAAATTAATTGAAAAGATATAGCAAAAATAATGAAAAATTTCATTTTTTTGTCTAATTTACACCATTTATTTATGTCTGTCATTTACAATTTTTTATGGAGTAGTATATTTATACCTTGCTTGAAATGCCAGCCTGGTTGGGTTGTTCGAAATTTTAAAAAAAAAAACAAATTTAATAATTGTAACAAATTTTTGAAAATTTCGGTGCTTTTTTTCGTCTGGCGACTTGTTTCTCAAAGAAAAATAAACTTTGAAACTTAAATTAAAAATGTCAGATAAGTTGGGCTGTTCGAAAGTATATAAATGAATAAAAAAAGTTTTGAAATAATCTAATTTCTCATTTATTTTCGCCTTTTCCCCTATATTATAAGCTGTTAGTACTCGGGAAACGTACTTACTACTTACTATTTCCGGCCTAAAAAATTAAAAAATTAGAAAATACATGAATAAAAGTTTTTAATAGATCTAGTAAATCCTGAATGGATAGTTTTGCGTTGCAATGTCGATCTATTTTATATTGTTATGTACCGGGTGGCTAGATAAGAATGCAAAGTGCTATTCGTCGTAGAGACTTGCGGTAAAAAACATTATAACAAAAGTGGACAATAGAATATCCTAGAAATTATTTTCAGGTTTCCAAGATGGCCGCCAGGGAGCGTAACCGCCATCTAAAACTTTAAAAGTGGTTTTTCTCTGAAATACTCCAAGTAAACGTATCACAAAAATATATGCGTTTTCAAGTTGAGCTTCAATCGAGTAATTTTCGTTTGACACTTTTTGACGTTTCTATTGAAATGAAGTGGTGGGGAGTGAATCGATGCTTTTTTAAATGAACAGCTTCTGAATGAGTGAACTCTGATTTTAACAAAGTTGGTCTCGTTGGGATAAGCATTTATTGTTTTCTCAAACTTATATCCCTGATATGTCAAGTTTATAGTGATACCGCTAGAGCGCGTTTTTTGATATACTAACAGAAAATATTCAATTTCTCTGAAAAATTGAATGCAATGACCTGACTTTTTTTCCACAAAAATGTACTGTTACGACACCAAAAAAGGATACTGAAAACAGTATCTCGATATCTTATTCGCAGACCAAAATATCGAAGAAACAAAATTCAGTTATCATGAAATTCTGGGAACACTCCATTACACCGTTATTTATTTTCATTTATTTGGCCTGTTTCAAGAATCAATGATGAAATTACATTATTTTATGATTTTTGAATAATTGTGTTCTTCGTTCAAAAAATTCAAACAAAAACGTGTAGGGGTATAATAAGCAATGAATATAATGTGCAAGTGCAAGGTAGTCAGAATATGGGAGGAAAAATAAAAGCGTGAAATAAAAAACAACAAATATAAATAAAAAGATAATAGTGAAATGACAATTTCAATTTAAGTTGTGAGTGTATTTTCAATTATTTGTTATTTTTTAAAAACACTTTTTAGTTATTTAAAATTCATGTTTCGAAAAATATTCTCCTGCCATTATATTTCTTAACTCGAATAAGATTTAAAATGTGAATTTTTTAATTTAAAGAGATTTTTCTTATTTCTCAGATTTCATTGGCAAATTACTTCCGCTGACAGCATCAAATTCGGGAAACTTTAGCACAAGAATAGTATCTCGAGTAGCAATAGCTCATAATATAAGGAAAAAGTCGAAAAGAAAAGAGAAATTAGATTGAACAAAAAAAATACTGAAATTTTTCATTATTTTTTTTTACCAATATTCAATTCAATTTTTTATTAATTTTCGAACAAGCCAATTGGTCTGGCATTTCAACCTAAGGTATAAAAATATATTTTCAATCGAAATGCAAAATGCCAGACAAAACTGAATCGTTTGAATTAAAAAAAAACATGTTTTCATTAATTTTTATTATTAATCATTTAATTAATTATTTATACGTTTTCGAACAGCTCAACTTGTCTGGCATTTATAAATTGTATTTTTAGGCTTATTTCTAATTCAAATACAGAATGCCAGACAAAAATGAATCAATGAAATTTTTATGAATCATTTAACAACTTTTTTATAGATTTATAAATTTTCGAACCGGCCAATTTGTCTGGCGTTGAAAAATTAATAACATTTTATGATACCGCAAACACAATGGCCCTCTTATTTAGTACATTAAGATCATTGAAAAATTTAAAAAATTTTCACATAATTTTCCACAGAAAAACTCGACTCCGAACACTGGAAACCGTCTGGCAATTTTTTTTCATCATTTTCATGACGATAATTTTCATTGTTTCGATTGCCAGACAAAAAGAAAACGATGAATTTTTGTTCTTCGTTCTGCAACTTCACCCCTATGAATCACCCTTTCGACTATTTGAAACTATTTGAGACTGCTAGTCTCAAGTTTGGACATACATTTTCAGTGTGACGTCATGCAGTGTGTAATAAACCATTATACACACTAGTGAATAATAGGTATAATTGTACTTCAGGAAGCACACGCATAATGAATGATTTATAGTACAGTCGTGGACAAAAATATTTAGATACTGTATGTAGCAGTAAAGGATACTCGACATGTTTCGAGATATGAACTCATTATCAAGGCTGTGCGAGAATTCAATCTCAGTTTATTACCAATATTTTATGACGGAACTCCTAGAAAAATGAAGATCCTTAATTATTATTGGGTTTATTGATATTGTATTGGGATTTCGAAATAAATGTTTTCTATATTTATTCAATCCAAGTGAGAAACGAAGGTTATGCATATAATCAGTGCATATATTAATTATTTTAACTAGTCGGATTGAATTCAATAAGGTTTTCACGATGAAATATCAAGACTGAAGGCTAACTTGCGATCCAGCCAGACAATATTCCATCGACATAATACCACACATCGCGATTTCATTGTTATTCGCATTTTCTCAGGTGAAAAACTGAACAATCCTCCCAGCAAACAAAGAAAGCGAAAATAGTAATTTACATTACGTGAACCTAATCCTAATACTATTCAGACGCAAATGAATTGCTCGCACAACGCAATTACGCAAATTCCTGCTGCGTCGAACGCTACTGAATAATGCAAGTGAGTAATAATATAAAACACTTACGTTAGCCCGATTGAAATTATTATTGACAAACAAACGTAGTATCTGTTCGCGATCTGCAATACCTAAAATGCTGTTGAACTATTTTTCTGAGATACTCTTGAACCAGTATATTTTACATAATTTTTATTTGATCAATTTAATAATTTGTTGCGACAACGCATGATTTTTATTTAATTCTTCGACTTGTTATCTGATTATAATAGTGATAAAGTGAGAGTATTCAGAGATGTACATGATTATAATACCAGATACTGTACGGACTTCATCCTGAATAGATGTAACACCACCCCCAAAGGCTAAATTTTGTTTTGTATAGGGGCATTGATTGAATTTAATAGACTTCCTGCACACATCGAAAACTGCGACAGTTTGAACCTAAGTATTTAAAAGAATTTAAAAAACCTGACTATTGATATTGGACTAAATAGCATGTAATTAATAACTGAAGACGGCCACAGCCGTAATAAAAAAATTTTGAAAAAAGATAAAAAGTACCCTATTCTTTGACTTTTCAAAATCAAAATAATTTGGACCTATTTCGAACATTACGTGGGTAAAGGTTTCTGTGGTTTCCCTTACCATCTAATAATAACAGATTTGAAGTTTAATATTGGACTGAATAGCACGTTATAACAGAGAACAAAAAATTTGTATGAAACATAGTAGTCTTTTTTAAGTATTCAAATTTTTTTCAAATCAATTAATGTCAAAGAAATTTAAATTTTTCAAAAGTTTTGAAAAAGCCACGAATGTCGTGGCGAAACGTCAACTTTTTAATAAAATCGAGTTTTTTGTGATTCGCCAAGCCTGTTATTGCTAATAATTATCAAAAAGTTGTGTGTATATATATACAGGGTTGCGATAAAGTATGGAACCAAGTAAATATCTTTCGAACGAAAAGGAGAATATTTATGAAATTTTGCAGGTAAGTCCAATGGCGCAAAATGCATCTGATGTATGATTTTTTGTTGATAATATACTTCCGGTTGTACCGGAAATAGACCCTAAGTCGCTTATTTTAAATGGGATACCCTATACATTATTACATTTTTGGATTCTACTTAAGATTCTAGACAGATTCTATGCATCATGTCCTATACCTAAGTCTAAGCGTTTTTGACATATTTATTTATATGTTATTATAAATTTGAAACTATCAGAGTAATCGTGATGGCGTCAATAGACTAATTATAGAAAATGAAAAGACGAAGAAAATGAGAGGTCGGACGACTCGATCAGACCCTTAGTTTCAGAGAAAATCGGAAAAAGCCAGCCAAAATGCAGTTTTTTCAAAAATTCTTAACTCGGTTATTTTCTGAGTTGTACCGTAGATCCTCCGGCCAGTATTAGTTATTGATATAAACTTCATTTGTGCGTAGATCAGGAACTGTTCGATGCATAGTTTTTGATCTGTGGCCATTTGATTATGTTACTATACAATTTTACAGCAGACCTGAATGCGACAGGTATGGTCCGATTTCAATTTACAAAAAAGATTTTGAAAATAGAATTCTCATATTTCAAAACGTTCATCTTGGTTTTCCATAAAAACGCTGAGAAATATTTTAAAAATAAAGCTGAACATGACGAAAAACGGCCGAGCGCTGAAGAGTAGTTGAAGAGGGGGGGTAGAGCAGCAGGCAAGGAGAAGTATGACATTTATCAGCGTTTTTATGAAAAACCAAGATGAACGTTTTGAACTATGAAAATTCTACTTTCAAAATATTTTTAGTATATTGAAATCGGACCATACCTGTCGCATTCAGGTCTGCTGGAAAATTGCATAGTAACATAATCAAATGGCCACAGATCAAAAACTATGCATCGGACAGTTCCTGATCTTCGCACAAATGAAGTTTAAATCAATAGCTAATACTGGCCCGAGGATCTACGCTACAACTCAAAAAATAAGCGAGATAAGAATTTTTGAAAAAACTGCATTTTGGCCGGTTTTTTTCGATTTCCTCTCAAACTAAGGGTCTGATCGAGTCGTCCTACTTCTCATTTTCTTCGTCTTTTCATTTTCTACAATTAGTCTATTAACACCATCACGATTACTCTGATAGTTTCATTTTTATAAGCAAAAAACTTAAAAAACGCGATTTTTTGCATAAAATTGTTAATAACAAAGATATAAATAATAGTCGAGTGAAAAACATATCACTATATCATGTGGAACTATTTTACAAACAATGGCGAAGCTGGTTTTCTTCTAACACTTTTTACATGAAAAAATCTCTGTATCCTGGCCTACTTAGTAGAATAGGTTTATTTATGTCAAAAACGACGATTGCAATCCCTAATATAATTATCAATTGTTCCTATAAGGAAGCCTTTTTTACTTACTTTGGGTTAGATTCCTTGTTGAAAAGGACCCACTCTAATAGATTTTGAATAATATTTGGATAACTAGTTATACAGGGTGTGCAAAAAATAAGATCTAAAATGAGATTGAGAAAACTGACAAAAATCAATTTTTTCAAATGGAAACCCCCCATATTCTTTATTTTGTAGTATTAAGCATTTAAAAAGAAGGTAACTTTGTATGAGGTTATCTTCACCTAAAATTTGAAGTTTTCGAAATATTGCCAATTTGATATTTTGATATGGCAATTTTGCATTCAATCGTTAAACAATTAGATCTAGAATAGCGACGATCGTATTTGAATTTCAAATCATCGTTATACTCGTTTATTACTTACTACATATGCATACACACAACATCAATTTGTTTATCTGAACGTTTTTTTACGGTAATGTAAAAAACTCAAAAGAAGTTGAATTGATTTTTGTCAGTTTTCTCAATCTCATTTTAGATGTTATTTTTTGCACACCCTGTATGACTAGTTATCCAAATATTATACAAAATCTATTAAAGTAGGTCCTTTTCAACAAGGAATCTAACCCAAAGTAAGTAAAAAAGGCTCACTTATAGGAACAACTGATAATTATATTAGGGCTTGCAATCGTCGTTTTTGACATAAAAACCTAAATATGTCAAAAACGCTTAGACTTAGGTATATGACATGATGCATGGAATCTGCCTAGAATGTTAAGTAGAATCCAAAAATGTAATAATATATAGGGTATCCCATTTAAAATAAGCGACTTAGGGTCTATTTCCGGTACAACCGGAAGTATATTGTCAACAAAAAATCATACATCAGATGCATTTTGCGCCATTGGACTTACCTGCAAAATTTCATAAATATTCTCCTTTTTGTTCGAAAGATATTTACTTGGTTCCATACTTTATCGCAACCCTGTATATATATATATATATATATATATATATATATATATATATATATATATATATATATATATATATATATAATAATAATAATACTTTATTTCAATTACAACAATAATTAAGACAAAACAATACAGTTTAATATATATATATATATATACATATTGAATTATGTAAGGTGGTTGAAATCCATAACAATATTATTAGGCAAAATCATGTTTGTTTTTACCTATGATAAAACGTAATATTGTTCAATTTCAGAGACAGATAAATTCAATATGTTAATTGAAAACCTGGTAATATTACTTCTTTCAAGTATGAAAATTTTCATTCGAATTTAATATTGAAGTAAGAATTGGTTAATCATCATAGATTACATATAATTCTGAATTGATTATACAAATAATCCACTATTTGTATGATAATGAGGGATCCGAATGGATAATTAACTAAAATAAATTTTCCTATATCTATGTAGAATAAATTAATCTACAGAATTACTAAAATCCTATGTATGGATAATAATACATATATTTCAGATAGTTATGATAGCATAGTTATTCATTGTTTCCATTATATGTTTTCATGTTAATATTGTTATCCGAAAATATGTTACATTGAATTATTTAGGGCTATGCCTAATGAGAATATTGATTTTGTTTTAGTGAATTCTGAATAAACTTTACCCTGCTGAAAAGATCATTTTTTCAAATAGTTTTTATTTGCTCTCGAAGTAATATATAATTCCTAATATAAATAATTCTGTTTTTCCATTTAATTACTCTCAAACTCTGCAAATTTATTAATTTATTGCATTATGTCTGCTATTCATTACATAACCTGGTGTACCATGACCACTCTCATAATATTATATATATATATATATATATATATATATATATATATATATATATATATATATATATATATATATATATATATATATACATATACTTATACATACACATACACATAGACATATACATATACATATACATATTCATATACATATACATATATATATAAAAAAAATCTTCAGTTGAAAAGTACATTATTTTATTTATCTGCGCTAGTGTTAGTCCGATATTTGAGTATGTCAATTAACAACTACATACAATGTAGCTTCACGTTTATCACTGGTATCATCTATCATCTTTCTGGTTTATTAATTATTCATAACTTATGCAAATCATGCTGCTGATCAGGAACTGTGGATAAATGAGTTTCTAATTGGATTTAATGTGGCTTTTAATAACTGAATGAGAACAACTCTGATAAATGTATTATTCAACTATAATTGCACCATGGTGAAAGCAATTAGTTTCATTCACAACGAATATGTATGTAGGCATTTCTTATGAAAATATGTAACTAATTCAACATTGAACCTACATGGATGATTAAAGACAGACAAATATAAGAAATTAGACTAGAATAACAAAATAGCATAATTTGTTTCGAATTGAAGTGTCTCCATCTAATGTACTTAATTCTATGATTCATCTACAAGAACCACAAAAAATTACTACTTAGAAAGAGATTTTCCTTCTGTACTGATGCAAAAGTTCACATCAAATATTCTTCAGTTGATTAAATCAGAAGAAAATCTACTTTTGGAATGGATTTCAGCCGATTTTTACTGATTCTTATGAGCTTATTCTAATTAATGAATATTATACATTGAAATAAAAAATTACGCATGTAGAATTCAAAAGATGTGCTTTTGATGCATATTGTGACAACTACAACAGGAGTATCAAGGCAGAATATTATAAGCAGCAAAATATTAGTTAATGATAGCGGGAGAGACGGATGTCGTTTCGCCAACTGATGCTAAATTTGAGTGTAAACACTGTAAAAAAGCAGTTATAAATTTTAACAAGTGCGTGAAATGCGAACAATTATTTCATCCAAAATGTTTAATTCAAGCGGCAAATGCGAAAAGTGCGACTTGTCGTCATGAAATTATGAATCCGATTTCTGAAATCCAACATGGCGAAAATCCTAGTGCTACTTCCAATGATGGCGTTCTTGTGATGGAGAACAAATTGTTGAAACAGCTAATAAGAGAATTGGAGTCAAAGAATTTGATTTTGATCGAAAATTGTAATTTATTAAAGGAAAAAATTGTCGTTCTTGATGAGAAAATAATGTTAAATGAACGACAAATTATGACCTTAAAAAGTTCGAAACAAATAATCGATACTGCAGCAGCTGTGAAGGAAGCCAAACCGATGAACATAAAAAAACAGTCAATAGATAAAAATGATAAACACGTGAATGAGTCAACAAATTCAAATGTGAATGATAATTTGAAGATGAGTAAGCAGGGAATTTCCCAAACACAGAATGTATCGAAAATAGAAAAGCGTGATGTTGCCGCATCTATATCAGAAATACAAACCAGAAATAAATTAGACACAATAATAAATCTAGAAAACGATAAGATAAATTTAAAGAATAACAAAAACGATAATGATGAATTCAAACAAGTCAAAAATAGAAAAAAGCGTAACTACAGAGTGGGAAATGCTGCTAATACTAATGAATTCAAGGGTAATGAAAAACCTGAAAAGAAAATATGGCTATTTGTAACTAGAGTACCTGATCATGTAACTGCAAAGAATATTGAAGATTATATTAAAGAGAAAACTAACTCTGGTGAAATATCTATAAAAAAAACTTCCAACAAGGAACAATAGGATCAACAACCAGTCATTCATGATCGGAATGGAACCTCATTTGAAGGATAAAGTTTACGAATCCAATTTTTGGCCAAAGAATATATTATTCGATCGATTTAATTTTAAAATGGGACAACATTTTCTTGAAAATCATCAAAATACAGAGCAGACATTTCTTGGTTGAAAATAAAAGAAATACTTCAAACCGGTTAATTACCAACAGTAAAGAAGCAGATACTCCGCCATTTTGTTTGATTCAACAAAATGTGCAGTCCTTGAGTACATCTCTAAATAAACTTTTGATTCTTGTAAATGAACAAAATTCGGATATTCTCGCGATAACGGAACATTGGCGATCAGAAGATGAGCTTAGTAAATATGTATTAGACGGCTACAGCCTTGGTTCAAGTTTCTGTAGAGAACGCGGTAAACATGGTGGTAGTGCGATCTTCCATAAAGCTGACATAATATGTGTTGAAAGGTTTGACCTAAAGTCATTCAGTGTTGCTAACGTTATTGAATGCTCGGCAGTTCAGCTATCTTATAAGTGTAATAAACTGATTATTGTTTGTATTTACAGGCCCAACACTCCTCCACTCAGTAATGTGTCTCTTTTTCTCACTAGACTACGACTTATTTTGGAGATATGTTGCCGTAAAAATATAAGTTTAATAATCACTGGAGATTTCAATATTGATTTTCGGAGGTCAGATCGGGATTCTCGAGCGTTCTTGTCTCTCTTGGAGCAGTTCGAGTTACAGGCTACAAACATGGAACCCACACGTCATGTATCTGGTGCATGTATAGACAATGTATTGACTAACTGCTCGGGAACTACTTGGGTAATGGAGTATCACATTTCTGATCACTCAGCTCTTAAATTTATTTATTATCTTCTTCCACGTTCTTCTAAGACTGACACCATTCTGAGGAGAAAAATCAATAAAAAAACAGTAGATGATTTTGTATCTAAACTGTCAAAGATTAATTGGTCTGACATTTTCTCCATGTCAGGGGACATAAATACCTCATGGAACTCTTTCTTTCTACGTTTTAAGAATATTTTTGACAAAAGCTTTCCTGAAGTGCGAGTTGTGAAAAAGAGTCCAATTGATTCCTTCAAAGATTCTCCTCAAATTTTTTCTTTGAAGAGTACTCTTGATTCTCTTTTTGTTATGTCCTCGGTGAATCCCGAATTCATTGAAACTTACAAATCTTTTAAGAAACGCTATGACAAAGCTATATCTAGTGAGAGAAAAAATCATCTGGATAAATATATTTCGGCATCTCCTAATAAATCAAAGGCAGCTTGGCAGGTCATCAACTCTGCCAGATATTCCTCGAAATCAAGTGGCAACCCTATGAAATCAGGCGAACCCAATAACTTGGCGAGCAGCTTCAATGATTTCTTCGTCAACATTGTGGCTGCTACGGACTGGACTATCCCTCAACGCCCAATAATGGAAAGGTAACTCGGATAAAGGAATCGTTTTTCGTTTTCCAGGTTTCTAGGGATGAAGTTATCTCTGCTGTATATTCTCTCAAAAATAAGAACTCATGTGGATACGATGAAATACCCATGTTTGTCATTAGGGAATCGATTGGTCAAATTGCTGACCCTCTTGCACATCTTATTTATCGCTCATTTACCGAGGGTGTCTTTCCTGACTCGCTTAAGGTGGCAGTAGTTAAGCCACTGTATAAGAAAGCTGATGTAGAGGACTTAAATAATTACCGGCCTATAAGTCTACTTACGTCGTTTTCGAAAGTTTTTGAGAGGATTCTTGCAGACAGGCTCCTAAGTTTCTTCAGAAGGTTCAAGATTATTGTCAGCTGTCAGCATGGTTTTGTGCGAAATAGGGGTACAGAAACGGCAGTCTTTGAACTGACTACTGCCATACTCATCGCTCTTGAGAAGGGTGAAGTACCGTTAGGGCTATTTTTCGACTTATCGAAAGCTTTTGATCTTATTGATCACAAATTGCTCCTATTTTTTCTTGAAGCGTGTGGGATTAGAGATAGACAGTTGGATTTAATTTCCAGCTACCTCACAAATTGTAAACAGAGAGTAGTGTTGTTGAGAGGTGGTGTTTCATACGTATCTGAGGACCGAGTGATTACGAAGGGGGTACCACAGGGTAGTATCCTGGGGCCACTTTTGTTTCTCGTTTTCATAAATTCGCTTCCTGGAAATTGCTCATATAATGACTGTAATGCTATTATGTTTGCCGACGACACGAATTTTCTCATAAACTCTACGGATATCAGTGCTGCTCTGGCTTCTGCGGTGTCAGTTATCAATAAAGTGGGAATTTGGTGCGATAATAATAAACTAAAAGTCAATCTACAAAAAACTGAGAGTGTCTTTTTCCGATCATTCAGGTCAAAGGTTGCTTTCCCGAAGTTTGTTGGTGATGTCGAGAACCAGATACCAGTGAGAGATTCCGTGAGTTTCCTCGGTATTGCCTTGGATAAGAATTTGAGATGGGACCTTCACATTGATCAGCTCAGAAAGAAGCTGAATTCGGCCTCATTTACCCTTTTTATGTTGAGAGATCTAGTCCACTTGCATGTCCTAAAAATTCTATATTTTGCTAATTACCAATCTATCCTTTCCTATGGTATCGTTTTCTGGGGGGCTCCATCCACTCTGATAGTCTCTTTATTTGCCAAAAATGGACAGTTAGATCTATGCTTCGCCTCGACTACAGACAATCTTGTCGTGGTCTCTTTAGAAAGCACAATTTATTCACTTTCTATGGGCTGTATATATATAAAATTTTATATATATACAGTATATATATAAAATTTTACATTTTTCCATAAAAATCAAGATTATTTTGCAAAATTTAAGAATATTAATAATACAAGGAAAAGTGTTCCGTACTTTTTTCCTATTCATTCTACCACTCTACGTGAAAGAGGTACAGAGTACATGGCACTCAAGTTGTTCAATATGTTACCTAAACATCTACAGGTTATTTCAAATCATGGGACCTTTAAGAGAAGCATTCACAAGTTAATTATGAAATGTAAACCTTACTCGGTCGAGGAGTTCAGGGTTTATTGTTATAAATAAGCTTCTGTATTTTTTTTTGTGACTTGTTTCATTTTTATTTTGTGCATATTTATATTTAATATTTGTACGAATAATCTATGAAATTAATAAACTTATTCTATTCTATTCTATTACCTAAGATATTTAGTGAATGCTGTTTTGCAGAAATATGTAAAATTATTGATTATTGATTGAAAGTGATAAATTTCACTACAGGTTTATTTTACATATTTTTATGCCATAATAGAGAGGTAATTGCATTCCAATATAAACATTAATAGACTAATGACTAGATAAAATTGATTATTTGTCTCTGATAAGCTTTTACAAGGAGATAATCAATGTCTTTCCTCAATGATTATTATTTTAGTTATGCTCATATCGTTATATTTCAAAATATATTGAAAAATTACATACTTGATTTTATTATGAATCTTTCATCAGTGAATGTACATTGCAAAATAAGCTGCTGAAGTGTTCAAAAATTAGCTACTATATACAAATAATAACATACCTATACAAAATTTTCTCATATCTTTATATAACTACTTTTTAGTTTATGAACAGTTAATCGCTAATCAAATATACAAAAATTAATTCTCATAGTATGTCTGTGATGTACAAATAATTTTAAAATAAACAAACTTATTATAATATTAAACTGTATATGTTTTGATTAGATATATATCAGTAAACACATCATCACCAAGTTTAATTTATAATGGCGCTACCAAACTATATTAATCTATTCCTACCTTCATTGTAGCATGGTTGAGCATCTCTTGCCAGGCATTGTCAAACTGCCACTCGTGTTGATTACTCATAAATCGTTGCTCAGCTAAGGCCACTGTCTCTTTCGCAGCCGAGTGAATTTCTGAAATATTTTAATTTATGAATGTCCAAGACAATAAACGCACCATTATCTTACCATTAGCTTTTCTGAATGATACTGCAGCTTTCTGACACTCTATTTGTGCCCTTTTGGCAACTTCTGCAGCTTCATAATAAGGTCGAGCACGTTCTATACAACTACCAAGTTTCTTTAACAATAGCTTTAATCTTCTTGTCGATTCATTAAGTAACATTCTAAAGGTAGTATTTGCTTCCTAAAATACGTAATTTTTAGTAAACAAAAAGATAAATAATATTTAAAGCATACTGAGAAGACAGAAACCTAATATTTCAATCTTTGAAAAGTTATTAATGATTCTAATATTGAGTTACTGAAATAGATACTGTTATGGAATATCTCATGAAACATAAAACAATTCATAAATTCAGAGTACATATTCAACTAAGAGCTTTTAACAAATATAAACAGATTAGACTAAATTTAGTCTAGGTATTAATTTTTTTGTTGTGGTAAATTATTATCTTTAAGGCCTTGTTATATACAGATCTTGTGATTGTTTTGATCTTCAATGTTTTATTTAAAGTATGTGCATTTCAACATGTGAATATTTACTTACATCATATTCAATTTCCAATTTATTGATATCATCAGTAGTTGCGTTCAGTTTTTCCAAGGAAATTTGTATTCTAGGATCTAAACTATCCTCTGCATCACAATTTTCATTATCTTCCATATTTAAAACTAAAATAAGGAATCAATTTCCACATTCCATTTGGCTACAAGTTCCTTTTATTTATCCGAATACGCGAATGACGTTGATACTGTTTATACCTTTTTAGCTTTCTTCAAAGGTTAAATTATAATTTATTTTCATTGACAATACACAAACACAGAAAAATCGAACCCAGAATCCAATACCTGGGTTCGATGCCACTTCACATTTTAAAATAATTAATAATGACTAAAGGGCAAACTACCTTGGAAAATCCGCAGTTAATCTAACAATAAACTCCCGTTTTCTACAGCATAGTGCTAATAAATATACATGATCATGATAAAGCAGACACAGACAGTGAGGTTCGAGCTATGTTGCCAAATGCTAGGCAAATACATGGTTGAAAGTGCTAGTTGCTATGGTTACAGATGTAAATTTATATGGAGTGCATTCAAAAAATAAATGTACATTCCTGAGATTTTTTTCGAAAAGATATAAAACTTGTTTTTCTATCAATTCGATGATATTGATCTAATCAACTCGAAATAAATAGAGGATACAACATTGAACTTCATGTTAAGAGAATATTTCATGTTAGAGGTTTCAAAAGCACGTCGTTTAGTTTGAGAAAAAAATTGGAAATGGCATCTTAGAACTTCCATTTACTATTTCATGGTTTCTATGAGAATTAACCAATTAACACAAGCAGTTTTAAAACACGACGATGTCATTCAATGTGGTATATTATATCTATTAATTACTATATCATATCATCTTCGGTATTTTCATACTTCATGAATTTGTAAGAATCAGTTTGAATATATCATACAAACTTTATTGTGGAAAAAGTCTCATGTTTTATGTTCTGTGATATAATTTTCTTATTTAAGGTTGCTTTATTAACAATTTATTCATGACTCTATTACTCTATGGAAGATTTACAAATATAGTAGTACTTTCACTTTTGAATGTTTTTCAACACATCAAAATAAAGTTGAATTATTGAATTCGCTTATTGATCAGAGCCATTGAACTTTCTGATCAAACCAGGTACTACCACGCAACACAAACAATAATTATATAGTACCATCTCTCCTTATATTTTCAGACACACCTGTTCGCTGGGTCAGGCAAAATAATGATCTCTTGCACTGCACCGGTACCACGACTCTAACTGGTACAGTCAAAGGTGTCCCCTTTCCATGCTAGTCCATAACTCTCGCTCTTAAAAATTTATTTGGACTGGGTATGAATCGAACATCATCAGCCAAAAGTGTCATAAAAATATATATAGTTTTGAGATGTGAACAAAAATTATACTACTAACTTTTTTCTGTTATCAAAATCATTCAGTTTAGTTGATATTAAATATGAACTTTTTGTAACCGTTTCAAGGGGGACCTTATTCTTGGCGTTATTGAATTAATTTAACGTCACTAACATTCAACTCAAAGGTTCTTACTTATAACTTACCTCCGAGTAATTATTACCTCTATAAAGTTAGCACTATCACATGCGAGATGAGAGGTGGCATAATGTTATTGATTTGTCGCTTTTTTTGTCGTGATTTTGTCGTGCAAAAAAAAAATTGTCGTGAAATTATTTTTTTTTAAAACCAATAGTAGTGCTAACTTGATATTAAGTTAGCACTACCACCTCTGAAAAACGGTCTTCCAATGATCGGACAAATGTCGCATCTGTTGCATAATTATTCGCTTTTTTGTCGTGATTTTGTCGTGCAAAAAAAATAATTTGTCGCAATTTTTTTTCCTTAAATCGATGATAGTGCTAATATGGTATCAAGTTAGCACTACCAACCATCTTCTGATATTCTGATGAAAGTCTCGTCTCGCGCATAATTTGTCGTTTTTTTGTCGTGATTTCATCGTGCAAAAATTAAATATGTCGGAAATTATTTTTTTCATAAACTTAATGGTAGTGCTAACTTGATCAAGTTAGCATTACCACCTCTTGAAAACGATCTTCCAATGATCGGATAGATGTCGCATCTGGTGCATAATTTGTCGCTTTTTTGTCGTGCAAAGAAAAATTTAAAATTTTATCGCGAAATTATTTTTCCATAAATTGATGATAGTGCTAACTTGATATCAAGTTGTTGTTTTTTTGTCGTGATTTAGTCGTGTAAAAATTAAATATGTCGCGAAATTTTTGTTTTTTTTGATGAATTTAAAATTCCCATGGTTGTGGTAAAAAAAAACTTCTCGCCGAAAATACTAATTTCCTTATACATGAAAAAAATTTGATTTGGAAACTTTGAGAAAAATGTGTTCGTTTTACATTGTTTTCAGCAGAAACAATCACATTTTGTTGTACGATATCTGCTTTATATTTAAGAATGACTCTTTCACGCTCTTTCTGACTAACTATGGAGGGTAGAAGTAAGGAGGACAATCTCTGTGTATGAAAAAGTGTCCGTCAAAAATCATCAAATTGGTGGCGCCACAATAGCAAGTGGGTACATTTCAAATGACGCGCTGTTGTCATATTGAAGTCGTTTTTACTTTTATTTACCTCATTAACAAATTCTTACCAACAGATTCATCGTACTCTGTAGATTTAGGTTCAATGTTATGCGCATCTTCGATTTGAATATCACGATGAGTCGATTACTGTTTTACACATTTTAAACAGAAGAGCGGCATTTTTGGACTAGTAGGTATCTTGAAAAAATTTTGGAAGACGAACTGAGTTCTATGGAAAGAAAATACAGTGACTCAAAAATAAACTAATTCAATAAACTAATAAATAAGATAATAAAACACCCATTCAAAAATAAACTACATAACCTAGCTTGGAATCCCTTCCTATTTCATGCTCTCTTGCTATTCTGGCGCCACTCTGGAGGGTTTTGGAACTGCAATTTGCAGTTTACAACTGGACACTTTTGCGACTGTTTTCCAATATGAGATGGTCCTCCTTACTTCTACCCTCCATATGACTAACTAAGCCTCTTCCTAATTCTAACCTCATTCAGAAAGGTTTGATTCTTTTAGTCAGGTGTGGAACTCACAGAAACTCAATGCTTTTAAAAATGCTAGGGAGCATTAGCTGCCATCTAGCGGTGGATATATGTCGAGAAGATGCAAGCTTTCAAGCGCGGGAAATTTTGAATTTGGGAATGTATTTATAACCGTGACTTTTATGATTTAATAGTATATTGTTTTATTAGGAGTGAAAGTGATACTTTTTGTGGCAAGACTAAATGATTGTCGGCTGAACGCAGTCAAGTCGACAATTTTAGTCGAGCCACAAAAAGTGCTTTTCTCCGAATAATAATAATAATAATAATGATTCACTAGCATTTAATGACAAAATAATTTATTTTAATTACCACTTAACAAATTGCGTTGAATCCAAAAACTTCATATATGTGTTATTGACAAAATTTAATGATCAAATTATGATTGGACACCACAGGAGTTGAAAACTTTTAACCAGGAGAAAGCGTTTCGTCCATTGTTATCATTTTTTTATCTATGACTCTATGACACAAATAAGTTGTGTACCAGCAGCAGTCCCCTACTCAGTGTTGTCAACTCTACCTACTTTTAGGTAGATCTACCAACTTTTAGTATGTAACTCCTACCTACCACCTTGGACAAAAAATATCTACCAACTTTTCAAATTTTTGAAAAATGATACTAATGCCTTTAATTTTTTTCATCAATCTAACTTTCTATTTACCTTATCCCTCAACGGGTTTATTAAATATAATAAATAAATAGAGAGAGGACATTACTTCATGCTCTGACATTTTATTTACCTTTTATGCCTATTCGAAATTTGAATTGCGCGCTGCACGCATGAATTTGATAATTTCTTGGACTCGGAGGCTAGGTTAGTGAGATTGAAATAGGTTATTAGGCTTTGAATGATAAACCGAGTTTAATTTGACATTTACGCTTGCACCACAATATAAACGGCGTTCAAGCCGTCTTAAACCTCGCATAATCCAAGTTTAGTTAAACGACGTTTTACAATAAAACGGTGCAAGAGCCTATTTGTTAGCTCAATTTTTTTGGAATAAAAATGTGATGAAGCGACAAAATCTGAGTTTATATTCGGCCTTCTCAGCCCAAAATAAGCAAGAATCCAAAATTTTATCAAAATCGGTTACTCTGGACATAACTCCATATTACCTAAGAGGTGAAATATTTGTTGCCCAATAGAAACATTAATTATGTGTATCATATTATTATTGTGAGGTCTCTAGAAAACTTTTTAAAAAATGGGTGGTAGATCTACCTACTTTTCAAAGTAGGATTGGTAGGAAACTACCAACTTCTGAAATCATATCTACCTCCAAGACAAATTTCGAGTTGGCAACACTGCCCCTACTCTTTATGGTTGTCAACACAACATTGAAAACTGAGGCATAACAATTGCAAGTTGATACTTTTGTAGAGTAGTGAGTAGTATTTTGCCTGAATAGATTTAAAGCATTTTCATTACTGTAAAAAAGAATTATTTCAAGAAATCTTGTATTTGAAGCAGATAATGCGTAATTCATCTAACAAAATATGAACATGTCTCCATATTCAAATTCTTATGGTCAAGAATATGACTTCGACGATGATAAATACGAAGACGACGACGATCAGGAAAATAATGAACCCCCAGAGGAAAGCGATGAAGGTAAATTAACCTAGAACAAACAATAGATACTCTAGGTATCCATGGTCCGTTTAACTCCTTCCTGAAAGAGTGTTAACATCTTAAAGTTGTTTATTGGAATTTTGTTTTGTTTTCGTCGTTATTAGATAATAATGAAATAAAACACAACTTATTTTTTTAGACACAGAAGATGCCAGTGAAACAGATACTGGCCACAATGATGAACCATTGGAAATCAAAGAGCAAATGTACCAGGATAAACTGGCTAGCCTCAAAAAGAAAATGCAACAACTTAAAGATGGTACTCATCATGAGTATAATAAAAAAGTAAGAAAATTGGAGCAACAGTACAAAGAGAGATTACGACTAAATATCTTATATCGTGATTATCTGTTAGAATGCATTGAGAAAGAGTATATTCAGGAAAAGAAAGCTGCTGCCAAAGAATTTGAAGAGAAGAAAATTGATCTCAAGGAAAATCTAATATCGGATTTAGAAGATAAAAAGAAGACAATAGAAGGTGAACGATATTCCATGGAGTTAACAGGTGACTCTATGGAGGTTAAACCAGTGATGACTAGAAAATTGAGGCGAAGACCTAATGACCCTATTCCGGTTCCAGAGAAAAGAAGAAAACCCCCGGCAGCGCAGATTGTTTATCTTTTAGATGAAAAAGAAATTGAAAATGATCTTAAAATCATTAATAGAGAAAAAATCATGACGCCAGTTAGAAAACGGAGTAAGTATTTTTTCAGGACAGCTGTTATTTCTTATATTATGTGTTGATAACGAGTTTTTTTAATATGTAGTAATTAATTTTAGATGATAGTAGTTCGAGTTCTAGTCATCTACATAGCCCATCTCTCCAGATGCCTTCTAGTACCCTAAATGATAATATACCACTAATTGAGACTCGAATAGAAGATGGCAAATTGCTATATGAAAAAAGGTGGTTTCATCGTGGTCAATCAGTTTTTGTTGAAGGAAGGGATATGCTAAAATTCCCTGCTAATATTTCTGCCATTGGAAATGATGCAGTAAGTAGATATATATTTTAGAGGATCTGTTTCATATGAATTCTATTTTTTAAAAAGAGTGCTGATTTGCTATTACTTCTAGTAAATAATTTCATAGTTCTAGATTCAAAACTCATTTAGTTATACTAGGAACTACAGTGTTTACTTTTAAGCAAGTTGAAATACAAATTATTATTAGTCCGACATTCTATTTTCTAATATTAGAGATTTGAGGCTAATAAGTTATGTCTTTCAGATATGGGTGAAGAAATCGGATGGTTCCAAAGTGAGAATATATTTGTCAAATCTTGCCAGAGGTAAGATATCTCTCAAAAGAAGGGCCTCTTAGTTTATATTGATTTTATCGAAAATACATTCAAATGCTTTAAAAAATATTCAGCTATTTATTGTTTTTTAATTCTCAAATAAATATGTCAAAGCAAATGGAACATTTTCAAATTCAAATATTCCCCACTATATCACCTAATCTTGATAATTTAAAAAAATTGTATTTTCAGAGCTAACATTATAAAGTTCTTTACTCTGACATAATTTTCGACTTGATTTCAATAAAAGTCGAAAGGTTTAGTATTAACTATGTTTATAAACTCAAGTGTGAGTTAAAAACTATCTTCGAATGGTTACTACTTCAGCATATTACCTCGAAATAAAAGCCATTACTACTAACAACTAATGAAATGGAAAAGACTTCTTTTAAGTTTTGTTATAATAAAGTATAATAATTAAATATCAATATTAATGTAAACTCTTGAAACATATTTCTTGAACAATTATTCATTTGTAGTTGCGTTTATATATTAAGACTACGTGGATGGACTGTTCAAAGTTGTATAAAGGCATTTAAAAGTTGATATAATTTTTATCAATATCTTCATTGTAATTGATTAAATATTTTCTATTCCCCATAGATATAATATAATTCATAGAAACTTCTGCCAAATTCATGTCAAAATATGCCTAAATTTCATATGCATGACCAGATATGAGTAGTTGCTCTCTAAACATAAACCAAATGAATGAACAAGGCTCTAAATTTTCATTATTATGTAGGATATGTTACGATGCAGATAGCAATGAAGAACTGATTACTCCATGTCGTTGTAAGGTTATTTCTTCAACAAAATTCCAGACTGTTTAATAATTGAGTTCACTTAACAGGGAACAGTAGCGTATGTGCATAGAAGTTGCTTAGAAACATGGTTAGCTGAAGCTAATGCAACCAACTGTGAACTTTGTCATCAGACATTTCAAACAGAAAGAACCCCAAAATACACAGCCTTCAAATCAATATGGAGATGGTTCAAGTATCAACCTACAGCAAATGATGTTGGAAGAGGGATTATCGGAGATTTGTTAGCTTGTAGCGCAATAACCCCTATGGCCATTATAATAACTTATGTCTGCTTATTCTCTTCAGATTACTATAATCAGAAAAAATATCAGTCACCCACTTCTGCAAAATGGACATCAGTGTCACTCTTACTGATGATTGGTATAATGTTAGTTGGTTATTACATGTGGGTTTATTCGATAATCAAACTACATATGAATGTTTGGTATAACTGGTGGCAGAGAGAATGCATCGTTAGGTATATAGCTCCCTCCCAATACTCCAGAATTGCTGAACAAGTGAGAATGATACGTAGAGAAAGCACCACTATTCAACCTACAGAAGCTAATATGGATGCAGAACATATTGAGATTATAGATATTGAAACAGTTGAGTCACATAACAAACTAATACCTGCAATTAAACCTTTGCCGGCAATAAAACCGTTTAAAACAACATCTGGAATTGTTTTCACCATGAAACATATGTTGCCGACTATTGAGGAAGGTAGTGAAACTGTTATCAATGTGCATGAAAGTTCTTCTCGAAATAATAATTCATTCCTGTTGGATAATGAAGGAATAGTCCTAGAAAGTCCTGAGGAAGAAAATGATGTAAAAAGTGATTCTATAGATTTGGATATGGAAAACAAAGTTTAAAAAAAAAAAAAATAATATTACGCTTGCTTCATTCCAAATAAAATATATACATATTGATCAGAATTCATATAAAGAGAAACCTTTGTCGTTTCAAGATTAAGTTTCGTTTATAATTTCATCTCAAAATGACCTCTATATTGAAATACAGTTTCTACTAAATTACATATATACACATACACACACACACACATATATATATATATATATATATATATATATATATATATATATATATATATATATATATATATATATATATATATATATATATATATATATATATATATATATATATATATATAATAGTATATATATATATATATATATATATATATATATATATATATATATATATATATATATATATATATATATATATATATATATATATATATATATATATATATATATATATATATATATATATATATATATATATATATATATATATATATATATATATATATATATATATATATATATATATATATATATATATATATATATATATATATATATATATTTATATATATTTATATATATATTTATATATATATAATTATTATTATATATATATATATATATATATATATATATATATATATATTATTATAAATATATATATAGTTATATATATATATATATATATATATATATATATATATATATATATATATATATATATATATATATATATATATATATATATATATATATATATATATATATATATATATATATATATATATATATATATATATATATATATATATATATATATATATATATATATATATATATGTTCAGAAAGATTTCCGCGGTCGGAAGTATTTGAAAAACTTGGTTCACGGAATGAACCGCGTGAAAGATTTGAAAAATCTCGACGTTTCGGCTCCTTTTGCGAAGCCATCTTCAGGAGAATTAGAAGGGAAATAATTCAGAATCGTGGCCTCAATCTGCCTACTCCACGATTCAAATTAGGAGGAATCGGAAACAATACGATTGCGTGGTCTCAACCTGCCTACTCCACTAACCGTACTGCTTCCTGTCAACTCTGAAGTCTCAACCTGCCTACTCTTCAGAGTCAACTGACGGGCCGATCGTCGCGTGGCCGTATTTATAGAGGAGGGAGGCGGGTACTCACGCTCATCAGTGCGGGATGTACTCTGATTGGGTGTTACATGGCGACCACTGAGAAGTGGTTTCCATGCTGATGGGAGTCTGTGACTGTCATCTCTGGTGTTCAAACAATTTGGACGTTTTTCTATTTCTACAGCTTCACGGAAAATTCGGGATTTGAAAGATCGGACGGGAGCAATAGTTCTTGTATTGGAGAAATCGATAATGTGGTCTGTTTGGGTGTGATGTTGGGAAAGGGCGTTGGAGATATCTGAGTGTCTTACTGAAAGTGAATGTTCTTTGGCACGGACCTGAATTCGTCGGTTTGTTTGTCCTATATAAGAACGAGGACAATTGGAACAGGGAATCTCATAAACACCGTGATTTTCGTTAGGAATTTTATCTTTGACGGATCTGACCAGATGGGAGAGTTTTTGTTGAGTGGTGAATATTGTTTTGATGTTCGTGTTTTTGAGAGACACTCAGATATCTCCAACGCCCTTTCCCAACATCACACCCAAACAGGCCACATTATCGATTTCTCCAATACAAGAACTATTGCTCCCGTCCGATCTTTCAAATCCCGAATTTTCCGTGAAGCTGTAGAAATAGAAAAACGTCCAAATTGTTTGAAAACCAGAGATGACAGTCACAGACTCCCATCAGCATGGAAACCACTTCTCAGTGGTCGCCATGTAACACCCAATCAGAGTACATCCCGCACTGATGAGCGTGAGTACCCGCCCCCCTCCCCTATAAATACGGCCACGCGACGATCGGCCCGTCAGTTGACTCTGAAGAGTAGGCAGGTTGAGACTTCAGAGTTGACAGGAAGCAGTACGGTTAGTGGAGTAGGCAGGTTGAGACCACGCAATCGTATTGTTTCCGATTCCTCCTAATTCGAATCGAGGAGTAGGCAGATTGAGGCCACGATTCTGAATTATTTCCCTTCTAATTCTCTTGAAGATGGCTTCGCAAAAGGAGCCGAAACGTCGAGATTTTTCAAATATATATATATATATATATATATATATATATATATATATATATATATATATATATATATATATATATATATATATATATATATATATATATATATATGCATACATACTAGCTGACCTGGCAAACCTTGTTCTGCCATATAAATTATTTTTATCTATCTATAATCTATCTGCCGATGTATCTCTATGTATCTAACTATCTATCTATCTATCTATCTAGATAGTTATCTATCTATCATTATATCTGAACCAGTAAACTTTATTTAAATTATTAAAATGGCTATTAAAAAATATGGGTTGTTGATAGAAGGGTGAAAATTTAGTAGCAGTATCATGAAAAAAAAATTCATAAAAATGTTTGGGGTGGACCACCCTAATCACGTAGGCGTATGAAAAATATATTACGACCTATTCTCATATTGCAACACTATTGTGGATCTGTGCATAAAATTGAAAAAAAATGAAAATCGCGATGGATAAATAGGGGTTGATCGTAGAAGGGTAAAAAATTGAGAGTAATTATGAATTTTTTTAGATAAGTCATATCAACATGAAAATAAAAATCTTGCCAACAAAATTAGGAAAGTTTATAATTAAAAAATGAAAATAGGGGTTGATCGCAAAGGGGTGGAAATTAAGGGTTGTTTTTATTTTTGAATGCTGTATCATAAAAAAAAATAGAACCCAAAAAGTTGTCTGAAAAATAAAAATTTAGGGGGATGAAAAATAGATTTTGTCCGATTCTCAGACCTAACCAATATGCACACAAAATTTTATGAGAATCGGTCGAGCCATTTCGGAGGAGTTTCACTTCTAACAAGAATTTTATATATGTATATATATATATATATATATATATATATATATATATATAGATATATATATATATATATATATATATATATATATAATATATATATATATATATATATATATATATATATATATATATATATAATATATATATATATATATATATATATATATATTTATATATATATATATATATTTGATTGTAATTAATAATAATAATAAATAATAATAATATATATATACATATATATGTATATATAATTATATATTTATTTATTGGATATTAATTAGTTGCTTCTGCTATATGGTTGGGAAATGATAGCCAAATATAATTAACGGCATTCAGATGTCAAATAACTTGAGCACATATTATGAATTCGTATATTAGAATCAGTCATAGCGGCAAAGGATTCAGTTATGATGTAGATTTTACTACTTTTTAGATTCCAGAGGAGGTGAGGAAAATGTGCTTTATGTTCTAAAACTTTCTAAAGCTATATTTTTGGTATAGTTAATTCTTTTTTGAAATTAAAATTTATATTTTTCTACTATTCATATTGGAATACTTTTATGGCGCTGAATGACAAAATATTCTTACATGGGTATTTATTGAAATTTAAACTAACATTTGTTAATATTATCTATAATCACCTTTTTCATCCAGTTATTTGTGGGTATTAAAATGTTTTAATAGCAATTTGTTTATTTCATTCAGTCATCTAGTCTGTTAATATATATTATACCTTACATTAATCCAACTGAATTGGTATCAACAAAATATTTAAAGAAATAACTGGACATCTTAAAGTTATAGAAATAATAAATTTATTTAATCACTTTAATGGTTTTCAAAAACAGATTTTGGTACAAAAATTATAATTTATATACCTATTTACATTATATACAAGTGTATTTTATAAATCATGATAACCCATTTTTAACTATTTGGCAAAAAACTTTTTATCTTCAACAGTTAAGCATGAACATAATAGAAAATATCACATTTAACCATAAATAAATAATTCAAAAATCTTGTCATTTTCTCCACAAGTAACAATTGAGCAAACAACAAGATAAATGCCTACATAAAAACTGAAATCAACGTCTACCGTACATGAAAAGCAAAACAGATAAAATGCAATGAATAAGTAATTGTACTAAAAATAGAATTTGTCTACAATGCTGACCGAAAAATTGAAAATTATTTGACAGAATTGATGAAAAAATTCATTATGTTTGAATTTAATCATCTTTGGAATTTTTAGGAAGCTGCTGGGTTCCTTGAATTCTTATAGATTCAATATACATACTAATTTTCATCTTTGAGCTGTGAATATTTCATTTTCTGATGATGGGAGTTTATATGGAAAACTTAAATGAGTGCAGTTAATAGGTCTCAAATACAGAATCGCTGACATAACAAAAATTAAAAAATTGCAGACTTCTAGGATGTCAATACAGAAATATTTCAGTCTTTTTATCGATTCCGTTAATACAAAGATCCTTTCATCTCTTATTGCTAAATGTTCAGTCTTCTGCAGCTATATTGTCTGTGTGCAAAGTATAGAGATACTCAGTGTACAGCCTTTTAGCGTAATTTATCTGCTGTGCCACTGTCCGTGCCAAATCAACAGTTCTACACCTCACTCTCGGTTTTTTGACTGGATCAGGGTTCACCAAGATAGCACTGGTAGTTCCTGCAACATGTTGCACTATTTCAATGTAGTGCCTAACTTCAGAGTGTTCCTTCTCTTCAAACACCTTGCAACTGATTAAGTTTCTGAAATGAGTATAATATTGCATAAAATTTCTAATATTACCAATCATAACAATTTCCAACTCACATAAGATGACAGTCTATTATAGGTGTTAAATCTTGATTGTTTGCAACTATCCTAATGCGTTCATTTGAAACGATACACTGCAGATCTTCGGATGCACTACCAAGTATTTCGAAGGCTATCAGTTGTTCATTATAATTTCTAAAATTGCGAGGACATTTATTACAGAGAAAAAATAAGAGTCAATCAAACTCACTTATCATTGACCATGTAAAGATACTGCTGTCCCTGACTTTGTTTAAGACTGTACCTCGGTAAAAGCCCGCCATATCCATGTACACATCTGGGAAGTCTATGTCGTTCAAGAAGAATTTTACTGAAACAAACAATGAAACTATTCATTTTACAAAATGTCAATATTACAATAAATAATCTTCTATTCAACATTTTAGAACTTTCAATATAAATGATATAGATATATCATTCAAATGAATCATAATTATTTATAAAATCAACAAGGGTTGGTTGACACTCACCTTCTGCTAGAATCTCTGACAGCTCTCGCTGTTTCTGAAGCCAGATCTAACACTCCTACTACAGGTTTGGTGAAAGCTCCCACCAATCCTTTGCCCATTCCGGAAAATGCGCCCTGTATACCGTCGTTAGCCACGCCTTCATAAACTTGTTTGAATATACTAGTCGCCCCGCCTAAGAGTCCGAAACCCAACCCCTTGAAACCGGCTATAATGTGATCTTTGCTACGTCCAGTCTCCACCCTCTTGTACCTTTGCCTCGTCTCTTCGTGTCGGTCGTCCATGGCAACCTTACCCAGACCGTCCGACAGTGATTCAGTAACTTTTGCTGCTGAGTTAGAGATACCATGAGTTACGTTTTTGACCAGCGCAGAGACGTTTCCCTCAAGAAAGGCGGATAATCCCTCAGATACATCATTCATGAAGCCTAAAGGATTGCCAAGGAAATCAACGGAGCCTAAAATTATTCCTGCCTGCCACAACAACTCCTGTGAAATAGAAATTAACAGTGAATTAAAGCTGTTGTAATATTTAAACATACCTACGCACCATACTCTTCAAAACTTAGGCATGTTTGTAAACGCGTCATGCAATCGAAATTGCAAGTTGTGTTTATAAGCGAATAGAAATTAAGCTGGATGTTTCAGGTAAGTTTAGACAAATGTACATATACACCTCCAAAAAAAATTGTAAAATAATTTTCTACTTATAACTAGATATAATAGTGATATTGCATAAAGTTTTTACTTACATCTCGAAAGTGTTTAATGATGGAATCAATCAAAAACTGCCAAGTTTCAAATGGATGTTTCCTATCGAATGCTTGAAGATCTATAGCAGCATCTTCAAATTTGATCATTGTTAAACCAAGTTTCTTTTTTATTTTCTGCAAGTGGCTGCTGAGCTTACTGGCAGTTTTCGCACTTAGTCTTATTTCATTAGGCACCAATTGAATTACCCCAAAATAATACCTAGAAAGAACAAGCATTTAAATGGAAGTTACAATATTGGACTATTCAAAAGGATACTTTCAGATCTCACTCAAGTAGCAATACGCTTCTGGATGGAACAAAATAACTTTACACCTCTTACTTATTTACCTTTTTGAATGTGCTGTTGAGACTTTAGTGAGCAATCTTTGAGTTTCAAAGTCATTCTCATCTTTATTGAACAGCTCTTCTTCTTGGGAATGAATACCAGCGAAGGAACAAAATTTTAATAGGAGCAGTTCCTCCAATATCACAGAGATATTTTTTAAACGAAGGATCAAGTACTGAAATATGAAGAATATTTTATTAAAATAAACGACTAAGAAATATAAGAATTCAGAGTATTGGTTCAATTATCAGTTATATAATAATGAATATTTCATTTAGGAAGAATATACATTATCAACACTATACTGGTGCTTGCTCTACTATAACTATTTTCACAATACATACAAAATGGTTATTTGTATCCATTATACCATTTTTCATCAAAATATTTTGTATCACTCAAGATTTTCGTCAATGAAGTAGTTTCTATTTGAATAGTATTATGATTAAGGTATCTTAAAATTATCAAAATATTACTGCTACAAGAAAAATATCACCGACAAAAGTCTTGTTGAACTGAGTATATACCTTGAAAATAACTGCATTTTCATTGACTTTTTTTTGCATCTCTGCTTGAAACAATATTACTGGTAACTCTTGATCTCCTTCATTGTCATTTGTCCTATTATTTGGTGGTGTGACATACAAAACTACTGGTGTTGTTGTTTCCAATAGCTGTAATTGTGGTATATAGCTGATTAAATATATCAAAAATATTTTAAATTGCACAATCAGCGGTTTTTCAAATGAGAATACTACATTTAGAAATATAATTCAATGACTTAGTTACTTGGCGATAGTCATTTTATTACACTTCTTTCAGAATATGTCAAATCACATAAATATAATTTTGACATAACCTATATTTTAAACATTTTATTATTATTCTTTGAAGAGGGAATAAACGATTCTGATTCGCCACATTATGCCAATATCCTACTTGCAATTGATTGAGACTTCCTGATTTGGTTATTCTAGTATATAAACACTAGTCTGTTTATATTGTAATCTACTATAAGAAATGTGTGTTTATGTTTCATGATACCTACTAACACTATATATTACCTAATGATAGAATGATATACTGTAAAACCTTTTTTTACTTAAAAAAAAACTTTAATTGCCAGAATTTAAACCTATAAGTGAATGACCGCAATAGCTAATGTAAGTAAGATTGGTTGGTTTGGAATTTTCTACTCTAATTGTTACTTTTTTGTGACCGAGTACCGATGCCGAAGACAGTACCCACCTGATTGTCAACCTGTACATCTCCAACGCTAATGCAGAATGTCTTCGAGTCCGGAGTTATAATAGTCTCTCCGACTATATTAGAGAATAGGCTATACAAGAGTTCTTCCTGCGTCTTGCAGCAAACAACGCTAACCCCTACACCCTTGAGATGCATCGTGAACTGAAACTCTTTCCTGTCGGCTTCTTCTTCGTCATCTCGAGTAAAATTCAAATGTGGTCTCTGCTGTAACGCAATACTTCCCCATTCCCTATCGTCGGAAGTGGCATATAAATTCTTCTCTTTCATGTCCTTGATCACAAGGACTCTGGTCGGTCCGTCCATTGTTATTTCGACGGAGAGAAATCCCGATCCGGGCCTAAGTCTTTGTCTGGCTACAGCTTGCTCGATCGGAATTCCTTTTTCCGTAAGTTTTCTAGAATTCGTTTGTGGCAGCCCCAGGACCACAGCGTTCCCTGCAAATGTAATCCGTTGGGTGATTTATAGCTCAATAAGTGGTTGTAAATTATATCTCCAGTCGTTTTCATTCAAAATATCCTGATATAGCTTTAAGCAAAATGCACCACTTGTGGTTAATAATTTAGAATTATCAGAATTGACACCATTTTGAACACTGTGTTCTAGTATAAATTCAAGTGAGGAGCCCTCTATGAATTGAATAAGGATCAAAGAACATATGTATCATTACAAAAATGAGATAGAGCAACAAATGGACCAACATGTTGAAAATGTTGAATGTAGAAGTTTTGAATGTAGAAGTTTTGTTTACCCTATTCAAGAAAAAAAAGTTTTTATCAGATGTCACCATCTAAGGCCTATTCTGCAAATAGAGGTCGAAATCAGGTGATTCAATCAAGGCTTTTAAACAAAATATTGTGGTCATAAAGAACCAGCATCTGATATTATCAATTCCCTATCCAGTAAACAAAAAGGGAAGTTTCAGAATCAGACAAATTTTATTTAACGATTGAAAAAATTTAATTAGGAGCATGATACAAGATGCAGAGTTCGTAGAGATCTGCTTGGAGTATGCTGAGTGCAGTTAAAATTTTGTTGAAAGTTCGAACTAGAGAAATTAGAATCGCCTCATTGTATAAATAAAAAACATAAGTAGAGAAATTAGTATATAAAAAAATTATTATGTACAAAAAAAATTTCAAAAAATCGAAGCTGCAAATTTTCTTCGATTGCTACTGTCCAAGCATCTCAACGATTTTTCCAAGACCAAAAGTGATACAATAACAAGATGAAGAAATATTTAAAACTTGCATGCCAAACTACAAACAAATATATACGGTTGTCCTAGAAATTTAGTATCAATCCAACAGCCAAGTAATGCTTTTTACGTTCGAAACTCATATCTTGGTAATAATTTGTTTATATCAATTAGACAGATTTGTACTTCATTAGTGCAATAATAAGTTGCAATAAATTTAAACAATCCCAAATATCTCCTACCTGGAGTAAATAATCGCTAAATAGGAATGGATAAAATGGGGTTAGAAAATTCAGAGGGATAGGTTCTACACACTCAAAAGGAAAGAAGAATATACATACACGGTTGCCAAACTCCGAGAGGTATGCTATTATCTCCTAAAAAATGCAAGTACCTAAAATATCGGGCGAACAAATTCATGAATTCTATTACCTTTTCTCAACCCATAAAATCCATCTTGCGCCTGTACGCACATGTTGTAATGAGCGCAACACAGTAAACAATCATCCGTGAATTTCCACAGCTGTGTTGCCACTCTTCTAGGATCCATTCTGCGCAACATCAATCTTGAATAAGAGTTAGGTTGCGGGGCGTTACCTAACCAAAAATAATATGATTAATCAATTCATTAATTCATTTTATTGATATCCTACGAAGTTCTATCTATAGATAACTTCATATTACAAATTACGAACATAGGTTTTATATACAGGAAAGAACATATATAGGGTCTTTTGTCACAATGGGAACATTTCGCCAATTATACGCAAACAATTTAAAAACCACACGTTGAGCTTTCTTGTTGGTTTCTGCTTATCTAATATTTTCAAAATATAAACAGAATAAATTAAGTATAAAATTGACTTGTTAGCTATAATATTAATGATCTTATACAGTGTAGTTTTCTGGAACTTCCCCAATTTATAATATAAGATCGACCTAGTCGATCCGCAATATAGGGGTAGAACGTGGGTGGTTTACAGGTATGGTTTCCCCTATTCACACGAAACGAATACACATCTATTGCCTATGGATTCAGTAAAATACCAACAGCATATTTAAAATTTAAAAAACTACTGCGTATTCATACACAAATATATATTTTTAAATACGCTAGTTTTTCTTTATTGTTAAATCAAACCTTAGTGTTATGGGTGCGTTCAATACAGACGAGTTTCCATATCCCCTCATTTCTTGTAAAATATAGTTTGAATTACTTTCAATCAGTAAAATCTGAAAAATTTTGTGCACTCGAAAAGAAAATACAATCAAGTGTGTACTTTGTCCAGTTTTTCTTAATTTAATATTCTGAAAGGTTCCTACCTTCAATATCTAAGACTAATACATGTTCACTTCTAGGCTGGTTCGGATGATAAGGCGGGCTGCTTCCCTCATGCTGTAAGTGACCAGTAGATGTCATTCTCCAAAGTTGGGAACGTTGCCCTTGTCTCTTACGAGCCAGTACTATCTGCGTTTCATTCACGACGTCCAGAACTAGTTCCTGATTCTCGACATCTAAGGGATTCAGGATATCGCTGCTACAAATAGTTATGTTATTTGTGTGCGGTCTCCAATGACAATCTATAGCGTTATTTACATACAAGACTGTCATACGTGATTTGAATATTTTTCAATAGTTTTTTTAACTAATCGAAAAAAGTTGTGAATGATATGCATTTACTCAATTATATTCGATTAGTCGAAGACTTCTAGCTTAGTTCATGAGAATTTATGGACATTCGACTATTTTCAGCACTTATGACGTGAGGTTATGAAAACAAATTGAATACTAATTGGTGTTATTTATCAGAGATCGAGGGGAATAGGGCGGCGTTGGCGAGGTTTAACAAATATTTACCATTGGAATGGATTATAAAGAAGGTCTGAATTTTTTTCAATATGCAGTTAAATAACCTAGGAAGTTCATAAATTCGTAGAACGTTATCGAATGAACTTTTATATTAGCAAACAAAGCATAATTCATTCGAATATAAATTCACATTTAAGATCTTATAATTTAATTTACGTGCAATACGAGCTCAACTTTAAACTTACCTTTTGAATGTACCAACAAATGCAATATAAATGAAGTTCTCGTATGTTAAACCGGCCGCCTGGCCCAATTTGCTCACGTCGTAGGTCTTGCAGACACCACCAGGAGCCACCACAGTCAACAAGGGCGGCTGCGTGGGCTGGTCCCACGCGTACGGTATGCTCGAGTGCGCTCTTGCTGTGCTGTGATGGATGTCCCTACTCGAGGACTGCGAAAACGTTAGCGAAACCTCGGAAAAATTGTCCACTCGAATCGGTGGGGGCAAGGTGTCAGCATCTGTGAATACGATGATGAAAGTGGCGCCCTGGAGGACTATTTCCAATCGCAAAAAGTATACTCGGCTATTCGCATCCCTAAACAGAGAATAAATAATACAAAACTCAACAGATTATCATGTTTCTCGTTTGACATGATAGCAGTTATACAGCACATATATATTTTTGTCATGTTAGCTATGCTTATTCAATTACGATTAGTGGTGCAAGTACGAGAATAAATATTTACGGGGTGCAAATGGTACAACTAATGTGAACCTTTTTAATGAGACAACAGTATCATGGAATTTGTATTATTGCAGCTAAATATATTTCCGAACCAAAGCGAAATAATTACAGAAATATGAAGAAATTGCTTTTCGAAAATTAATGTGCTTAGGTAATGGTAAGGATAGGTTTGTTTCATTGCCCTAAAAGTTTATTATAATTGAAAATTTCCAACTTTTTTAATTTATTGGGCAATGAAATGTGTGAGAAATACTTAGACTCGCGGTGTACATAAAATAATGGAATAGATTTTCACATGAGTAAAACTAAGATAATGAACAAAACTAAATTTGAAATTACTACGTTTATCACAAAATATTTTGAAAAATATAACACTGCGATTGCAATTTCGGTCACTAGACCATCATCAATCAGATTGAGTTAAGAACTGAATACATAATAATTATAGATTTGCGCTTACGGGTGGGAAAGGATTATTGCAGGTACCTAAATAGACAAGAGGAACATATTTCAAGAAGGGCTAATCGAGTGAATTTCCCAAATTGGTACAATACAATGTTCTTAGAAAAGTCGTTATTGTTTGAATACACTAAATATAGGAGAATATATCAAGTCAATCTGGTCGTTCAGCAAGATATCTTTTGCATTATGATTGAGTTTAAAAATTTCTAATGATTCTAAGTAAGTAAGTTTGGTTCCTTTCGGTAATTTGTGCATGATTTGAAAATTATCTATTTGTGGAAATGGGTGGTGGTTTTCACGGCAATGATTTGAAAACGTTGAATCCGTTTTATTTTTCAAAAAAGATTGTTGGTGTTCTTTAAATCTTGTCTTGAACGATCGACCAGTCTGACCTATATATACTCCTTTACATACAGGACAAATCAACTTATAAACTCCTGAACTTTCAAATTTTGAAGTGATATCTTTGGCATTGAATAAAAATCCTGAGAGTTTTGTCCTAGGTTTGAAAGCAATTTTAATATTACATTTAGGTATGACATTAGCAACTTTTTCTGTTAGAGGCCCAAAATATGTTAAAGATGTGAATTTTTCCGATTTTTCTACTTTTAATTGAGGATATATGCTGTTGTACGCTATCTGCCCGATGATGGTCTAGTGACCGAAATTGCAATCGCAGTGTTATATTTTTCAAAATATTTTGTGATAATAATTTTATTTTATTTATTTTCTTCTTGCTAACACAATTTAAAAATTTGAAAAAAGCAACAGCTTATGAGTATGTAAAATTTGACAAAATAAATTATTACAACAAATAGGTACGTATAAATATACATAATATAAAAGGGTTGTACTACACAACCTACAATAAAAAGAAAATACCACAACAATACCGACAAATATCAAGATAACAACTTAAAAGTTAAAGAAATATAAGCATTTGTTTTTTACAAATATTGAGGCTGCCCTTTTGAACCTATCAATTCCCTCCACATTCCTAATATCAGCGGGTAAGAGATTATAGGCCTTAATACCCCGATAATAAGCACCTTTTTCAAAAAACGTGGAATTCAAATAGTATTATTTCAGTAGTAAATTCAAATTTAGTTTTGTTCATCATGTTAAATTATCACGTAGTAACGACGGATTCCATCAACTATTTAAAAACTAAGATAGTTATAAGTATTTTATACTTGATCATTATTTTCACATGCCATGGTTCAGTTACACCATTTACTTTCTAACATAGAATAGCATAAACATTTTTATTCACTGACCGTATATTTACGTGAAGAGAACTATTGGCATCGATTTTCAGACCCCCAGACCAGCAACAATCTGGAATATCCTTTATAGAAACACACAAATATTGATCTTGGTCCAATCTTGGCCAATGAAAAGGCATGTGGGAATTTGGCATCAATTTTAATGAGTTTTTCTGTTGGCTAGGATCGCTCTGAATAAAATTTCGATAAGTATTAAATTCGAAAAACGAATTCAAAACCTTACCAAGGTTAGAGTAAAGTAACTCTGACAAAATACAAGCTGATAGGAACTTCTGTTGTGCACCTGATATCTCGGAGATATTATCACCAAATTGGTGGTCCTGTATCTTCCTCTACCCGGTCTAACTTCTATACCAACAACAAACACGGTGTCGGGTCTTCCATCGGGCATCGTCACGCGAAACTTTCGAACTTGGATACCCTTCTGTACGTGGAAACTCGAACACCACTAAAAATAAAAATAGATCTTATCAAGCGTTCATAATTCAACCGTACCGATTCAGATCAAATAAAGTTCTAGATAGAAATGAGCCCATGACTAAAATTATATATTTATCCATATCAACATTCTCAATGACATTCAATTCTTATTGGTTCAAGAAGGTATAAACAACCTTCATTTTAACTTTTAATGTTAACTATGGCTGGTTTTCATCTAAACAGAAATATTTCAATGTTGTTATATTGAAACCTTATATGCTCAAAAAGGTCACATACTTTAAAGTGTTTTAAACAGTTATGGATTCTTAAATGAAGTAATTTTTTTCTCATCATACATGATGTAACAATTTTTACTCAATACTACACTAAATAATCTTTAAGCAAAAGAATATGATAATGACTGAAGTCGAAGTGAAATTAGATGAAACTACCTTAAACCGAGTCAAATGTACAAAATACCTGGGCCTCACAATTGACGAGTAGCTAGACTGGAACTAACATATACAAAAGATGAGGCAGAAAGTAACCCCTATAATATGGGCCATTTATAGATGTAGATCCTACATAGGTGATAAAGCCAAATATTGTATTTACAACGATTACTTCCTAAGCATTTATAAATACATGATTACAATATGGGGTACATGTGGATTAACAACATTAACACGTTGACTGCCGTGTGTATATATATTATGCACATTGGCAAGTCTCTGGACGCCGTGTGTATAGATTTTATACATGAACAGTGTTAAACTTCCAAGCCATGTGTATATGAATTCTGCATATATACCTTACTTCTCTTATGTGGCACGGATTGCTACGGCGTACAATCAACCCATAGTAAAATAGCAGGGTGATTTATTGTATATTTTCAGAATTATAATTTTTCATCATTTCTGGATTGCTGACATAAAATTTTTTCTTTGAGTTTTTATAGGATAGGGTATTGCATTATTTCTTTTGTAAAATTCGGAAAAAAATTCATTCAGAAAGTATCGGTGATTTCACAAAATCGTTTCACTAAAAATAAAAAAACAGAAAATTCATTTTAGGGATTTGATACAGAAATAAACATAATTGGAAAATATCATTTTGGCATCGACTTATGATGTCTGAAAAAATATTCTATGTAGCTTGGTGGTTTTTCAGGACAAGCTGTACATACGTATATGACTTTTTTACTGTGATTTGTATTCGTGCTTATGACATATGCACAAGGCGTAGTATGAAAATCAAAATCAGACGCCGTGTGTATATATTTTATTCACAGCTCAATAAATCAAATACTTCTTATCAATCGATTCAATTATGATACAGAAATTGATAAAAGTAGACAACAATCGATAATTCACAATAAAATTATTGCGGCGCACTGGACCCTATAGCAAATTCTGGCTCGGCACTCAACGTGTTAAATAAAACTCAAGTAGGTACTATCAAATAGGGTGGTAAAAGTTTTATTCAACTTGGACTATATAATGTCCACAGACAATGTATATGCACAAGTAAAACTAGAAAAAGTGGAAATTATTCTCAAAATTGAACAATGTAAATTTATATATAAACTGTTGAATAGTCAACTGAAAACGAATACTGAGATGAATCATAGAAATCAAGTGCACACGCATGATACAAGAAATAAACATGAACTCAACATACAGAAGCCTAGAATAAATGAAGTTCTCAGTAACCCAATAGATAGAACAATAAAAGCTTATAATGAAGTACCCGATACTATAAAGAAATGTTTTTATTTTATGATCCTGAGACCGACCAAACCTGGCCGATTTGGGACCACTTTCTGATGTATATTCCTGCTGTTCTGGGAATAATGATGAGTTTTGATGATTTTGTAAACTTTGAAGATTTTTTGTATTTATTAGGATAAAATAAACAAAATTATTTGAAATAACTAATTGATTGGGCCGATACTTAATGAAAATTCATTATAATATTGTAAATAAAACTTCACAGTTTTCTATTATCACTATATTTTGTTAACATGATAACTATTTCGCCAAACACAGTGGCTTCTTCAGATGTATATAACATACTAACATTTACAACGAGAATATTGAAAGATGAAGGTAAGGGAATATACAATAAGAATGGGAAAAACCTAAACGTAATCACTTAGCAGGTAGAAAGTACAAACTGTTGATGACTTGGAAAAAACACAACAGGCACAAGTATTTATTTATTTATTAAACATAACTCTACAAAACAGCTATAGCTGATATCGCAGGTAATACAGTGTATTATTTTACATTTTATCTCATAAAATTGGTTTAGGTAAGTTCATTCAAGTGTAGAGTAAGTTGCCTTACAAAGCTCCCATAGTTCTCTATGTTTCTTATTTTGTCTGGCAGTTCATTGAAATATTTTATTGATTGATGAATTACTGATTTTGTTCCCATATTTGTTCGCAGTCTTGATGCTTGTAGTTCATTTGTCCCTCTGGTGTTATGTATCTTCTCATATCTGTATAGATCTAGATTGGTCTGTGTTTTTACATTTTTAGAATTCATTTTATGTAGAAGTTTGCAATATTCAAGTTTTTTCAGTTTGTCGAAATTAGGCAGTGTCAATTTCTTGTAAAGGTCTGTAGTGCTTGTATTGTATGGGATATTGTAAATTGCTTTAATGGATTTATTTTGGAACCTTTGTATTCTATTTAAATTAAATTTAGATGTGTTACTCCAGACAACAATTAAATACGTTAATGCAGATCGTATATAGGCATTATATAGAAGTGCTCTACAGTCATCTGTAAGTTCTGCATTTATTCGTCTTATTGCCCCAATAAGACCCGTTAACTTGCTACTTAGTATTTCATCTATATGTTCATTCCAGTTCAATTTATTGTCTATTTTAAGTCCCAGGTATTTAAATGTGTTTACTTCTTTTATATATTGCTTATTAATTTTTATTTTTATGGGTTTGGTCTTTTTGTTTTTTTGTGTTATTTTCATGAATACTGTTTTCTGTGTGTTTATGACAAGTCCATTGTGGCACAACCATTCATAAAACATGTTTACATCTTTATTAATTTCCCTCTCAAGTTTATCAATGTCTGCCCCACCATACACTAGCGCAGTGTCATCAGCGAACATATAGTGCTCACCTATTATTCCCGATTTCGTCAGGCTTTCCACATAGTATAAGTACAGCAATGGGCCCAAGACTGTTCCCTGTGGGACCCCAGTGTTTGTTTTTAAGTGGTCACTTTTTGTTTGGTGTATTGTGATCTCTGATTAATAAATGATTTTATTAGTTTGTAAGCTGTATTCAATATTACATCTAGAAAATATTTAACAACGGTGAATTATTAATATCTAATCGGTCATTTAATAAATTATTGGATTGTTTGATACTATTGATTTCAAGAGCTTCTAATAAATTGAGTTTATAGCCCTTCTTTTCTATAAGTAATATTTTAAATTCTCTATTAAAAAATGATTATGTTCCAGGAGATGTGATGCATAAGTGGAATCTAATTTTTCCTTGTCCTTACTTCTTCTATGTTCTGATATTCAAACTCCAAAGTTCCTGCCAATTTGGCCAACATATACTTTAGGACATGTGTTTGGCAAAACAATTGTCATGTTAACAAAATATAGTGAAAATCGAAAACTGTGAAGTTTCATTTACAATACTACACTAAATGATGAAATTATCTTTAAGATTATAACTTGAGACTAAAATATTTACCTGTGGCGTTCCACCTCGAACAACATGATTTCCAACTCTTGCGTTTATAGTTGGACTAGCATCATTATCAGAAAAGCTGAATAGAAGCGGTAACAACATTCTGGCCAATTCATGTTCTTCAAATTGACCAGCCGCTAGGGTGCCGGTTCCTGCCTGTTTGAAAACTAACGGCAATCCAGTCCTATTAACAATCCAAAACGGCGCAGAAATTATTATCTGAAATATATATTCATACATAACGAATCAAAATTGCACGACTCTCCGAGTATAAAAAATAACCTTTATTTTGGCTTCCTTATTGCACAAAATCACAGCCTGTAAGTACAACTTCCTCTCGAAACTATCTTCCAGCCTAATTCGACAGGTAAAATCGTTCACACACCCTGCAGGTATTATCACAGAAGTACTATAAATAAAATTTTCCACTAAAATATTCATTTCGATAACATCATCGGGATCGACCTGAAAAAATCACCGAAGAATAAATTATTAGTAAGTAGAAGAGTGTTCTTGAATTTCTTGAAATCAAAGATGATAAACTTTCAAAATTACAACAACATTTTCAGGATATAACCTAACTTATTCTGTGACGTGAACGAATTGAATTAATAGCACTTAATCTGTTTTTATTATTGTGTAATTCTTTCAATGCAGAAATATTTATACATCAATAAAGTGGATTACTTTACTACAAACATTTTCGTCTGCAAATCAAAATGAAGTAGTATCTATATGCTAATACATATTTTCGTTTCCAAATTCAATTATCTAAAAAAAAAACTAACCTTTGTTAGCGCATTTGAAGAACCCGGTACCACACGCCCATTGTCACCTTTTATCTTATAGATTAATTCAACTGGGAGCAAGTTGACGATTTTAACGGTCGGTAATAAAGTAATTCTATGTGCTGGCTGCTCATTTTTATAGTTTCCCTCTATTACATATCTCTCTTTGGTAATATCGGAACAGAATCTGAAAATACAATTACGTTTTGAGTAGTTATAATTTATCAAACCTTCATACGATTTTAGAGAATCAACATCGATTTTCTCACCTATAATCCACTCCATTTTGTGATGAACATGTTAGTACCTCGTACACCGATTCAGTATTTGGCTGTTTCCAAGAAATCGACGGCTTACAGAAAGAGTACTTCTTGGAGTTTCCTATGGGTCTAATGTCTATATCAGAATGTGCGTACTGTAAGGGAATAGCCAGCGTTTTTCCTGAATATATATTCATAGACTTACTCGGAACCCATCCAGAACCTTAATGAAAGAAAGAGTTTTCTTGAGACAAATACGATAATAAAAAAGTCCTTCTACGAAGAAATTGAATATTATCTTCACTTTGTGAAAATTGCACTAAAATGTATTCCCTATTAAGCAAAATGAAAAAATTTCAAAACATCCAATTTTTCTACTTGGTATTCTAAGCACATGTAAAGGTACAATCTGAATGTGTTTGTTGACTTATCACCATGATTGAAAATTGGTATTCAATTCAACATATTATGCGCATTCATTTTGGTAGATTTTTACCGTAGATACTAATGCAATAAGACCAAATTATGAGCTAGTATAACATATTATTTATAATTCATTTGTATAGGTACAATTTCAACTAATCTTTCTTAACACTGATGCATATAATTACCTAAATACTGACTCTCTAGTTTTATTTCTAGCGTTTCAGGTAGTTTATTTCTTATCAGAACGGCAGATCTAATAGTGATCAGTTTTCTAGCTGATCCTTCCAAAGTAATATCGAAAATTATTCTTGCAGGCGGTATATCAGCTTCAATCTAAAAATTAAACATAACGAAATAGAAAGAAAAATATTCAAAAATTCAATTGTAGAATGTAAAACATGGGCAAAGAAAAGGCTTACATTCGATCTCGATTTAATTTCGACCATTGAATGTCGGAAATAGATCCCTACTTTATCCACCGACACAGGGGGTAAGGCTTGCTGCCATCCATCTACTTTCACGATAAGCTGATGCATTTTTCTCTTATGCGAATCCTGATGTCTCATTTTATCTGAAAAAATTAATAAACTAAAAATTTTCTGAAATATTTATATTTCTATGAATTTGAACAAATCTCAAAACACAATTAATTAGGCCAAGCTACAGAGATTTTTTCATGTTAAAGTATTAGAAGAAAACCAGCTCCGCCATTGTGTGTCAAATAGTTCCACATGATATAGTGATATGTTTTTCACTCGACTTTATTATCGCAAATATATAAATAATAAAGTCGAGTGAAAAATATATCACTATATCATGTGGAACTATTTGACAAACAATGGCGGAGCTGGTTTTCTTCTAACACTTTTTGCACAAAATGCTCACTCTAAATCTCTGTAGCTTGGCCTAAATGTTGAAAACTACAAAATGAAAAGCAGTGTTTTCTAAAAAATATTTCAGACTTCAAGAACCATTAATATTTAATTTAGGTTCATGGTCAACTTACTAACTATTTCTTTTTCGATTAGTTAGTTGCAACAGATTGATAAATTGAAAGTAGGTACTCAAGAACTTTTCTTTAAGATGAGTTAATTAATCTGTAATCTTACGGGAGTGGATAGTTGAAGCAGCTTGAAATTGTATCACATAATCACTCCATGTAAGTTAATCAACTTACCTCTAATGCTGAAAGAAAAGGGAACAGTATCCCCAGGTAATACAGTAATAATGGAGTCGTCCGGTAGTCTAGATTGAGTTGCTTCTACGTCGTCCACTTCTGAGATGACAGTGGAGAAATGCAGAATAGATCCAGTGTCATTTTTCAGAGCAAAAGGTATGAAAGGAGACCTCTGTCTATATGTTGGAGATTGGCAGATTTGTTTCAGATCGCTATCACTATTTTCTGAATTTTTATCCTTATAATTATAATAATCTTTGGTCCAGTTTTCCTTTACTTGCTTGTAGAGGTCTAAAAGTGTTGAGGTTATGTTGATGTCGAGTATTTCTGTCGAACGAACTTCAACATTTAAACGATTTTTCATCAAGTCGGCCGACAGCGATTTGTGCCAAGTTATGTTGCAACTGAAAATTTGATTTCAAAGTAAATAAATTAATTACGTAGGTTGAAATTCATTGAAAGACATGGAAACTACCAACCATTTCATTATTGTGTAAAATAATAATGTAATATAATTCTTTAAAAGTGTTGAATACAGGTATACTCTGATCAATACTTACTTCCAAGGTTCCACTACAGGTTCCCATCCAGACAAAACCCTGTTGTAATAATCGCTAGCTAGAACACAACAAATAGATCCTTTTCTATACAATGAATCACTGGTTTCTTTCTCTGACAAATTTTGTTGTAGACATAGATCATTGAGTGAAATTTCTAATAAGGGCACATCTGAATCACCACAGTCATCGATTATACAGATGGATATACAGTTGGCTTTGACCTGGAAAAGTTACGATTACAAATTTAGTATTTCTCGAAATTCTCCTCAGTAAGCTTATCAGTCACAGTTGCCTGTAATGATTTGTTCTGAACTAAAAAACTGAGAGATCAAGAAATATATAACTGTTTGACGTTATTTAATTATATATTATTTCTCTTAAAAATTTTTGAACAGAAAAATATTAATTGTGATGGAATATGGATAATCAATTGCCTGTAATAAATAATTACTAGGCTTGCAACCAGAATGATTTCAGATTCAGAAATATAAAATCTAATAGTTATATTTTACAACCAGTAAAAATTATTTACCTCTACACATTCCACTGCAATTGGAACATCGATATCACTATCCACCTCATTTCGTGGAACAGCATACTTTGTCAACCAAATGGCAGCTTCATCTAACTTATTTTCATTTTTTTCTAAAGCAACTACACAATCTTCTTTATTAAATCCGAGTGCAGATAATTTCTCAACATGATCTACAAGGAACATTATCATTAAGTAATGAAATGAGTGTCAGTTCATACAATTATATACCTTTGGAATAGTTTTGTTTCTCTTGAGAAATTTGACTAGACAGCATCTGCTTAGGAAGAGAATTCAAAATTTTTAGAAACATCTTCATATCATAATAAGAAAGTCGAACTTTTAGGTACTGTAACTGAGCCTGAAAAAAATTTAAAAAAGGGTTATGAATAGTTCAAGGAAGCTAAAGAAATCAATTTCATTTTATTTATTATTATTTATTTTTTTTACCTCCAGTTTCTTATTGCCACCGACATCGATGTTTAAGGTTATCGGGTCAATGATAGACAGTGCAGTATCATCTTCCATGCCAAGAACACAAGAGAACATCTCGCAGTGGTTGAGATTGCATGACAACGGTTTTTGTACGTTTTTTGGTTTATAGGTTACAACGGTGGTACTCTGAAATTATCATGTATAAAATCTGTTTATGCCTAGCACATTTAATCAATTCTTATGAAAGTACAGTTGGAGAGAATACAATTGTTTTAAAATACGCATGGGAAAAACATTAATCATGAATAAATTGGACATTTCTGAGAAAATTACTTTCCTAAATCTGAAAGTAGATTTCCAACATGTATCAAAAATAGCTTTCCCTTATAATATCTATTCCTAATAAGAATTATTTTGTTTAATATTTAATATTCAACATTATAGTATATTTAGGTGAATTAGCAGTAATTGAATTGTATTTTATTTGAATTGTAGTGGTATTTCAGCACTTGTTATTTTAACCTATATGAAATGAAATAATGTATCCATTCCTTGTTTTAACTCATCAAGTGTCTGAGCATCTTGATCATGATATTGCAGGAATTTGCACTGTCAAAATCAAAACAGAACAACTTATCTGAACAAACATATAGGTCCTGCCATTTGATAATTTATTTACTCACAATGGTATATTTCGAGTTTTATATTTTCAATGCAAATAATGTATATAATCAAGAAAGAAAAAATACATAAGTTAATTTAAGTTCTTAGAACAAACGCATAAGTCCTGCCATTTTATAATTAATTTACTCACAATGGTACATTTAAAGTTTTATATTTTCAATGCAAATAATGTTTATGATCAAGAAAGAAAAAACACAAGTATATGTAATTTTGTAGAATTCAATCATAATAATTAGTTCAATCATTTCAACAATGGCTTAATTTGGAACCAACTGAATAGACATTTTGAGAGCAATTAAGGAGAATAGTAATCTCTAAATATGGTTTATCAAAATAAACGTTTAATTAAGGTAAATACCACACAAAAGCAGGATTAATGTAGGATGCTATGGTAGGTCCGAATTAATAGAAAAGAGAATCACGGGTCGAATAGTAGTTTATATAAATAAAAGAGTAGATAATATGTACCAGCAGATTTTGTATAAATTGTAGTTTACAAAGTTAAACTTCTCACCTTCAAGATGACAGCATTCGTATCCCACTGTGCAGTATTCTCAACAACAACTAATTCTGAATCCGTAATATTCAGCTTAACCTCAAATGTTCCATGATCGGATCTCTTACTGCTGCTAGGTTGCAACTTCTGATGTTCGGGACTCGAAGAAACGTTATCGACATCTTGAAAAATAAATTTTTGCAGCGCCTCCCACCAGTCGAACACTGCCATCAGTCTCATATTGTTCAGAAGAATCGTAAATTTCGTGTGATCCTGCCGTTTCCTGCTGTGAATTTCCGCTTGGACGACGCCGCCCTGACTGGTAGATTTGACCGGTTGCAGGATATTGGTGAAAACATTCGGCGGGTCCCCGCCAGGCGAGTGGTCGTATCTGGTGTCTATGACAAGTATTTCTTGGGACACCAGGTCTATGTCCTGGCTTAGATTGCTGAACGTTTCCACTGTCAGACGAGATTTTATGAAATTTATACAGGTTAAGGGGGGTGATGTTGAATTTTCTCTCAGGCGTAAAGTGACATTTTGTAAGTCGAGTTTGATAGACGATAAAGTCCACGAATCGGTAGCAGATGACTGGAAGAGAAAGCGGAGTGTTTATAAGTCAAAAACTGTGAGATTCTGATTTTAGAAAATTATTTTATATGAGTCATGAACATGAACATAAATCCTGGATATTTCAATAAATATTGAAAATATTCGTACAGTTTGCGATAACAAAAATATGCGCAATTTCCTTTTTTAGATAATCTGTTCAAAAATTAAATGCAGTAGCATCGCTAAAACCTACTACAGTATCATTCAGATGAAATAAGATTGTTGAATTTAACTCTTCGAAAAAAAAACTCAACTTAAAGTAAAAAACTGGAATGTTTTTGTTTTGACATTCCTTGAAAACAAGGAATTAAAATATAATTTCAATAATATAAGTACTAGTTTTCTTAAAAAATTATTTTGTGGATTATTACTATAGTAAACCTTATTCAATAATATTCGCCAATATAACTGAACTTAATACATTTAATTGCTTTTAAGTATTATAGAAGTGAATAATTTGAGAATATATTCGTATACAAAATTGAAATGCTAGAACATTTACTTGAAAATAGCTACATGAGTCTTTAAAATCCGTAAGCGGTGGATGTTAAATCATCAAGATGGTCACCATAAACCATAGACACAATTGTTCCGGACTTATTAGGTCCTCCTCAGTTTTCCATCTACCGAACGTGGTAACCATCCATGCCTTATATGTTCTGGCAGATGGCATGTTTACATGTCACGTCATCTCGTCTTCGCAATTGTCAGTTACGAGTGAAATTATCTGAATGGTTACCACACTCGGTGCAGGAACAAAAATGAAGAAGGCATAATAAATCTGAATCAACTGATATTGTTTCTATCGTTTGTAGTGACCATCTTGATGTTTCCAACATTCACACCTTGAGGATAGATGGGAATGTCGTTGGCGTCGAGACTCATTTGTCAAATTAGTTTCGATTTTTCGAATAAATGTCATAATACCCCACTTTTTTATTAATTCACTAATGCCCTTAGAGCCACAAATATTTCAAATATATTCTTCATCGTCTACGAAATAGAATCTATTTACCGAACTACTGGTAATAGGTGCAGTTACAGATGGTAAAATTCTCTCAGTATCTTCGCCCAAATTATAGGTGAACAATCCTTTCAGAAGACGATACTGATTTAAGTCGAGGGTGGCATCTAAGGTCGACAGATGCCCATATATACTCATATCTGGAACTGCAAACAAATTTTTTTAGAATATCGCGTGGAAAATTCAAAAGCATTCCTGCCACTACTCGAGATTCAATTTTTCCACTTACCAATTCTGTAGTTTGGAAGATAATTGAACAAATTCCGTTCGACCTTAAATTTCAACTGAATTTTTTTCGTCAAGAGAGACGGCCCGCTTCTAGATATTTGGATGCCGTCCGATTGAAAACTATCTGAAATTGAATTGTTGGAAGGTTTTACATCGTTCACCTTGCAACCCATATATAAATCCATATTCTGAAGTTCCAAAGACATGACATCCAGAAGAGTTTTGTTATCTAAAATGAAATAGTGAAGATCTGTCTGTATTTAGACGGGTTAGCGGCAATTTACCTGACTTTTTAGTTTCCCCGGCGGATGTTTTCGTATCGCCAGAAGATACAAACTGATTTTTGACTAACAACTGACCCAGATTGATCACAAGTAATTCAGGTAATTTCGAACTTACTGGCACTAATATAATGGGAGATCCAGCATATATACTAAGAGCTAACTTTAAGGGTTCATTTTGGAGCTGAAATAACATTAAAATTATTAAATTTCAAATCTACATATGAAATATTGTGCAATGCTTATACAAGGTAGGCCAAAAATTCATGAACATTTGAAAGCCACGATATAGCAGCCATCTTTCTTTAAATTCTATTCTTGCTTTTCATTTTTGTAAATTTGTAGTGGTCTTCAGCTTATTAGTGTAGATACGACACTTCAAATAACCCAACAAAAAGAAATCTGTTGGGGGCAAATCGGGACAACTGAGTGGCCACAGGATGTCACCTCACCTGGTAATCAGCTTTTTTGGAAACATTTTTTTAACTACCGACAGGTACTCGTTAGAAGTGACAAGTGAACCCATCTTGTTGAAACCACATGTTGGGATTATAGCTAGGGAAGTTCGATTTAAATGTTAACGAATTTTTGACCTGTGGTATGATTTATAGTGAACTAACAGTATTAAAAATCTCAGTAAATCAGGATACATAAAAGAGATTTAACTGAAGTCTACATAAATTAAACGATTAACACTATTTAAATAATAAAAAATATCAAACAACTTCCAGCTCTAACATCGATATACCCTCAACAAAATTATTATTGCAGAATATTTATACCTTTTGACCGCTAGTGGCGGCTCTAATACCTTCCATTACTCTTTGCAACTGTGTAAAATGGTTAAAGAAAGCCTGTAGCTCGGCAACAAACCTTTTGGTGTGAATGTACATTACAGACGACATTCCGATTTCTAATTGTGCATCGTAGTTCTTCGATTCAGTAGATTGGTGTCTGAAAAACGAACGATAACACAAAGCATTTTTTTGGTGTCAATTATTGCAGTGGATCCATACCTAATATATTTGAACTTCAACGCCTGAGATCCCGAAGTGAGAAACCTTTGCCTGTATAATTGGCCGTGAGGAGTGAGATCTAAAAGCGACATCGAACCTAGATTTCCCCCCACTTCTTTCAGCAAACCTACGGACTTCACGGCAATTTCAACTTTCGATATGTTCGCCCTAGCAATATCCGATCCGGATTTAACTAGTACCACATTGAGAGATCGAACTGTGATGTTGGTTTCTATGTTCTCAGAAACCATATCTAGAAGACGATAATATTTTTTTTGTTAGTAATACTGCATTAATTTTGTTTTCGATATTATTAAAATTGAAAGAAAGAAATAATCTTGTATTTATAATAGCTATACAGCTTGAATTTAACTGTTACAGTTCTATTTAACTGAAGGAAAAATTATGAAACACTCTTATCAGAAATTAAAGTTTGTATGTTTGAAATAAATTAACTTTAGTTAACAAGTTCTCAACACATTCTAATAAAAAGAGGAATAAAATTAACGTTGAAAATATTTACTTCTATTGAAGACATAATTAAAAATGCGCTATTCATATAGTCAACGTAAAACTTGTTCGATTTTATGAGGCAGGAAATATTGTTGAACAATCAACAGATTCATGTTTATGTTAAGTAGATATAAAATAGTTAATTTTTTTAATCGATAGTCTTCTTATATCTAGAAAAATATAAAGCTGATCATCATTTATTATCTTATCACCATGAAATATTTGAATTGTCACAAATTTGCACAATAATTCGCATCTATATGATTTAGATGTCTACACCGTTAGTTTATTGGGGAAGGAAACAGAGCATCTTTGTATTATAGCATTTTAATCGCCCAACTGACTCATAGTCTCCAATCTTTTAATCCGAATAATTGCAAATGAGAGAATAACAAAATCACACTCGATAGATAGAATATATTTTCATATAAACTGAATGACTGACCTGAAAGAACTGTATCTGCTACTTGGGGCACTTTGTCGGATGCAGACATTGAAGTTTTCAAGGAACCAGAGAAGAAGTCAATCAATACCACCCAAGATTCTACGCTTACTACTAAATCTAGGCAGTTAAAATCCACTGATGTTGATACGTTCAACTGAAATAAATATTGACATTATATATATATATATATATATATATATATATATATATATATATATATATATATATATATATATATATATATATATATATATATATATATATATGAGCATTCATATATGAATTATGAAAACTTATAACTATATTTTGAAAAAATTTAATATATTCGAATATAGTAAATACGTGACATAAATCAGACACAAGTAAACTAGAAGTTTTTAATACTATATTATAAAAGACAAGATATTTCTTAATATCGAAATAGTCACAGGATTTAAATATTTTCCAATTGTCAGGGAAAATAAATAAAGCAAATAAAAACATTAAGTAAGTTTAAACTACCTTACATTATGTTTCTCGTTGGAAAACTATGCTTAAGGTTTTTTTTTTTTTATCTCGAGGGACCTACAGTTTAACGCCGGTTCCGAACGACCAATGGGCTTGTAAACGAAGTACATTACCCAACAATTTATCTTTATAAATAGAACCACTAAATTCCTCACATACACAACACCCAAGAGCAAGGTGGGACTCGAACCCACATCCTCGGCTTACAAGCGGTATACCTTACCGCTGGTCTACCGAGGCCTCATGCTTAAGGTTATCTTATACATATGAAAGTCAACCTGAATTCTTGCATAATATATTACCAAATATTTAGTGTTTGTGAAGAATAACTAAGGTAGTGATTCAACAAAATGTCACCTAAATAGAAAAAATAGAGAAATTCTCATCAAACGACAAATAATTTTTAAAAATATCTCTAGTTCTTATTAAGATTTTCATGTTTTTTTAACACGATCTTATTCAGAATTTCATCTTTTGCCCTACATATTTGATCTTACATAACAAACCATTTAACTGATGTCAAGTTGTGCCTACCATAGTTTTGGTAACAACAAAAACGATAGATTGATTTAATTTTAGAATCCACATCAGAAAAATATAATGCTTGGTGGAAATTAACCTATTTTGGGTCTATGAAAAAGTGAAAATAAAAACCGGAGATGTTGAGGGATACCCGGATGGAAAGAACTTCCTTTCGCTATATATTATGTATTAAATAACAAGCAACATGGAATAAATAACAACGTTCAAGATAAATTAAATGAAGAAGAGAGGTTATGAATATCATGATACGCACGGCTTGCTCAACTTAACTTAAATTTAGGAATACAGCTGACGCCTAACAATATGTCGTGACGGCCGAAGTATTACAATTTTCGGTCTAGTTCTCGATCGCCAAATGTCGGGAAAGTAACGTGCGATAAGGAACTTCGTTCCAAAATTTTCTGTAGAGTTCGCAAAATGTTTGTTTGAATTAACAAAATTAATAAATTATTAAAAAATTAATATTCAACACCTACCGAATTATACTGAGAATTGAAATTCGGCGCGTCTTTATCCACGAGCAGAACCGAAACCAGTACTAGATTCTTTTCTATTCCGTTCCTCTTTCCCTGTGTCGGAGACGGTGGCGGCGTGCAAGGATACAGCTGGTCTTTCCGCTGGAGCGGGTTGGTGTTATGCTTGCAGCTATCCGCGCCGAATATCCTGGACGTTTCCAGATGATCGGGTAGTGATCCGTGAAAAGGGACGGGACAAAAGGGGTTGTAGGTAATATCAGGACAGGATCTAGAGACGCACGTCCCGACGGGAGCCGAGTCGATGCCGCCCGACGACGATATCACCATGGCGCGCTGCTTCGAGCCTTCCGGCTGCAGGAGATCCTCCATGTAAATAGATCTGAGGGACACCTGTAGAACAATAAGAAAAAGAAAAAATAAACCAAGGTTATTTATGTAGATAAGAACTATGATAGATAATTGAATGTAACAGATAACAATTATTTCCAGAAAAAAAGAACAAGAGTGGTTTATCAACTAATTAGCGTAAAAATGGAACATGCATAGTTCCAAAATTTTAAAGTAATTGTAGTGTACCATTCAAATTTTCAGGTAGTTCAAATCGTCGATTCAAGTAATTATTGTGAGAAGAGTACTAAATATATACCTCATGATACTACTTTAATAACTTGATTCATGATTCGATGATTCAATTCAGCTACTTTGAAAAATGATCACTTTATTTTTACTAAACTGAAGTAAAATTTCTTCTTCAATCTTAATATATATATAAATTACGTATCACGTTGTTTGTCCGCGACGGACTCCTAAACTACTTAACCGATTTCAATCAAATTTGCTTACATCTTAATTTATAGTCGCAATATTATTTTATTGCAAATTATTTGTTGATTAGTTTGATAAGATACTTACAGATGGCGGGGTAAGGTAGTTAGTCGACTGGATTGAGTAAGTATCCAACACATGGCGCTATGTTGAAATTACTAACGCTTTACGTGTTGCTGAGGCCGAAGTATAAGTTTAATTTATATTATAGTAAAAGCAATGTGAAATTATTTTTATTTTTTTCAATTTTTGGTGCTTTATTGTTTAGAACTCTCTCATCAAAATAAATATATGTAAGTATTATCATTGCTTATCGTACCGTAAAATAATTTATATGACAACAACGTATCCCGGGACAGAAAGATTGATAGATAGATATAATGGTAGAAAGATAGATAGATAGAATGATAGTTAGATGGATAGATAGATATATAGATAGAGATACATCGGCAGATAGATGAATAAATATAGATAGGTAGATAAAAAGATATAGATAGATAGATAGATGAATAGATTAGATAAAAATAATTTATATGGCAGAACAACTTTTGCCGAGTCCGCTAGTAGTTTACATATAAACATGCACTAAAAATCAAATTACACATGCCTTTATTGAAGTAGTAGATCAACTTTCAGTACAATAAGAAACCTCAATAAAATTCTCATAATGCAAAAATTATGACATTTTGTAATGTAGCTAATTTTCTTAACGAAGGCACTATTACATGAAGTGAACAATGAAAATTCTTTTTTTTTTCGAACAACTTTCCAAGGGAGCTGGTTATATGTATTTCAAGACGAGAATTCTACATTCACAATCCAACAGTGAATTATAGAAATCGTCAACTCACCCCGACTCAAAATCTGCATACAGCTGTTTCGATCTTGTTAGATCTCATCATTTGACAAATTTTCAATTGCCAATACGAATATTCTCGCGACGGGAATCTGCGTTTTCGACCCAAGCGGATAATTTTTGGGTTCCATTATCTTTGGTGGAGGCCGCTATGGGTTGTTCTTCAGATAGTAGTCCGAGCGCGATTTGTATTGGGGAATAGTTATAAATTTGTTAATTCACTCCTAGTCAAATACTCATGAGATCTAATAGGAACGAAACAGCTGTATGCCGATTTTGGATTGAGGTGACTTGACGATTTCTATAATTCACCATTGGATTGTGAATGTATGATTCTCCAGCTCCCTTGGAAAGTTGTTTGATAATTTTTTTAATTATTGAAGAATTTTCCTTATTCACTTTATGTAATATATTAAATCGACCATGGTCAACTTGTATATTTTTCATGATTTGAAGGCAATATTGCCCAGTTTCTACCTACAAAACCGATTTACTTCCATTTCGTTCAATGCTTCATATGTAGAAATACTTTTTGATATTTACAAAAATGAATACATAATTTTCTGTCTGAAAATTAAGTTTCTTTGTAAATAGTCAATTATTCGATTAACGTTTGGAAGCATCAACTTGGCTTAGATGTATTAAAAACAATTTACTCTGCAAATTTTGAATCGTTGTTGTCATATGGAATAATATTCTGGGGCAACAGCCCACATACTAATTCCCTATTTATTACTCAAAAAAAGACATTGAGGTCGATGTTAAGACTACCTTTTCGGGAATCGTGTAGAGGTTTATTTAAAAAGCATTTTTTTTATTTAAAAAGCATTTAAAAAGCATTTTGACTGTACCTGGCTTGTTTGTTTTTAGATCTTTGCTATTCATTTATAAACATAAAGAACTGTTTTCTGGCTTCAATAATCAGAATAACACAAGACAAATGATTCCTTATCAACTGCCAAAGCTATCACTCACACTTACTCAAAAAAGCACAATGTACACTTGTATGAAATTATATAATGCTCTCCCAAAACATTTCTGGGCTATTGATAGTGTGAGTCTGTATGTAGCAAGAGTTCGTAAGTTTATCCTGGATGTAGAGCCTTATCATCTGAATAAATATTATAATTACTGTTCCATCCAGCATTAAACTGTGGTTTCGTCTAACATGTTTCAATTTTATCATTTGTACCTGATCTATCTGTGATAATTTTTGAAATAAATATTATTATTATTATTATTGTGATACTCACTTGTATATTCGTTTCATATCGGTGTGATTTCTCGTAATTGAATATAAATTCTCTGAATGAAACATCGATCAGTCCCTGCTCAGTAGACGGTATGTTTCCTCTTAGCTCGATTGTGAAAATAGGCAATTCAAAAGAAACTGCAATTAAAAGGATGATAATTTATTATCTTATATACCACAACATTTAGTATCTATACACTGAAAAAATTTCAAGTACTACATAACATCAAATAGTTTTCCTACACTGAACTCCAGCTATAGAACCTATTTTTTGTCAGTTATAACCAGAAAACCAGAGTTCCTTGAGTTGTACAAAAAGAAAACAAAACAAATCTTTATTTCGTACCAACTCGAAATATCTTTTGATTTAAATAATCCTGCGATAAAAAATTACTGATAAATACGCATAGCTAATGCATCTATTTTCCTACCTTTCAAATTGACCATTCCCGATGTAATAGTCTTCGGTTTGGGGACATTCGTTATTGACGGAAACAGTTTGGCCCTAACGTGCGGATCCATGTTCAAGGTTGTCACACCTGTGTCTTCCTCAGATATGTCACCGAGCGTAGACTGGGGTTTAGTCGATCTTAGAATAGTTTGAGATTCCGCAATTTTTGGGGTTGACGTTAACCATTGTAACGTATCTAATAGCTGTTCGTACTGCATCCTGGTCAATGACACCTTCAGTGCAGTGACAACAGACCCAGATATCTGAAAGAGTAAATTTTTTATTCGACTGAATTACCATTCAGGATGAAGAACATTCGTTGAATAAGATTGGTTCAAATTTATGATAAATATTGGTAATATTAATGTATTTTCATTAATGTTACCTCACTGTTATATATCTTACATCTCGATCTAGGAACCAATATATTGTATAAATGCTTTTTTGCTTTTATAAATCATAATGGGCTTGTTATCAAAGAAATATTTTATCGGTTTTTTTACATTATTTTATGAAAATCAATCATTAAAATAACAGGCTTTTAGTTCTTGAACTTGGCCCCCTACTTAGGTATTAAATATTGAAAATGGAGATCCGTAAAAAAGCGGCAGAACCGACTGTGACGTCACCTTGCATATTGTGGTCTGATATTCTGCAGTATAACGTAGTGTTTCACATAAGAAAGATGCTTCCAGCTGCCCTGCTATTAATTTTAAAAATTCCGGACAAGGGAAAAATGCAAATAATTTTGTTGAATTTTGTAAAACTAAAATGAGCGCCAATATAATTTTAGAAATAGAACAAGATACTCGAAGATAAAGTGATAGTAAAATTTGGCAGGAAATGAGGTATGGACGTATTACCGCATCAAAAGCTTTTGATGTAACAAGATGTAAAGTTTAAGACGGTTTTTTTAGATACAAAAACTTCACGACGCATTGCTTTCTGCCAAACTTTTCTTATTTATAGGCACATTAATAAACCATTTTTCTGGGGTATTCTTGGATGTGTTAGGACACTCGGGAACCAAACAATATTTATTTACCACTTTTTTTTCACTCATGCGATAAAATAACGAAACAGTCCAGCTTTTTCCTTCTTACTCAACAACACGGTAGGTACTTACAATAGGTATCTATCGCAATATGCCGTAGTCACAGGGAACCACGCACCGTTTTCATTCGGTCCAATTTCTTTAATTAATGTGAGGGTTTAAACGTTCGCGAAAAAATCTAAAATTTTGGGAATTCGTTTAAAAGGAGCTTTAGTTTCCATTATTAAGTTAATAATGTTCTCTTAAACAAGCCGATTGAGGTGAAGTAATTTACAAATAAGGAGCACTTATCTCAAATAATAAAGACCCAAGGGCTGAACCATGAAGTTCTCCTTTGGATGACACACTTCACAGTTTATTAGATGAAATATAAAGTATATTCAATTTTCAAGCTCCAAAACAATAAGCTGATTCAATGTTTTCGTGAAAGCTTCTGCTATGTTTTACCTGAATATTGCTCCTTGTTGATTCACCACTGAGCTCATCATCATCCATTGGCAAACTCGATTCGCTGCTGTAGTTCGCAGGTATTCCCTTAATTATTTCCCTCTCAATATTTAATCGTACTAAAGTATCATGTAAAATAGGTTTTGCTAATGTATCACAGCTGTATAACACTTCTAACTTAATCCTGTAAAAAACAAATGGGATCAGTTATACATATATCAAACACTTGGAATTGAAAAACGGGACAAAGTTAAATTATTTTCTTACATTGATGAAAGATCTCTTCTAGAATCCTTGGTTCTCCTAGGACAAGTGTCCAAAGAGAACACATTCATATTCCTTATTTCAATGTCATAGCTCTCGGTTCTTGATTCAGAATAATCGTCAAGGTAATTGTTGCAGGTGTTTTCTTTAGTATCCTTATTGCTTACGTTGATTCTGCCAAGATGAGCTATGAAAACCTCGCCGCTATTATTGGCCCTCGGTAGAATAACGATAGGACTGTCTAAAACGATATCAAGCCTACAAAAAAAGTTTTAAATAATTATGTAGTGAAGTGTTCAATTAATTTGTGGTATTTTATTTGCATGCTTGTATTCTTTTACCGACGTTAAACTGTAGTTATCTTGAGATAAAAAAATAATTAAAAAAATCAGAACCAATGTTTCACTTACTTTATATCTATTACAAAGTCATCCATGTCATCAGGACTGTATGGTGTTTGGGGAAGCGTATCTCTAGCTGACGTAAAGCCAGATGCCCCCATAGAACTGCTTCTTCTTCTTTTTCTTGGTGATGAACACTCGGACAACGAGAAAGCACTTCCATATATCGAAGATGATAGCCTGGCGTTCATATACAATGATTGTGCTAATGCCTCGGCCCTAGGATGAAAAAAAGATTTTCCACAAAACTGATAATTATTACCATTTATAATAATACATTTCTATTCAAATGAATTCTGGTTATTCTTGCTTTTTGATTAAGTAGTTTAATAACCCTGAATAATAATTTGATTAGGAAATTTAATATAATTTCTAGACATTTACTAATAAACGTTAAAACTAAATTATCTAATATAAACTATTTTGATAAGTAGAACATCTTTCAAAACGCATTATTTAATTTAATTTTGAATAAAATTTAAATTTCATTAATTTCTTAAATTGGTAGATACAATAAGAGAAATTTTGTTGTAATACTCAAGTATATAATATTTGATAAATATATGAAATCCATCCAAAATGCATTAGTCTAAGATCCCGATATAAAACGACCTTCACCGAGATGCTTATTTAATGAAACGTATTTTATATTTAATTTAATATGTCAATAAATATAATGCATATGGGTTGCCTAGCAAATTTCAGTCCAGAGTATATTTAATTAATAATTTTAAAAAAATATTTTTTTAAACATTTCACCGGTATGATTATTAGATAAATTCTATACCAATCGAAAGTATGAAGCCCATAGAATATGCAAACGTTAGGTTGCCTATTCTTTTCCGGTCACAACTATCGGGTTGCCAGGTATAAACAGGTAAATCTATACTAGCATTTTGCAACGGTCTGTTTATTGAATGAAAATTAAATGAAATTAAAGATTATTTTATTCTGAACACGGTGGTATAGGGTTGCCTGCGAAAAATCAGTCCAGAATTGCGGTTGTCGAATTTTAAAAAGTAAAATATTGCTCCGAGTGAATGTGTGCGACTGAGCGGTCCCAACCAACCATCCCATGCGATAGAAGAGGACACAGCATAGCAGCTGTTTAAAGTCTGCCCATTTCAAGAAAGAGAATGCGCATGCTATTTGGGCTTGGAAAAGAAAAGGTGCATGGAAGTGGTTTTAACTCGAAAAAATAACAGGTGAATCAACCATTAACAATCAATTGACAGCTCGCTTAACACTTGGTAGAACATAGTTAAAAATTGAAACAAGATAAGAAAAACAATTGGCTTGATTCCACTAAAAAAGATATATTTATACTCAACATATGTTTCGGGGTACTAACCCATTTTAAAGAGTTAATAAAATTGACATTGCAACAATCTAAATATTTAAGAAACAATTTACCTTGCTTGAACCAATCCCAAAGCCATGTCAGTGGCAGCAGTCCTGATCGATCTAGCTAAATTAGACATGTATTGCTTAAATTCCGTAGCGCATGACTGTAGCTCGCACACAAAGTGGGGAGAGTGTGTGTACCATAGAGAAGCCATTCTGATCGTAATATCGGCAACATCTGCAAGTATTATATATTGGAAAATGTCTGAGTCAAGTTACACTTTTACCTTTTCCTTCTCCAACTGTCAAATTCCTTAGTATCTTAAAACTAAAAGCTGTAGGTTCGTTATGTTCTTGCAAATTCATGGCGTACAGGGGATGTATTTGATCTAGCAGGAGTGGATCTTTACCGACACTGACAATTCTTTGATGCATATGTCCTTCTGGAGTTAAGTCGAGTATTTGAAGTCCCCCCAAGGAACCCTCAATTTCTAATTTGTTACCTATAAAAATTTATAATCAAATTAATTTTTTATCATTATTAAAAAGTATCTAACATTTCATAACATTCAACAAGCTTTCAAATGAAAAATATAGCTTATTTAATTAATATCTGCATTCAAAAAAACACAAAGATACCATAATGTTGTAATATATATATATATATATATATATATATATATATATATATATATATATATATATATATATATAAATATATATAAATATATATATATATATATATATATATATATATATATATATATATATATATATATATATATATATATATATATATATATATATTTAAATATATAAAATATAGCACAAGAAATTCTACCTTTCTACCTATCGTATGTATATATATATATATAAATATAAATATATATATATATATATATATATATATATATATATATATAGGGATTTTGGATAAAAATTACGAAACAATTGTATTTCTATTCCACAAAACTTTTTTTTATCATTTGCTCCTAAAGTATATTGAAATAAGGAGTTTTGTCTTAAACAGCTACTTACTGACTGTGGCCTGTATTTTCGCTCCACTCATAGTGGCAGTACAGATCTTCTTCCCCTGTAACACCCCATCTTGTACAACACCTCGCAACAAGAGAACGTTCAATCGATGGAAATCGAACGACAGTTCTGTTCTACCGATTTTCGGCTCTAAAATACTCGGCAGCGAGTCAGTAGACGCTCTGACACTAGATGTTGTTGTTGTTGGTAATTTGACGCTTGAGATCTTCTGGGATTTGGGGAACACTCGTCTAGTGAAGCCCACTAATTCCACTATCGTTTCTTGATTAGCTAAAACATTCATAATTTGCCAATGAACAGAAACTTAAAAGAAGTAGAATATCTCACTCATATTGTAATACAATTTACAAGAATATTTCAACTTTATAAAAAAAAATAAAAAAAAAGAAGGGTTTATTGTCTAACAGGAGTAATCCCAATTATAAGACAGACATAGTATGGTTTACAGTTATGAATGAGTATAAGTATAACAACAGAACAATAAAGTGAAATAGTGAACAAGAACTTATTTATAAAACCTGCTTTGCAATTACAAGTTCGAAATTATAAGGAGTATCAATAATCCTACAAAAATAATTCAGTAAGCTACCTATGAAAGTGTTGTTGTACTCAACATGTCCATTTTAACAATATCGTAAATAATTGGGTTGAGTGAGGCGAAGAATGAGTAAAGCTAAAGCTCCTAATACTAGACTACCGAATTTTGGTAGTCGCCTTGACCGATTGAAACTTTTTGCACATTTATAAAAATGTTGATAGAAAGGACATAGGTTTTATGAATAAATTCCACCACGAAGGAATAATCAATGTAAAAAATTTAAAAATCAGTTTTCTCTAAAACTGTTGGTGATTATTACAGAATTTTGAGCAAAAATGATGGGGATTTACCATGAGAGTCAGTACAAATAAAGGAAAATAAAAAATCGGACAAGACACTGAGGAATAATAGCAGAAAAAAAACAAATAAAAGCTTAAAACAGTCCACGTAGAAATCCAGTGGTGTAATTAATAACTCATAAAATAAACTCATTAAATGAAACAGTCAGCTGTACATTGCAAGAGCCTACTTGCAGACAGTGAACCAAAAACCAATGAATGTAACTGATTATTGCAAATGAACACACAATTTTTTATATTTACAAAAATATAAATTTGATTTGAATATGAACCATTCTCAACTTACCGATAATATCCAAGTTATTAAATTGGACATTTGCGATCTGCATGGGTTCCTGACCTAAAATTAAAATAACTTCAATGGTAATCAAAGCTTCGGCATCCAAAACCGTTGTTGTTCTTAAGTTGGGATCGCAACAATGAGGCGACGCATTCAGAGAACTGAGTGCCTGAGTTAGAGCCATTGGCGAGGTTATGATTGGTCGGCATATATTCGGATCCGGACTAGCTGGAGACATAGGTGACGTCGGTTCGCTATCTCGTAGGCTGCCAGACATTGAGTCCATTCTGAAATAAAAACAAACGAAAATAATATTTTCTATCATAAATGAAGAAGGAAATTACGATCCTTATTGAATAGCATTTTCAAAAGCTTGTCAATTTATATCATACTCAGAGCTTACTGGATGAAATTGAGGTATAGTTCCTTTTTATTGTTCGTCACTTTATCAAAATTCCTAAATACAATCTATCAAGAACACATAATTTTGTAGTGATAAAGACATACACTTACCCCACGTGCTTGTGACTAGCAACTAACAACTCAAAATCAGCTCCGAACGTTTGCAAAGCATCCACCAGTAACAAACTATGCACCGTCAAGGTAACACTCATGTCGATTGACCTCTTCATGAGCGCCACCTTAACGCCGGAAACCTGAAGCTCGGCCACACTCCTCCCCCTGCTTTGCACCTCCAACGACATGTGATCTATTATAAACTGCACCATGAGAAGCTTGGACATCTCTAGGCTTGTGTCAACGCTAACAGACTGTTCCTCCTCGTCAGCGTCATCCAAGAAATCACCGTCCAGAGGTTCGGCGCCCTTGAAAGGCGACGGCAGGCCCGTCGTTGTGATAACGTGTAGCAAATTCCTGGCAGAGATGATCTTTGACTCATTAAGGTGCGCCACAAGTTTTGGAAGGTTCGCGTTAAAGGTTAGGCTTGGGTACAGTGGATCTACCGTGTGGATTATCCTCCGTTCGATCTGCACGGAGATGTTGAACCTATCGAGGACGTGTAGGGTGGAACTTCCCTTATTGTGGGCGTAACGCCAATTGTCTTTCACTTTGCCAACGAGGATTTGCATGTCAGTAAGCTCTACGGAATATCTGTCATATATTTTCTGGTGTAGAGTGTTCTCGTTCAGAGATTCGGCAGGGAAAAGTTCTAAATTCGACGATAAATCTAGCGTTTGATCCTCCGAATCGCTCTCTTCGCTCTGGGGTGGAGTAGAGCAAGGCGTGAGAAATGTTTCTGAAATCAAAAGATTATTATTCCATCAATTATTCATTTATAGGCTAAACTATACAGACCATCATCTTCACTAGCTTTGCTGACTGTATTACCGATTCCTGCTATTGTACTTTCTAAGTTATTTTTTAACTGCAATCTACCGAAATCAATCACAGCCATTGAAGAACCTTGATCGCAGAAATTTTCCACAAAAATTATTTGCGGTGCTGATATGTCTAACTGCAAATCCCATGTTGTCCTATTTATCTGTAAAAAATAATCAAATAGATTTCCAAGCAAAATTATTTTGACATGAACATGAAAAACTTCAATCGATTATAGTAAAAAAGGCAAACGATAGTTTATTTAAGTCTCTGACTAACTGGGCGCAACTATTTAGAAGTGAGTGATTTTGCACTCATCTATATTGTCATCTCAGAGTAATAATATTGAGAATATTATATAACTATAAAACTAGATTTCTCAATATACCCTACCGATTTTCGTAAACTTACCGTCCTTCCCCCAAGTATTTGCTCCCAGTTTTTTATCAGCTCCTTTTTGGTCCTACTCTTCATCGCCTCTATTCTGGACTGCGTTATGTTTTTCATATGCGGCAAGCATACGAACTCTAACAGCCATTTGATCGCGTTAGGTTGGTACACAATATCCAGAGATTTCGTTTGAATACACAGCCTGTAATCGCACATGGAATTCTGGGGCTTTTTCTCGTATGCCACGTAAAAGAGGCATTCACTGCAGTAGTCCAATTGATTGACGACGCTAACTCGTGGGCTGTGGGGTCCCCTGGATCGAGCCATTTGAGTTCTTTCGTACCCCGGAGGTCCGACCAGGACGGAAAATAGAGAATTAAGAGTTATCTTATCTTTCAGGTAGAGGGCGCCAAGAGACAGTTCAACTAAGTGGGCCTGAGTACGCGGTTTGCTTACTATGTTTATTGATAAATTTTTGAACTCCAGTTCCAACATTGGCGAACTGAAATAAGAATGAATGTAAAAGCAAAAATTATAATATCCTCAATACAAACCTTTAACGCCGGATCAAAATGATATAAATGTTTTATCAGACGTTTACAGTTCCTTCTAATAATAAGAATGATTTAAATTCAAATATAACATCTACCATCAGTCACGAGAAAAAAAATATTATCACAATGTAAAATAAAAGCTCACCTCTCTAGGGTATCGTCCATTGCCGTACACAAGTTGATACAACCCCTTTTAAGGCAAAAAGTAAACTTGCCGAAAACAGCGTCCCTCTTGAAAATGGTATTATTTTCCGCGGAATCGGCGAGTACTTGCAAGATTTCTCCCTCTAACTGCTTCGCTTCTGGAGATGTATTTTCGGTGGTTGTTTCGCTTGTACCGGAATACCAACCTACCCATCCGGGAAACCAATTCTCTAACATACTTCGACCGGCCGAATTACTTTGATTCGGTTTTCTGTTTGGAAGTTTGACGGTTCTCATGGCAACCTATTAATAAAATAAAAATTGATCACTCCTATTCTTAATTTGAACTAACTTACATGAAACATCACACAATCATAATCTTTACAATATTATAAATCACGGACGAAGATCTAGCCACTCTGTATTAGACAAGAATATGGCGGTCAAATTGACCATAAATTATTTGAAATTACAAAGGCTTAGACTCAACACATTTGTTAGTTGTATCATATTAAACAGAATAATCATCAAGTTATAGTAATTTTTATTATGAAATATAGGGTCAATTGTATAAGATTGCCCTTACCTCTCTTAGAACGTTCAATTCATCGAACTCTCGATCTAGTTCAACCTCATCCTTCAATTTCTTCTCTTCCAAACTCAAAGCTACAGTAGGAGAAATTAACACCTTGGAATAGATCTTAACATACTGTACATTCTGTCTAGCCATTGTGAGGGAACTTTGCCAAGTAGGCCTAGGTTTACAGATTGCAGGCGGTTTCTCAGGGTAGAGGCAATTGATTGCGTAAATCCACCAGGAAAACGGGTCATCTTTGACCGAAATAGGTGGCCTATATCTACGGTAACTTCGATATCTTGATATGTCTCCTAAACCTTGTAAACACTTGACAATCTGATCATATTGCCACTAAAAATTTGATTGAAAAAAATGATGTTATTCAACAAGATTAATCATTAATTTATTATTATCACATTACATTTCATTGATCTGTTTAAATATGATCTAGAATTAGTTTACATACAGAAATAAATAAATTTTTGTAGTGTAGGATTTGAATTGATACTCAACTTCCGTTCGAAGCTAGTAAATGTTAGTTTAAAAGCTCATCCTTCACAATTACACGTTCTTCACATGTTGAGATCGTTGTTGGGGGCCGTTCAAGTATTACGTAACGCAACTTTTGAAGATTTTTGACCCTCCCTCCCCCCTATGTAACGCTCCGTAACGTTTTCATGAACCCCTCCTCCCCCCTATAAACGTTACGTAACACCCAAGTGACCATTTTTACCTAAAAGTCACAAATATGTTGCGCAAAGTACCGGAAAGTTGCTAAAATACCGTTTTTATTGTTTTAATCGTGTTTTCGTTAATAATAAACAAAACAAGAGATTTTTATTTAATAAACAATCATACATAATGTGATATGTTGAAAAGGGCTCAAATTTGTCCTAATAAACATTTACTACTAATCTTACATTTAATTATGCCGTTTTCCTGACTTAGCCCTGTCGTTGCATACATTTTTAGCTAACTTCATCCACCATTATTTTTCTCATGCATTATTCAATTTTCGCTTATTAGCAGGTTTTCACTTGAAAACCTGCTTATTAAAATGGGTGCGATTAGCAAAGTAGGACCTAGGCCCAAGATAGTTTTTCGTTTCATGACACTTCAGGATGCTTGGCATCAAAAACCCAATTTCAAAAGTCTCTCTTTCTCTACATATGTATATAATATATATATATATTATATATATATAAACATATATATATATATATATATATATATATATATATATATATATAAATATATATATATGTTCGTATGTATGTAGGTAGATAAATTCGTAGTTTCGCTCCTGTGTATTACGTGTTTAAAACACTTAATGAAAACTGGCAACAGAAACAAAATATAAATGACGAATAATACAGTCGAGGTATTCCCCATAAAACATAAACGGATAGAGTTGCCAACTTGGGACAACAAAATAAAACTGACTTACAATACAATCGAGGGATACCCCGTAAAAAATAAACGAAAACAGTTAACAACTTCGGAGATTCAAATTCTCTAGTTTTTTATTTCAATAAAAATCAATGTTACGTAGCGCGTTGTTCGAACCCCCCTCCCGCCCCTGTAACGCATCGTAACGTTTTACAAGACCCCCCTCCCCCCAAATTGCGTTACGTAATACTTGAACGCCCCCTTGCTCAGAAATGTTCATTATGAATAATTTTTGAATTGGGATACAGGAATCTTGCAGGTGTAAGTTCAGACCCAATGGGATGATGACAGTGTATGGCTTATATATATATATATATATATATATATATATATATATATATATATATATATATATATATATATATATATATATATATATATATATATATATATATATATACATACAGTGTGACCCATTTTTAATGGAAACACCCCTGTGAAATTTGAAGTTATAAACCGATTGCTACCATGTTTTTTTTGAAATGTCAAGTACTAAAAGGTCTACCTCGGGACAAAATAAGAAATGTTTAATCCAATTTTCAGGGCATACTACGATATTTTTTCTTAGTCGAAATTCGGTTTTTTTTATTAGGGATTTTTTTATTGAAAATATTACCACGCCACTGGATTCAGCGTGCCCCTAAATAGGTATGACCAAAATTTCATAAAAAATATTCATTCATAACAATGTTATGAGAACTCAAAATTCGAAAACTCACAGTTAACAATCACAAAAAAAACACCCAATATCAACAGATAGCCATGGAAATATTTTTCAATTCCAACAATAAAAGAGCGTAAATATTTTCACGGAAAATAACGGAATTACATTCAAGTTTTCACGCAAATCAACTAAAACTAAGACCTAATAGATTTTTCAATTTAAATCTTAGTTGCCATGCAAATGATTGAGCGTAAGAGAGAAAATTGAAATTATACGCCTTTCGGAAGATGACTTTAAAAGTGCTGGAGAGGTTTGTAGAGTATTTATCTGATAGCACTTAATTCTTGAAATCATTAAAAAAAATATTTCTATGGCTATCTGTTGATATTGAGTGTTTATTCGTGACTGTTAAGTATGAGTTTTCAAATTTTGAGTTCTCATAACTTTGTTATGAATGAATATTTTATTATGAAATGTTGGTCATACCTATTTAGGGACACGCTGAATCTAGTGGCCTGGTAAATGATTCAATAAAAAAAATCGCTAATAAAAAATCCCTAATTTCGACTACTTAAAAATATCATAGTATGCCCTGAAAATTAGATTAAACATTTCTTATTTTGTCCCAAGTTAGACGTTTTAGTACTTGACATTTCAAAAAAGTATGGTTACAATCGGTTCACAACTTCAAATTTTACATGGGTGTTTCCATTAAAAATGGGTCACACTGTATATATTTTTATATATATGTATATATATATATATATATATATATATATATATATATATATATATATATATATATATATATATATATATATATATATATATATATATATATATATATATATATACAGGGTGATTCATTAAGGGTGGCGACCGGCCGTATCTCGGAAACCGTATGTCCTAGAATTTGGGGAAAAAAATTCTTATGAGCAAATCTGCCCTGAAAAAATGATTTAAAATGTTTTTGAGTCCATAGTTTTCCGCTACGTGGCGCAATCTACCACTTATGAAATATAATTGGATTTTTTACGAAATATTCCCCAATTTAGGCTGGTAAAAAATATCAAATTTAGAAACTTCTGTCCTAATTCCACAACTCTTGTTAGGGTCATTTTTCTGTATTACCTATTCTGAAATGGTGGGGGAAGTTCTCTTTCTTTGACATAAAAACGACTATAACTCCATAATGCATCAACCGATTTTCGAAAACGTAGACTCTATGCAAAGAGTATTGAATGTAGATTTCAGTAACGAATAACAAAAACACTTTTAATTTTCCAATCGGCAACTAGAGGGCGTTATGTAACACCTAGCTCTATTTATGATTTTTTTCGAGAAATTTCAAATGCAATGCTATAAATCTAACTAGCTAACAAAAAGCCAAATTTGATGACTTATTGACCTGTCAAAACCGCATTCTGATATCTCTTTTCATTTCAAAGATATTGTCATTTTTTGATGAGTGTTGGTGATTGTTGGCTCGCCCTGTAAGGTGGAAGAGAAATTATGTTGCTAAAATTGTTTTGAAAATAAAATAACAAGTAGAAACGCATCACCAAAATATTTATTAAAATTTCATAATGAAACAAACCTAAGGGAGCTACTCATAACAGAAATTTACAAAACGCTCCCACTATCTCATTATTTTAAATACTCAAAATGCTTGCCATTATTTGCTCTGAACTATTTCGGATAAAAATTTTCGGGTAAAAATTCAATCCCAAATTTCTCAAACGGTCTCTTATAGTTTTATGTTCATGGACGAGCTGCAATATTACGAATGATGTTAAACTGTTGAGAGATAGATGTTTCAAAAGTCAGCAAGTTACCTATGGAAATGACACCAATGTTTTATGATTGTTTACTTTTAAGTTTTTATTGCTGTCAAATTTATTCTGACTGTTTGCAAACTAACTCTTTTATAATGCCTTCTTATTCAAATGGAGAGGCATATGATATGCCCACTATATAATTTGAAAGTCTACAAAATGAAGTAATTGCTGAACGGGAGTAGGCATGCGATACGATATCCTGAAAGACGGCGTCATTCTTGGAAATTATTCAAAAGATTGGCACAAAGATTGCGAGAAACCGGCAATGTTCAACCTGTCGCATTAAGAAATAGGATACGTAGAAGTCGCAATGAAGAAAATGATACTAACGTATTGGTGTTAGTTAAGTCTGAACCCCATTCGAGTATTCGAAAAATTGCAAGATATCTAGGATTGAATTATTCTTTGGTGCAAAGAATATTGAAGGAATGAAAAATGCACCCTTATCATATTATTTCACATGAACAGCATGAAATTAGCCCAGACAAAAATTGTAGATCAGATAATTATCCATAAAAAATTTCAAAATACTTTTTCTTCTAAGAGTCGCCGTTTTTGAGATATAACGATTCAAAAAGTTGGAAGAGTTGTAATGGTCATAATATGCACGTTTCAACGCCACCTTTGAGCTAGTGTTTTTTTGCATTTCTTTCAACTTTCTGACTCTTTAGTCTCAAAAACGGTGGCTCTGAGGAAAAAATTTATGAAATCGTTTTTTTATAGATAATTAGGTGATCTACAATTTTTGTCTGAACTAATTTCAAGATAAAACTTACTGCTTTGCTGAAAATCGCAAATAAACCGTTTCTATGATATTCGAACCCGAGTAAATTTTTTTGCACGTATCAGATCGATGAAGACTTTTCAGATTTGATTTATAATGGTGTTTTGAACAATCCTACCAATTTTCAGATGGGTGCGAATTTTTATAACTTCACTCCTATTTTTTGGTCTAATTTGACCGGACTAGTTTTGTTTCATTATAAAATGTTCATAAATATTTTCATGATGCGTTTCTACTTGTCAATTTTTTTTCAAAACAATTTTAGCAACATAATTTCTCTTCCACCTTACAGGGCGAGCCAACAATCACCAACACTCATCAAAAAATGACAATATCTTTGGAATGAAAAGAGATATTAGATCGCGGTTTTGACAGGTCAATAAGTCAATAGCTAGTTAGATTTATAGCATTGCATTTGAAATTTCTCGAAAAAAATCATAAATAGAGCTAGGTGTTACATAACGCCCTCTAGTTGCCGATTGAAAAATTAAAAGTGTTTTTGTTATTTGTTACTGAAATCTACATTATATACTCTTTGCATAGAGTCTACGTTTTCGAAAATCGGTTGATGCATTATGGAGTTACAGTCGTTTTTATGTCAAAGAAAGAGAACTTCCCCCACCATTTCAGAATAGGTAATACAGAAAAATGACCCTAACAAGAGTTGTGGAATTAGGACAGTAGTTTCTAAATTTGATATTTTTCACCAGCCTAAATTGGGGAATATTTCGTAAAAAATCCAATTATATTTTATAAGTGGTAGATTGGGCCACCTAGCGGAAAACTATGGACTCAAAAACTTTTAAAATCATTTTTTTAGGGCAGATTTACTCATAAGAATTTTTTTCCCCAAATTCTACGACATACGGTTTCCGAGATACGGCCGGTCGCCACCCTTAATGAATCACCCTGTATATATATATATATATATATATATATATATACATAATATATATATATATATATATATATATATATATATATATATATATATATATACATACATATATATATATATATATATATATATATATATATATATATACATATATATATATATATTTATATATACATATATATATATATATATATATATATATATATATATATATATATATATATATGTTACTTCTTTTTTTCACACTAAAGAATTCTACTTTGAAACTTATAAAAACAAAAACAATACAATGAAAATTCATTTTTGGAACGAAGCTCCTTACGGCAGGCTTGGAGGAGATAGAGATTTTGCTGCGCGACCAAACTGAAAAAAATGTGAGACTAAAACCTTAAGAAAAACATATAACGGAAGTCCAACGCGCATGCCTCATTCTTTCTCCTTCTGTCACGACATATGAAATTCTTGTCTAAGTATGTGGTGTATACTAATATTATAAATTTATTTTACTCGTAAATAAAGACGTTTATTTTCGTATAGTTTGTAAATCTTCAATATGATATTATTATTATATTAATAATTATATTATAATGTCGAATCCGAACTTCGTTTCTACCTGGTGTGTCCCATGACACCACTTTTTTTTTTCTTTTATCCGCAACATTACTATACTTGCAAACAGAAAAAGGACCGCACTATATGGCCATTTTATTTTTCAACGCTTTGCCTACAAATTTGAAGCTCATGAGAAAGCATGAGCTGTTCAAGAAAAGTATATATAAATTTATGATGAATTGTAAACTATATACTTGAACTCAGTATTTTGAATCATTTAAAAAGTCATTACAAATTTAGTTTGGACGTAATTATCTCTCATATTTTCATAACTCAATTATGCATAATACAACATGTTATTTGATTCAGATGAATGATTACTGTTGAATAAAATAGATCTTATTATATTATTATTATTTAACTTTATTTCGTTAACTTTGAATTTTTCATACAACTGTTGTAGATAGAAAGGTTGTACCTTATAAATTCGTTAAAGTATGGCGCAGTTAAATAGTTAGATTTTATGCATAACGGAAATAGCTTATCTCAACTTTTAGAAATTAAATCTTCTTGATGAGGATTTTCTTCAATTTTTTTTTAAATCAAAAATTGTGTGTAAAAACAAGTATAGAGCATTTAAATCAGTTCTAATATGTAACTCTGAATAATAAATCAAATTTACAACATTAATATTAAATAAAAAACTATTATGTAAAATCAAGTGTTGTCGACAAATATCTTAATTAAACTAAATTGAAAGCAATAAACACTCACATCTACTAGAGTAATAGGAACATCATCTAAAACGAGGTCACAAGCAAATCTAGGAGTATCCATTGATCTTAAAGGTTGCTCGCTACGATTATTCTTTATATGAGCTTGTGCAGATGCCGGAGGTAGAACAAAATGTTTCACAGTCTCTGAGGTATATTGTGGCGACATTGATATCTACAATCAAAGTGGCAATAATGTTAAAAGTGAAAATAAAAATGAGTCAATTGAAAGCTGTTATGAAAGTCAGATACTGATCCATTTTTGCTAGATAAGCAAAATTCATTTATTCAATCAATTTAGGGTTTTACATTTGAAATACATTGTTATTCTATGTTGTGTACATTTGAGTTCTTGGTTTAGTAAGTTTTTTTTATAGTAATGTATTTTTGTAGGATAAGAATTCACATAAAAAATATTTCTTAAGTAAAATGTGGATTCCAGGGTTGTATCCACCTGACAAATTCATAACAAAACTGGGAATATTAAAAAAACTGTCCTTTCTGATTATACAAATAAATTAAGTTGAAAGTATCACACCTACCGCGAGGTCTCCTAGAGACTGTTTAGCAGTCATTTTATCGGGTTTTAAGTCTTCCCAATATATACCCAACTTCTGCATTTCTAATAATTTGAATGACTCTCCTCCCTTATCCAAATGACAAAAACCTGGACTCCAGTTTGAATCACAACTTTGGGCTGATAAGGAATCTATTGTCATTCCAAATACCATCAGCTTGTTTTTTACACTTATTGTGTCCTCGTAACGGATATGAACATCTTGAATTTTCAGCTTAAATTAAATTATAACTAAAGTATAATACTACAATTAAGTTGAAAATTCATAAGACAAATATTTAGTTTGTACATAAAATGAGCCATTTTTTGTAACCCTCTTAAAAATATTTATTGTAAATTCCATAGTTTGGAACATAAATATGTCAAATTTAGGTTTCATCAGTGAGATTAAAATGAAAATAAAGAAAATAAAAAATTATGTTTCACCTATTATACAACTTTCTCCTAGAAAACAGAAAAAAATAGCTCTTACTTGTATATTTTCTATAATGTCTGAAATTACTCCTGTTCCAAAATTTAGCCATGATGAATATGTAGAAGAGTAATATGTATGAGAGTTATTATCCCCTGAATCAGTTTCTAATCTCCATCTTGCTTCTACTCTATCTAGTGCAGATAATTTCAGTTCCTGTCTAGCAATCTCCTCACTATCAGCATCCCACTAAAAAAGTCAAAATAATTACATTCTAGAAACAAAAATCTTTCATTACCAAATTCTTTAAGAACACATACCTCATCTACGGGAAGAGGACTAGCTACTAAATATAACTGTTCTATTACTATAACCCAAGGAGCAGAACGAATTTGTCGTACTGGTATTTGTAATATTATTTTTCCTATAAAACCAGCCTTTATTTCAACTGGCAAACCTAAATGAATTAGTGCATCTCTTTTCAGTGGAAGATTTTCCAACTCAACTTTTCCTAAAATGAAAATTATTAAATGTCACTGAAAGTTTTCCTATTATTCATTTTCATGGTTGATGAGTTCAACTTAGTTAACTGATTAAAGTTTTTGTTTACCTGACAGTAAAGCTATACTTAATTGATCAGTGTTTAAATTTTCCACATATTTTCCTAAATAATTATTCAAAATCCAGGCAGCTAGACCTTCCAACATATTTCTGGATTATACTTCTCACAATAAAAAATTTAAAAATTCAAGTCACTTTATGTTGATGAGAAAAATCATAACAGTACTCCATCTAACCTAAAAATAAACACCTTAAGATTTGACAGAAAATACCAACATTGATGATTTTTTACATGAGAAGATACATAATAATAAACCATCTAAAAAATTAATTCATTGAGATATTTAATTGGTAAAACACAAGTGGTTTTGCGATAAACTCACGTGAATTTTATTGGCTTTGACGCAGATGAACGAGAGGATGACAACTTAAAATGAGTTTCAATTCTTTTATCTTCGTTCTATATTGTTTACTATTTATGAAAGTTGCCCTTTGGAATCGATTTGCAATTAATTATTGCTTAGAAATTGAAATTTATTTTCGCTTCCTCACATTAGAAGTAATCGGCATAAATTTGACAGCTACGACCTTGGCAAACTTCAGGAAAAACCAGTGGCGTAATGAATTAGTATAATATACAGATTTAAACCAGGTAATATTTTTTATCTACTCCAGTGAGTTAAGAAGCTCTTACCGCACGCATTTTGAGTGAGTTAATAGCTTCTTAACTCACGCATTTTCATTACCGCGTTCTTTCTTTGGATGACTACCAAAATAAAACCCCTTTAAGACACCTTTTTAAGACACTTGTGTGGTTACACAACTCGTGCTACGCACTCGCTGTGCAACTTTCACACGCGTATCTTAATGATGCTGTCAACTTACTTGTATCGTAAGTAACTATTTTTACTGTGGAAACTCAACAAAATATAGATGGCGCTGTTAAATGGAAATATATATTTGGCAAAATGGAAGTTTTATATGTTGTTTTTTTATAACAATAAATAATGTTTAAATTATTGTAGTGTAGTGTAAATCTTCATCATATTAGTATTTAAAGGATAAATACGATGTTGATGATATTTATCTAAAATGCTTCAGCATTGGGAAAGGACTAGCTAGTATTATGGCCATTTTAATTTAACTATTAAAATGCTCCTAATAATGGGAGGCAGTTTTGATACCTCGTCCCTTGAATTAATGGGTATTAGATTTAATTAATTCCTCAAATATAAGTGATGTAAGTTCATATTTTGACTAGTCTATAGCGTCTTCTTATATGCATGCTATTTACGTGTTTTGTAGATTATATCAAATTATTACGTCTATTATATATAGAATAAAAACATATTGAACAATAACAATTTCGAAATTTTTATATTTCAAATGTTTATTACCAAAATATATAATAAACACTAATCAATATAATTCAATTTAAAACAAACTAATTTCATTAATAAGTTAATTGAATTAAGCTTATAGGGCTGAAACATAATGGACTAACCAATAATTTTTATTAATGCAGAAACTATATATTTTAAATTAAATGACCCAGAAAGTGTTATTTATTAAAAAAATGTTCTTGAAAAATTAAACCGAATAATTAACTTCGAATCGAATAATTAACTTCGAACCGAAGAATTAACTTCAAAAACTTTCGGCTAATATTTATTCTTATGATGTTATAGTTAACGAAAATATGTAGGTAAAATCTTCACATACTTAAGTGAACCACAAAAATCAAATAACATGGGAAAATAACGTTGATAATGTTTATCTTATCAAGTGACTGAGTCTAGTATTTTTTTAGTGAAAGATATTTTCACTATAAAAAAATATGAAGATAATAAGTAGATAAAGTGGGGCTAATAGAGAATAACAGGCTTTCTTTAAATTTAATAATGATAAAATTTATTATATGATGGAATCATCTCCTCATTCCATCATATAATCAATTGATTCATTATAATTTCATTACACAGAAAAAATAAAATAATAAATATTTCCTTCACTCAAATTTAATGACCCTTTTGCGGTATCTACGATACGACTTTGTTTTACGCAATTCGACCAGTGCTGCCTCGTTTGAGCAACGGACGGACAATGAAACTCGCGTTTCGTAATTATTTTAGACTCGCCCATATTTGTGTGGTTTTGACGTTCTGGTGTCACTTTTGTCGAAAATAATTTCGCATAGTGCCCATTTTATTGTGTGAAAATTATTCAAGTTATGCAGTGAACAGTGGTTATAGAACATTTGAGAAAATTTTGGAAGGAGGTATAGAAGCAGAATAAATTTCATTCAAAATGGGTGAGTTAGCCGGCCTTTTTTATTCGGTCTTTTAAGTCTATACTATTTCAGTAACATTTTGATTTTGGGTGTACATAATCGAAAATTCATTGCGTTTTAAATTTCGTTAACAAGTTCTCGTTTAGTTTTCCTAAAATCGTCACAATATGTATGTACAATCTTGTAGAAACTGGAATATTCCCAGCAAAGGGTGGTTTACTTTAAAGGGATGTCATTCTATCAACCCTGCTACTGCCCTTCCATGTTTGATAAAATAATTGGAAGAGTTACGCCTGCCTCTACATTATTTAATTCATCAAATCTACGGATTGCTTTTAAATTTCATTGCTTTTTAGGAAAATATCTATTTGAAAAAAATCAATGTGTGTATTGGAGGTACATGAAATTATAGTTGTATTGTATTTATAGATACCAACCTACAAATGAAAGTCCAATATCCACTCTATCATTCGCAATTTATGATATTTTAGATAATAGGATTGTATCTGTTCATTAGTTTGATAATGAATAATCTGCCTGCTGTGAAGGTCACTTTTAAGTGTAAATGCTCCATTAAAATGATAAAATTGCATGTAAGTAGGTAAAATATACATGTTTTCTGATTGAGGACAGAATCTTCTCGAGGTGTATCTAGAGGAGTATTGTGTATGTATATATGCATTAAGTTTCAATGATGTTAAAACGAAAATGCCTAGAAAGGGTCGTGAAAATGAAGGTATTAAAATGCTAGTTTCAATTTGAGAATAATGGATAATTTTGTATGTATAAATGACCCTCATATTTATGAACATTAATTATTGACTTAGCGGTTCAATTACTTATAAGTATTTTTTTCGAAATTAAGAATATAAAAACTCTTGAATTCTGCTGTTGCTGTATATAAGCCAAACTAATATGAAGAATATCTAAAATATTTTAGTTCAAGTAACAAGGTACTTATATTATTCAGTTAACATATTATTACAAATAGAATTCGATGCCAATAGAAGGAAAAGCAATTTTTCTTACTAAAAAAAAGATCCAGAGTTACCAATAGCGCTAGTGTTTAAGATAGAGAAACAAAGCCATTTTTCTTATGGCCTTATCGCCGTCAGTCGACGAAGATAGTATTGCCTTCAGTAGCTACATGATTGTCGGCTTTTATTCTCAACATTTTTGCATTAAAATGAATTATCAGGAATGTTTCTTTATCATAGTCCTGATTGAAAAAGCTTAAAAGTTCATTTGTTTTTGTAGAAAATTATATCATTCCATTGTTTCGAAAATTTATTGTAAGCAATGAATAGGTACTTATAACTTGTCGTAGATATTTACGTAAAGCTTGCAAATGTTAGATTATTTTGTTGAAACCCGCTGGTTCCTATTGCCTGAAATATGGGAGTTTCGTTTGGAATGAAGTTCCTTTCGTATGTGCGTATTGTTTCGAAATTTGATTAATAAATAATTAATTGTGAAGGGGGTTCAGTAGAAGTTGAGGATAGCGAAGATGAAGTCAGCTAAGTTCCAGAGTTTAGAAATGCTTAAAATGCTCTCTATAAATAAAAGAATATGAGTTAAATATCATAGTGTTTCAATATAGATGTATATAAATATAGAGATAGAATAAATTTTGACGATGTAAACATTTTGAAAACTGAATATAACTACCACAAACGTCTGATACACGAAACGATTCAGAAAAGAAAATGTGAAAATACTTTAAATAGGAAGAGCGACACACATAACTTAAGTAATATCTATAGCTAAGTATATACTGGATACGGGACAGGAAAATATGCGATAGAGATCAAATGTAGGAAGAAGAAGAAAACTGACAGCCAGTATGAAATAAGACAAAAGAAAAGTCAAACAATTAACCTCAAGGTGCACATCGTAGATTTATTTTTCAATTTATGAATTTGCTGAAGCAAATTATTGTTGCGGAATTGCTGCTTTATTTTATTAATTTTAACGTCGGTAATAATAAGGAGTATGTATTGTTTTGTTGTTGATTAAGGAAATCAAAAAATGTAATTGCGAAAGCTTGGAAAAGAGAAAAGAGTTCTTAATCTTAAATATATATATATATATATATATATATATATATATATATATATATATATATATATATATATATATATATATATATATATATATATATATATATAGAGTTATATATTAACAAAGACCTTCATATTCCATAATGATTGTAATTTGAACCGAAGTATGTTCGAACAGTGTAACCTATCCTGTTCCTTTCAACGATGAATGGACAGCATAGAAATAATGAGGAATGTTGATATTCTTAGAAATAAACTAGAATTCACTAGAGAGATAAATTTAGCAGACATTCGTGCGTTCGTTTTAGAATTTTTCAGATATGTATTTAAATCATTCCGTCTAGTTTTGGATTGTCTTATTTGATCGCCTAGTTACAAACAATAGTGACACTAATTGAATAAATATTGAAGAAAAAGTAGGTTATCGAAATCTGTAAAAGCAAATAACGGTTGTAGGTACTTATTTGAATGTATACAAGAAAGATTTGTTATATTATTATCGTGTCTTGATTATTTTACTGAGCATTATCTGTTAGATATCTTAGAATCACTAGTTACTATTCGTTACAACTTTCGACAAATATTCGATTATAAAAAGAATATGCTATTTCGATCTTATCAGATCTCTTCAGTAAACTACATTGCAGAAGGATTGATTCGTCCAACCTTTTCATGTTCTATACTCCTATTTGTAACAGTTATATAATAAAATCGTAGGAAACATCATTTCTAGAGTCTACAACACTGATAAGGTCTAAAAAGGCCAAAACTGCGACCGTCCGATTTACTAGAGCTGAAAGGATTTATTGTTCAAAAAATCGGCCAGACAGCGAAGTAATAGGGTTTCGTTTTTACCCTTTGGGTACGAAACCCTAAAAAGGAAAGAATTCTGTTTTTTTTTTCATTGTGTGATATAGTTTAGACTTGGTCAGCAACTATGAATTTTGAACTCTTTAAATTTGGTAGTGTCCATTTTAAGTTCGAAGTTGTTCTGAGAGTTAGATATAGAAGAAGTGAAAGCTTGGCACATTATTCGGGTATAGCTGCAAATTGGAAGTCATTAAATCATTTTTTCCTTTACAAATCGAATCTATTACAAACTAGAAACTCTCATGGGACTCAAAATTAATTGGAAGTTTTTCATGATAACGTGACCGAATAATATTTCAAATGTGAAATTTTCACCTGTTGCGTTAGTTTTGTGAATATATTTTTGAATTAGTTACATAATAAAAGCTTGGAAGACTCGCATTTCTTCATATTTATTAACGTTACTTTTCCTTTACATCGAGTGAAATGTGTTTGTACATCGATATTCATGAAAAATCGACACTCGAAGAATGTATAGCTACAGTTCCACCGGAGGAACATTTTGTTGCTGAATGTTTCTCCTTGTTGCCAAGGGTAGAAACTTATGGCAACATACGTAAATTTCTTGTTTCTATTGAAGCAACTGAAATTGTCAATAGTTGCATATTGTTTAGTAGAAACAATCAACATTTGTTGTCGAAACATAAATACATTTTAGGAACATTTTGGAATATTTACGGAAACAAGCAACAGCAACAAAAATGTTTTCGTACTTCACTGCACACTGAAAATCTGCGACACGAATGTTTACTAGTTGCGTTCTCGATACGTTTCCACTGCGATAGCAACACGGATTTTTTACACGTTTCCTATTTTCTTTAAAAGTTTACTGCTCAAATGGAAACCAGCGACAAGTAGGAACATTCAACATTTATTGCCGAAAAATAAAGAAATTTTAAGAAACATTTAGGAACATTTTGGAATATGTTCGGAAACATGCAACAGCAACAAAAATGTTCCACGATGTTCCTCCGGTGGAAGCTATGAAAGTGTGACTCGAGAAACATTCGAAAATAATCAATATAAAATATAGATTCTCAAAAACATTTTGAATTATTTTTTAATAAATCTACCATATGGAATTCGACACGATGATATTTTCACCTTGCCTATGATCACAGTAAAATAACCGACAATACGGATGAAGAACAAAGAGACCGAAATCCTATCGTTTCAGTCGATTTTGATGTTTGTTTCTTACTTACACCGTTTTTAGGTCGAACGGGAATATTACTGTGTCGGAACTCACACAGCCACCTCCAACTGGAGAATTATTTAATAGATTTCGTGATATGAAGAGGTATTTAAATAAATAACAGATTCGATATCCAAGTTGGAAAAATTTCACATTTGGGAAAAATGAAATTTTCACTGAATCGATTAAGTAATGAGGAACTTCCAGTTCAATAACTTCCCAAGGAAGTTGACTTCTGCATATGTAGGCTGAAAGCCTTTATTTTCCAAGTAATGACACCCGAAAAAATGAACAACTCTCAAAAAAAGTTTCGGCTCATTTCGTCAAACATTTGCATAGCAAATTCTGCACACAATTTTTCTTATAAATAAAATAGTTGCAGTTTGATTATCATAATAGAATGAACTGACAACTTGGAAAGTGGTTTTAATTCAATATAAATCGTATAGCATGATGAATAAGAGAAAATGGCAAATCCTTACAGATAAATTGGAACATGCAGATCATTTATTTTTATTAGACCTCATCAGTGCAGTGTACTAAAACTGTTGTCAATAACTGTTGGGACTCTATATTTTACACCTAAGAAACTGCAGCGTCATCTGTGGAAAGTTGTAGAACACAATGAATTAACATCGAATTTCTCCATTATATGAAACAACTTTTGAGAGAGTAAGATAAATTGTGGGTAAGATGAATGGTACGAAGCATGAGTCACTTCGTTAGGAATTATCAAGAGGCATTGAAATAAACAAGGGGTGTGAAACTACATATGTTTAGGGGTGTGTAACTTCAACCATTTCTTCTTGGGTGTCTTATGAACTCCTGAATGAATGTTGAAAACGATCAAACATATCCTGATCTTTATAACTAGAGCACTTTGAGTTGTAGAAAAAGAAAATAGCTAAAAAGAGAAACAACATTTCGACCTCAAAACTTTATTTTTAACACGCTTTTATTAGCTTGGTAATATGTATCTATGTTGCGGCATCTTCGAATGTGATTTTCATCCCCTTCAAAACGTCGAATTGATTTGAAACATCGCACACTTATCAAGCACGATGACAATGCAATAATTTAAATAGTTTGTCCCCTTATCCTGATCAGGACCTTTAGGGTTAGCGATTTTCCAAATCCGATAACCGTTAGTGTCATTGTGCCAAGTACGCATTTAAAACGTTTTAAAACTAAAGAAGCATAGATAAATAATAGTTGAAAAAAATAAACGCTTTTGTAGTTAGCAGAACTAAAAAAATGAAAATAATTAAGTAATAGTTGAAAAAAAAAAACTAAAAAACGCGCTTTTGTAGATAACCTAACTAAAAAGGAGGAAATAAATAGAAGTTAAAAAAACTAAGAAGCTTCAATAGAAAAGCAATTTTAAAAGTGGAAAATAATTTTCAATGAATTCAAATTAAGAATAGTGTAATTGACAAAAAAATTCTTTTATTGTAGAAGACTTTGGGGTGCTTTTTAAGATATTTCCATTAGGGGTCATCCATTAATTAAGTGAAGTGTTTAGGGGGTGCAGGGGGTCGAGGAAAATCTCACGTGGGGGAGGGGGTGGTCTCATCAAATATCATGTAATTTTTTTTCTCACAAGAAACAGTATAAAATTGAG
>JARQZK010003628.1:297500-327500 GCA_030704885.1 Cynegetis impunctata
GATCCTGGCTCATTGAATTTCGTAAATAAGTTTTAATTCTCGTAAGAGTGGAAAACGAGCGCTCTACGGAAGCCGATGTCACCGGGATAGAAACAATTAGACATAAGAGTTTATAAACTTGGGGTAAATCTTGATTCAAATCATTATCAAAAAGGTATTTCAATAGTCATCACATGATTTTCATTTTGCCCCAAAATTTCATTGTCATTATAAACAACACACAGTTCACTCTTTAGGGCACATATATTCAAAAAAAGTGTATTTTTGACATAAAATTTTCCAAAAGGTTATCTGGAAAATTAGCCGAAAATCCGGTAAACAAATTTTTATTGAGTAAGTCGAAGAATGCAGTTCTTTCAAAACCAGAGAACCTTTATTTCTATTTGACCCTAATAGTATCCAAAATATGTCTTTCGTTTTGGCTAAATTGAGTCGTATCATCAGTAGTTTGAATACAGAAAACTATTTTTTTAAATAAACTTCTGCACGAAATTCTGAATTTTTTTCCAAAAGAAACTTGAGCCGATTTTGTAGTGAATTACATCTGAAAACTTCGTGCTGTAAGATTTGCGAAAAACTATTTCTGTTTGTTCAAAAATTAATTTGAAGATGTTTAAAAAATATATAAGGATTCTCTTATCTTGTAAGTAAGATATTAATCCGCGTGCTGTATTTAAAGTTACTTTATCGGTGAAAAATTCCTCACTATTCAACTAGGTATAGAATAAATCCTCAAATCCATAAGCGGCCCCAAACAGAACATTTTCACTAAGTAAAAAGTAAACACTGCCAACAAAATAATTTATTTTTTACCTGTGATCCGGTTAGGCAAGATGTCTCTCATAATTCTTTGTATTAAAACCGCGGTTTTGCGTTTTCTGTTACGGCTGCACTAAATTCTTCAATTCAGGGGAGGTTCAATGTTTTTATCATAACTAAGTGCACTTAAGTTATGGATAACAAATATTCCACTAAGTCAACCATTGAAATTCTTGAAATTAACTTCAGTAATCCAACTCATTTCAAAACAATACGCGAGCCCCCCACCCCCCCCCCCCCCCACCCCCCCCCCCCCCCACCCCCCCCCCCCCCCACCCCCCCCCCCCCCCACCCCCCCCCCCCCCCACCCCCCCATGTATATTATTGAAAATTCGAAAAAGCTGTTAGAATCTCCGTTTTACGTATGCGTTATACTCATACCTACTACCATAACTAGTCCAAGTCTTCGGACTTATTAGTTACTTATTTTGTTGATGAAATGTCGCTTGAACATAGGGACTCCCCTTGGTATTTGCTAAGCATTTCATGATTACTCATTATGACCGCTAATACGTTGTCCGACCATCTACTAAAAATTATTTAACACTTTTCATCACCATTCAGAAGTTGGAAATACCCTTCAGAAAACGATGTGAAAAAAGGCTTCTTATGAATTTAGTTTATTGTTTTTGGACATGTGTGATAAAATATTCAGCAGGACATGTAGAAAGTTCAATCGAAATGTATCCGAATCAACCGCCAATGAACCTCAAACGAAATTTATACGAATTCAGAACAACTTTCCATATGTCTTGCCAGGATCAACTTCAAAAAGTACCAAATTAATTGACTGTGGAAATATTGATACCAAAAACCTATAAAAAAGAAAAACAATTATGTGGAAGTATTTCAAAATAATTTCTTCGAATCCAAAAAACTTTTCTTTAAACATCACCAAAAATAAAATTAATTCATAGTAATATCATTTCTTGAGGTTCATTGGCGGTAGATTCGGTCACATTTCAAACTTGAACCCATTTTAATCACACTCTGATACCAAAAACAATAAACTTAATTTCACTACAGAACATTCATTTGAATAAATTTTTTGCATCGGTTTCCCTGAAGGTCATTTCCAACTTCTGACAGTGATGAAAGTGTTGATTATTGTTTAGATAGATGGCTCCACACGTTACTGTCAAATGGTAATTCATGACATGCTTAGCACACATACCAAGGGGATACCACTGTGTTCAAGCGAACCATTTTCACAAATAAAGTGCTCATAAACAGTCCGAAACTTTGACTAGTTAAGCTATAGTAATGAGCTACTACATAGATAAAACCGAAATGGTCTAAACAGCTTTTCCGAATTTTTACATAATACTACAGGGTATTTTTGAAATAAACAAGTTACAGTCACTTTTTTCAAGCTAACGAAATAACTGTATTTTTGAACCACCCTGTATTAACAATTAACAAAGATTAGGCTGAATTTGTAGGAAGCCCCCAAGTATCAGAACGAAACATAAACCGAATTATCCACTTCATTGTTTTTCTTAGCCCTCAAAAATATCAGAGGTCGTTAGAGGTCTCCGATTTCCGACATAAAAAAATTAAAATAATTTTTTATTCGAAAAACCGGAATTAGATACCGTTATAGGGAAATATCATGAAAAGTTGTTGGGAAATTGTTGGAAATTCTAAAATTAAGATAATATACAGGTAGTTCTATTTGAAAAGTCAAAGTTGCTACACAACTTATTCTGAAATAGAAAGTGGCAAAAACCGCATTACCGAAAATATTTTAGTTGGGTAGAGAATGTCCGACTATCTGCCCTCCATCGAATTTTCAAAGTGATTCGTTGTATGGTTCACCACGAACGTCTAATGCGCCATCCACCGTGGAACACCCTGTATAATATAGTAGATATATATATTATATATACATATATATATATATATATATATATATATATATATATATATATATATATATATATATATATATATATATATATGTATGTATGTATATAAATGGGAAGATTTTTTGGGTGAAGCAGGAAGCAAAACATGTACTCTTTTCACAATATATTTCCAATATTTCGGCAATGGTTACTGTCATCTGCAGGGAAGCTACAAATAATCGTAACCAAGAATGGTCATACTCATAATATATATATAATATATATTATATATATATATAATATTATATATAAATACTAGTATATATATATATATATATATATACAAGCACGGGTGATTCCAACGGTGACGATGCGCGCGCATTAGACGGTTTCTGCGTCGTGAACCATACAACGAATCACTTCTGAAAATCAATGGAGGGCACATAGTCGGACATTCTCTACCCAACTAAAAATATTTTCGGTAATGCGGTTTTTTGCACCTTCTCATTAGAAAGTTGTAGCAACTTTGACTTTTTCAAATAGAACTACCTGTATATTATATTATTTTTAGAATTTCCAACAATTTTTCCCAACAACTTTTCATGATATTTTCCCTTAACCTATCTTATTACCGTTTGTATTCGAAATACAAAATTATTTTATAATTTTTTTTTTGTCGGAAATCGAGACCCTCTACAAAACTCTGATAATCTTTGAGCTAGAAAAAAACAATGTGATATCGAAATTTCGGTTTATGTTCGTTTGATACTTGGGGGGCTTCCATACCATTCAGCAAGCCTCAGTCTCTGCTTATTTTAATACCAGGGTGTTCAAAAAATACAGTTATTTCGTTAGCTTGAAAAAAGTGACTGTACACTTGTTTATTTCAAATACCCTGTATATTATTAAAAATTTCCGAAAAAGCTGTTAGAGAATTTCCCGTTTTATCTATGTACTATCATACCTAATACCTAACTAGTCAAGTTGCTGACTTATGAGCTCTTATTTGTGAAAATGTTCCTTGAACGTTGTATCTCCTTGGAATTTGCTAAGCATGTCATGATTACCATTTGACAGTAACGTTGTGACCATCTACTAAAAATATCAACACTTTCATCACTTCAGAAGTTGGAAATACCTTCAGAAACGATGGAAAAAATTTATTCAAATGAAGTTCTTATGAATTAGTTTATTGTTTTTGGACAGTGTGTTAAATGTTCAATGAAATGTATCCGAATCTACCCGCCAATGAACCTCAAGAAATGTATACTATAACATTAAATTTTAATTTTTGCGTGAATGTTTAAAGAAAAAAGTCTTGATTCGAAAATATTTCTGAAAATATTCCACATAAATTGTTTTCCTATTTTTATAGTTATTTGTATCAATATTTCCACAATCAATATTAATTTGGTACTTTTTGAAGTTGATCCCAAACATATTGAAATTGTTCTGAATTCGTTATAAATTCTTCATTGAGGTTCATTGGCGGTTTGATTCGGATACCACCATTTCATTTGAACCTTTCTAACATGTCTGCTGACTAATTTTTATCACACTGTCCAAAAACAATAACTAATTCATAAGAACTTTTTTCCATCGTTTCTGAAGGCATTTCCCAACTTCTGAAGTGATGAAAGTGTTAATATTTTTAAGTAGATGGCGTCACAACGTTACTGTCAATAATAGTAATCATGACATGCTTAAGCCAAATACCAAGGGGATACCATGTTCAAGGAACATTTTCACAAATAAAGTACTCATAAGTCCCGAAACTTGAACTAGTTAGGGTTAGGTATGAGTATACATAGTATAAAACGAGGGAAATTCCTAACCAGCTTTTCGAAGCATTTTTAATAATATCACAGGCGTATTTGAAAATAAACAAGTTTACAGTCACTTTTTTCCAAGCTAACGGACATAACTGTATTTTTTGAAACACCCTGTATTAAAATAACAGAGATTAGGTCCTGAATTGGTAGGGAATGGCCCCCCAATGTATCAACGAAACATAAACCGAAAATTTCGAAATTCATTGTTTTTCCAACAGATGTATCAGAGTTTTTAGAGGTCTCGATTTCCGACAAAAAAAGATTAAAAATAATTTTTATTTCGAAAACGGTAATAGATAGTATAGGGAAATATCATGATAACAGTTGTTGGGAAATTGTGGAAATTCTAAAAATAATATAATATACAGGTAGTTCTATTTGAAAAGTCAAGTTGCTCAACTATTCTCTAATAGAAGTGGCAAAAACCGCATTTACCGAAAATATTTTAGTTGCGGTAGAGAATGTCCGACTATGCCCTCCATTGAATTTTCAAAGTGATCGTTGTCTAACTGGTTCTCACACAGAAACGTCTTAAATGCGCCTCCCCGTGAATCCACCCCTGTATTATATATAACTATTATTATAATATTATATATATATCATATATTATATATATGTATGTATGTATATAAATGGGAAGGATTTTTTGGGTGAAGCAGCAGGGAAGCCCAAAACATGCCTACTCTTTTTCAACAATATATTCCAATATTCGCCAACTGCGGTTACTGTCTCATCTGCACGGGAGCTACACACAGTAAATGAACAAAATGGGTTTTAGTATGACGTATGATGACTTATGCTATTTAAAATTAAAAATTAACTATTCGAAACTTTTTCCGTAAGATGTTTCCTTTTTGAGATTTTCAAGTGATTCAACTTGAAAAATTCACCCTGTATATATATTTCATATTTTCTGAATTTCAGGGTTACTGAAATCCGAAGTAATATATTCGAGTTTAAATAAGCAATTATATATTCGCATAAATTGAGTTAACAGTGCATGAATTGATTATGCTGTTTCTTGGCATTGAAAAGTGATAACCGAAATAATAATTAGTTAGATGAAATATATGACTTTATTTATTTTCTGATAAGCACTTACGTAATAATGAATAATAATAAACAAATAAATTGAACGTATCGCGTTTACCCTAAATTTGGTAAAATGGTATACTCGTTAGGATAGGACTTGACAATATACAATACACCTTGTTGTCTTTATGTAGGAGCTCCTTTTTTTAATTTAAAAAAATCATGAATGGGCAAAGATTTGACACCCTAATCTGAGATTTTAATTACTGAAAAATAAGCACAGTATTATGTAACGCAATTTGGGGGGTGGGGTCTTGTAAAACGTTACGATGCGTTACATCAGGGGTGGAGGGGGTTCGAACAGACGCGTTACGTAAAATTGAATTTTTATTGAAATAAAAAACTAGGGAAATTTGAATCGCCCAAGTTGGGAACCCCTTTCGTTTATGTCTCACGGAGAATCCCCTCGATTGTATTTTTATTGTCAGTTTTATTTTGTACTCCCCAAGTTGGCAACTCTATCCTTTTATGTTTTATGGGAATACCTCGACTGTATTCTTCGTCATTCATATTTTGTTTCTGTTGTTAGTTTTGATTAGGTGTTTTAAACGCGTTATACACAGAAGCACATTGCTGTAGTCAGTGTTGTAGAAGTAACTTCATACTGTAATGTCCCCAAAATGAGATTTGCATCATCAGCTGTTTTTGCACTATAAAGGCTCTCATGCTGACTTGCTGCCGCAACTGTGCCAAAAAATGCCAACGAAATTTAGAAAACGGCTAAAGAATAAATAAAAATGGTATAGCGCTCACGTCCGTGACCGGTAAGTAATTAAATGCGCGTTTGAATCCTGCTGTTTCTTCTTGAGGAGTGCATTGAAATCATCCTTTTCGGATCCTTTCCGGATAATATCTACTATCCTGCCGCCACCGTGGCCATGCCAAATCCTTCAGACCCCAAGCAAGCTCACGGTACCTAGTCAGCTAAACAAAGGATTATGCAAGCATTCACTAATTCTTGTGAGGTTTCAAACCTATTGCAAAAATTGAGCCATCTATCGCGTAAACAAGAATCATTTCCTTCCTTTGAGGAAGTTCAACTTCCCAATCAAACCACCAAATCAGTATAATCGAAAATATCATTCGAAACTACCCTACTTCATGAGGTTTTCAACCCTATTGCTTCCAAAATAGCGCCATTCACCGTGCAAACAGGATTTCTTTCCTTTATCGGAGGTCAAACCCAACAACCAATTCCTACCAAAGAAATCCCATTCAGAATATCACAACGAAACTACCTACTTACAAACATGCGCCTTTAACGTGTATAAGAGATTTATTTCCTCCCGCGGGGGGCCAACCCTCTAACCAATTCCCACCAAAAAAAATTTTCATTTTCATTTCAAAAGTAATCCCGCCCAAGATATCATACGAAACTATCTACTTATAAACTTTCCACCCCTATTGCTCCAAAATTGCGCCCTTTATCGTGTAAACCAGGTTCATTTCCGATACATCTGCGACACGAATGTTTACTATAGTTGCGTTCTCGATACGTTTCCACTGCGATAGCAACACGGATTTGTTTACAAATGTTTCCTATTTTCTTTTGAAGTTTAACGCTCAAAATGGAAGCCGGCGACCAGTAGGAACAGTCAACATTTGTTGCGGAAAAATTAAGAAATTTAACACGGAATAGCAACAAAAATATTCCTCCGGTGGAATCGTAGCTTAAAGGGTGACAAGTAGAAACAGTCAAAATTTGTTGCCGAAACATAAACAAATTTTAAGGAACATTTAGGAACACACGCAACCGCAACAAAAATGCTCCACAATGTTCCTCATTGTTCCTCCGATGGAACTGTAGCGTTCGAACAATTTATTAGTTTTTGAATGAGTAACAAGGAACCGAGCCAAATCTTTCATTCATCATTAGTTAGTTAACTGTCATCGATAGAATTAATTAATTCGATGTTGTTAAAAATATAAACATATGCCAACTGTGCTAGAACGAATACTTTTATCACTCAGTGTTAACCTGTTTTTATAAATAAAAACGTTTCAGTTACATCTTCACTGACCGATTCAAACTTCTTGAATTCGAGAAACTTTGGCGAACTTTGGCTGATAGAGGTAATTGTTTCCGTTTTGCGGTTTAAATGAAATATAATATTTTTGTGGGTTTGGAGAGTTGTTGAATGTGTGCTAATATTAAAAAAGGAAAAGTTTGTAAGTTTGGATATGGGAGGTGTATCTCTAGAACTACTCGCCTGATTTTACTAATATTTAAATTCACGGTGGACATAGGTTATGTATCATCTCATAAAAAAAAAATATTTTGATTTTGAAAGTAGCTTACTTTTATGTATATTTTCATGCCGGTTAGTTTTCTGGAGATACAGTGACGTGTCATTTCAGGGAATTTCAATTTTCAGCTATATTACGAGAATGACTGAAAAGTAAAACGAAAATTCCAGAAATTTAGCTGAGTGACTATCGATTCACTTTATTTAGTAAGATTAAAAAGACGAGAGGTGTCGTGGGACACCCGGTTCCTTTCGCTATACTGTGTGTCCACGAAAGATGGCTCACCCCTATAACTTTTTTGTTTTCGGAGATAATGGAGGATCTGTTCAATGCATGAAACTGAATTTTTTACAAGTAACTAAACTTCATGCAAATTCTGGATTTACTGGAAGTGACATAAACTTTCGATTTTTAAATGGGGCACCAAGTATATTTTCGGTTTTTTGTCTCTAGATATAACATTCCATTATCTCCGAAAACAAAAAAGTTATAGGGACGAGCCACCTTCCGTGGACACCCGGAATGTTATGTCATGTGTTATAGCAGGTACAATAAATTAAATTAACACCCATTGAGGACCGGTATAAGAAATAAATAGAATTTATTAAAAGTACAAGTTTATTTATTGAAAAATTATATAATTGAACACATTTATTCAACCATTTTTTTTACACTTTACTTTCATATACCTATATATGACATGACTCTGGACTCAATAAAAATTATAATTAACAATTTTTTTGAAAATAAACGTTTTATTTTCATTTTAATATTATTAAAATATGGACTAATTATGAATTTAATCAGTACATTCAATCTTAGTTAGTGGCAATTAAAGTAGGACTCATAAGTTTGCGATGCAATTTCAAGTGTCTCAAGAAAAAACTACATCGATGGTGGTATTGTATCTTTTATCTCAAAATGAAATTCATTCGAACGAAATTGTAACAATGGCTGTGAGTTCTATCAGAAAAGTTGATGTAAAAATTATAATACATTCTCCACTTCAAAATCATACTCAATCTATAATAATACTCTGATATTATTCTCCTATCTTTATATAAACTATCTTACTGAAATTTACAAATATTGGTACTTTTCTGGCTTAATCCTGGCTATCATCAACTTCTACTGAATCATTTTCACAATTCATTCTTTATTAATAAAAGAACAACAACTTAGGAATAATTAAATGAAAAAGAGGTATTATAACTCGCACGGCTTATTAAACTGATACGCATATACAAATACAGCAGACACGTATGCCTAGCACCAAGGTAGTTCGCCTAGTACTTAGGTACTCTGGCTAGTATTTGGGACGTCCCGGATTCGAACCCCGGGGCCGACTTCCTTATGGCGTTAAGTAAGTCACTGCTTGCATGTTTACTAGGCGAATGCTGGGCCAGTATTATCCTCTGAACCTTACCCACACTTCCTATCTTCCATAAACATCCTGTCTCAACCATTATTAAGCACTTGTACATACAAGTGTATCCTCTGATCTGGCTTAAGGAGTGCCTCTCCCCATAACTCAAGATGACCGCCTCCCTGGCACATACTTCAGGGAGGAATGAAACACGTGGTCTGGTTTTACCTAATGCCTAGCAACACTATTGTGATGGTTGTGGCGGACATATTCTTCGCCTTGCTTCAATTCTCCAATTGTTTGGAGTGCGATTAGGAACTTCGATCAAAATAGTTATTAATATGTACCAAGTGTGTTATATAGATCATAACGCCCGGAGGGAAACATTCGACCCGAGAGCCTTTAGCCCGAAGTATCTAGTAATGCACGTGGTGCTTACAAGATTTTATTTTTCACGAAAAAATTATTTTATTATGATGAAAAATCGATTTTAAAATCGGTTCATTGCTCCTATACTTTCCATTTTCCTTCTCATAGTAGGCATGTCATTTTATGATATTTTGACGTTTGTGAATATTTTTGTTATCATATTTAGTGAATGTCATTGCTGCTTTCTTTGTGTAGTCTTATAGAAATAATGGAAATAAAAATGAATTTACCAAAGAATATCATAGAAAATGCAGCCAAAGCTGCGAATAGTTTATTGCCGGAGAAATGGAGAGTCGTATACGACAAGGATTAAGAAGTTTTTAGTCAATGAAAGTTGCTTCATTTCTCCTCGTACAATTAGCGGGCGTTATGATCCATAACGCCTGCTTATTACGCCCTAGGGCATAATGGGTGTGTTTATAGCAACCGTATCCAACGTGAAATGAACATATAATATACAAGTGAAAAATAAAATTGTTTTTCCTTATGATTGTCGTGTTCTTAATGAAATATTTTTGTAAATTAATTTACGTTATATATTCCACTTTCGATATAACACTGTCAGTATTGACGATTTCTGATCAGGAATACAGCCAAACCAAATTTTTTTTTTACCGAGCCTGTGTAAGTTTAGGTTTGAAATTTTTTGTTCATAGTTTCACCTTTTGATGAACTCTCATCAAGTAAATGCCAATTTAGTTCAGATAGATCGTTTATCTAACGACAAATCGATGGCAGTTTCAATCCGACAAAGAAGACGCATTCAATTATATTCAATCATGATTAACTGAACAACAAAGTGAGACCTGCGGAAGTATTCGATAACTGATCGTAACATCGAAGTGAGCGGCTTGCGGAAGTTCTTGACGCTATCGGAAACTCCGCTAGCCCCTTCGGGTCATTTTACCCGCGCACCTTGCTCGTTAATCTTGCTTGATCTGCGTTTTTCCCTAATGCCATGTAATCATTCCAAAGTAGCTGAATTATAACGGTAAGCTGGAAATTGGTCTCGCTCATGCAACAACGGCTTGCAGAAGAAACTAATTCATATTTCTTCACATGTAATCAGGAAGTTCGAAAGTAGCATTATCAGCGGGGAAAAACGCGTGAGTCGTATTTTCCCCTCATGAGGAAGATACGCGGAGTGAAAATTGAATAGAGAGAAATATGCTGGTTAGCCCTACTAACCGCGAAGTGCATCGCGTATTGGGTGCAGAGCAAGTCGAGATGCGATTCGTATGGAAAATAATCGCCATCTAATTTTGATAAGAAATGGTCCGAGGAAGTACCACCGCGAAGTGAATCTCTTGCACAACAATACTTGAACTCTCTACATTCAAGTGGTGGCGGTGCGGTGGGGGGAAAAGTGTTGAAACTATCAAAGGATCGAACCTAAACATCAACTACGTCCATGTACTAAATCAATTTTCAGAAGCTGTGGAGGCGCGCAAAATCTCTAAAACAACTAAAACAAACTCTATCGCAGCGAGCTGCATTAGAAAAGCAGGTTTTCAAAACGTATCCAGTTTAAAATATTCATTCATCGATTATCGAAATAAATACTATCCAAGATATCGTACGTAACTACCTACATACAAAGTTTCAGCCCCCATGGTCCCAAAATTGCTCCTTCTATCGTGTAAACAAGATTTATTTCCTCTCCTGGGTATGTCAACCCTCCAAGCAATCCGTACCAAAACCAATCCTATCCAATATATCATACGAAATATATCATACTCACAAATTTTCAATCCTATTGCTCCAAAATTGCACCCTTTATCATGTAAATATGATTTATTTCTTCCCCCACGGGGTCAACCCGCTAACCAACTTGAACCAAAACCAATCCCATCCAAGATATCTTTCGAAAATACCTACTTACAATCTTTCAACCCTATTACTCAAAAATTGCGACCTTTATCGTGTAAACAAGATTTATTTCCTCCCTCAGGGGATCAAACCCCTAACCATTTCGAACCAAAACCAATCCCATCCAAGATATCTTTCGAAAATACCTACTTACAATCTTTCAACCCTATTACTCATAAATTGCGACCTTTATCGTGTAAACAAGATTTATTTCCTCCCTCAGGGGATCAAACCCCTAACCATTTCGAACCAAAACCAATCCCATCCAAGATATCTTTCGAAAATACCTACTCACAATCTTTCAACCCTATTACTCAAAAATTGCGACCTTTATCGTGTAAAAAAGATTTATTTCCTCCCTCAGGGGATCAACCCCCCAACCAATTCGAACCAAAACCAATCCCATTCAAGATATCATACCAATCTACCTATTTACAGACTTTCAACCCTATTGCTTCAAAATTGCGCTCTTTATCGTGTAAACAACGCCAAAATACATAAGCTTATACATACATATATATATATATATATATATATATATATATATATATATATATATATATATATATATATATATATATATATATATATATATATATATATATATATATATATATATATATATATATATATATATATATATATATATATATATATATATATTTATATCTATATCTATATATGAAATTTTCACTTCTTCAGCTTCTAACTGATCTACGAACAAATTTTCAATACTCTAATTCAATTTGGGGGTACAAAAATTCTTCAGACACAAGGTTTTTAGTCGTATTTTTCCTGAAAATAATAGATAATTGCATCGTATCGAAAGTCAACAGTCAGGTGTAGGAGTAGTTTTTTCATCCGTTCTAGACCTTCTAGACAACGATTTTTTGAATGTTTTGATGTCTCCCATCGAACCAAATTAGCTGAAATTTGGTATGTGGGATTTTCTTCGAGACAGAAGAAAACTATCAAGATTTGGGCAAATTTCTTCAACCGTCGCCATTTTTATATAGATATTTGTGATTTTATTTGTATATTTTTCCCGGTAGGTACCTAAATATAGGCAATTCCAGCGGCTCCCATCTAAGCAATGATATCTGGAGTTGCTTTTGAGGTAGACTAACTGAACTATCAAAATTTGGGTAAATTTTTCCAACCGCCCCTTTTTGTACTTATATATTGCTTGTTTTTTCGTGGTTTTTTAGAAATTTTCACAACTCCACAGCTTCTGCAGAATGAGTTAAAGGGTTGAAATTTGGTACGCAAATTGAGTTAATATTGAGATACGTTCCTTTGTGGGTTTCAGAACTTTTTCTCAACCACGGTGTTCGTTCGTATCGCATCTAGACATGCTTCGCGATCAGTACATGATCAGTACACTTCGCAAATTTTTATTTTGAACATAAGGAATTATTTTATAAATTTCATTAAGTTTTGCTATTGAAGCGTGGTTCTTGAGTACTCGATGCACTTCCCGAATTTTTTTTTTGTAATAGAATAGAATAAGTTTATCAATTTCATAGATTATTCGTAGAAATATTAAATATTAATATGCACAAAATAAAAATTAAGCAATTCACAAAAAACAAATACAGAAATTATAACAATAAATCCTGAACTCCTCGACCGAGTAAGGTTCACATTGCATAATTAACATGTGACTGCTTCTCTTAAAGGTCCCATGATTAGAAAAAACCTGTAGAATAATACTAATTATTTTCTATTTGCTATTCTGCTGATTATGCATATCGATGCAATGCACTTCGCGCGAAAATAACGACCTCATTGTCTGGGCTCTGCTTCTCATGTGTTCTCAAAATTAAATTCAGAAAGTTTCTAGGACAAAAATGCTTTCGTGATTCGTAAAATTTTCATAATAAATAACTGTGAAGGTATCATAACACCAACTGCGTATTTTGTTAAACTCATTCAAACTTGTTCGCTCAGTTCAAGCAACTTATACTATGTAAATTATGGTTTATAATCTGACCTTTCGTTACATCATAACCTTTGTGGCGAAAAATGTCCGAAACCACTATTTCTAACTGGAAAATGGATCGCGTTAATTATTTTCCCGCATTATGGTTCATCGTTCGTGACTAATTTGTGGAATGCGAATTAACTGTAGATTTACGAAAAAATCCAGGAATAATATAGCGTTCGTGTTTTCCAGAAGAGGAATGCAATAACGAAGCGTGAGGCATATTAGTCTTCAATTTATATTTGTCCTTCAAAATCGCAATTAGTTGTATGTATTTCATTCTAATTGTCCCACTTTTGAAACGCAGTTCCTTATCCCCCGTTAAACTCTAAAAACTAAGATATACGTACAACTGTGCCCCACGCGATGGTCACAACATGGTTGCTAGGTGTGCGGGTCAGCAGTATTCGAAAATAAACAGTCAGGTGCGGTAGTAGTTTTTTTTTATACGTTTTAGACTTTATAGACAACGAATATCGATTTTATTTATGTTTTTTGCCCTAGAACTCTGAATTTAGGCTATATTGTTCATCAATCAATTTCCAATCATTAATATGTTTGAATATATTGATTGAGTTCTTCATTAGTTCATATTTTTATGACAATTAATTATAAAATGTTTATTTTCGTGACTTGAATAAATATATATTTATGACAATTTTGGAGCTCGTTTTTGAGCGGTTTGCTAGCAATTCCCGACTTTGACGAGGTTTTCGGGAAAACATGAGTTTTTTTTTCGATAAATGTGATATGAATATGAATAGAGTTGTAGAAAACTAAAATCTAAATGATTTGAGACAAATTTGAGATTCCTACGATTGCGTCTTGCCGAGTCGCAGCATTATTTAACGTAAATTAGCAATTTTGGAGCGCCTTTTTGAGCGGTTTGCTAGCAATTCCCTACTTTGAGTGAGGTTTTCCGGAAAACATGAGTTTTTTTTTTCGATTAATGTGATATGAATATGTATAGAGCTGTATAAAACTAAAATCTAAATGATTTGAGACCAATTTGAGATTCATACGATTGTGTCATGCCTAGTCGCAGCAGTATTTGACGTAAATTAGCAATTTTGGAGCGCCTTTTTGAGCGGTTTGCTAGCAATTCCCTACTTTGAGCGAGGTTTTCGGAAAAACATGAGTTTTTTCTTCGATAAATGTGATATGAATATTAATAGAGTTGTGGAAAACTAAAATCTAAATGATTTGAGACAAATTTGAGATTCCTACGATTGCATATTGCCGAGTCGCAGCATTTTTTGACGTAAATTAGCAATTTTGGAGCTATTTTGAGCGGTTTGCTGGCAGTTCCCGACTTCTAGTGAGATTTGCAGAAAAGCATGAGCTTTTGTCGAAAAAAGGGATATGAGTTTGAAAGGAGTTGTAGAAAACTAAAATCGGAATTATTCGATACCAATTTGAGCTTTCTACGATTGCTTCTTGTCGAGTTGCAGCATTATTTGACGTAAATTAGCAATGTTGGGGCGCTTTTTTGAGCGGTTTGCTAGCAATTCCCGAGTTTAAGTGAGGTTTTCGTGAAAACATGAGTTTTTTTCGATAAATGTTATATGATTATAAATAGAGTTTTAGAAACTTAAAATCTAAATGATTTGTGACAGATTTGAGATTCCTACGATTGTGTCTTGCTGAGTCGCAGCATTATTTGGCGTAAATTAGCTATTTTGAGCGGTTTGCTGGCAATTCCCGACTTCTAGTGAGATTTGCAGAAAAGCATGAGCTTTTTTCGAAAAAAGGGAGATGAGTATGAAAAGAGTTGTAGAAAACTAAAATCGAATTGATTCGATACCAATTTCAGCTTTCTACTATTGATTCTTGCCGAGTCGCGGCATTCATTGGCGTACCTATATAAGCAGTTTTGGAGCAAGTTTGAGCGGGTTGCTACCAATTTTCGACTTTGACTTTATTTTTAATAAAAAACTAAATTCTGATCTCTAGCTAACTAATACTACCTGTTGCCGAGTTACGGCCGATTTCGAAGTGCGTCACGTCGCAACCTTCCTACCCCCTCCCTCCTGACTGTCGACGTCTAGTCGAATAATAATATTTAAATGTTACTAGATGATGTCCGAAAGGTCACGGAATGTAAGAGGTTAAATATCTTCCGATATAATTAGTCCATGTTGACAAACACGAGAAGTGAGGAACAGATATAAATATTGTGAATCAGCGTTCGATTCTGGATTTATTTATTTGGGATAATGAAAATATCCTTATTTGCTTTTCATATGATGCGATCTGATGGCAGAAATTATTATTCCAACTGCATCCGTCAAACAAAATCAGATCTTTCTTCAAACAAATCGCTAATTATTAATCTCTCGTTTCATAATTAATCTGATTATTCGATTATATCTTTAATCTCCGAATCGTAATCAAAATACGCTAAAAACAAGCAGAGATCTCTTATACATATCTTGTTATCGGCGGGCCGTCAATGCGATCACGTTTTTTGAAACACATTTTTTTATTGATCAGATATAACCTTACGTAACTTTGATCCATCTAATTGGACGGTCGATGAGTTCGGCGAACTAGAAACGACGATTATTTATTTTCGTCTTCCAGGCCCGACCACTTCTTTGCTTATTCTCGTTTTGTCCCACCTCTGAATTACCATGCGTCGTGTGAAAATTTTGAGTCATCTGCCTGGAACTGTCTCGATATCTCACGTGATTCGCTGAAATGTCCGACATTCCGGTTTTTCTACTATTTTACGAAAAGGACGTCGTATGCGTCGTAATTGTCGTTTGATTCGATTTCCGCTGTGTTGGAAACAAGTAAATTATAGGCTAGAAGTTAAGTTATATAAATTACATGCACATTTTTGGTTATATTGCCTGTCCAGCGAGCGTAAGCGTTCACGTCAAAGACATGCGCAAATAATGACGCAGTGCTGCCTACCAAAATAAATAAAATTCGAAATTGTCAGAATTCATATTAATTCTCTGAAAGAGTAGTTATATGCTGATAGTGACCGGATCATTCATTTCGACTAATATTCTGTCCATAACATATCAAATCGTATGAATCTCTCAAGAAAAATTAATATTCCCAGTGATGAAAATAAATTGAATTGAATGTGAAGTTGTCATTCTGTTTCAAAATTTGCTATATGCTGTCATACCCTCTCCTCCTACTTTCGCGTTTGACAGTCGCCGAAATACTATCTGTATTTCATTTTTGTTAACAATTGGGTCAGCTAATCAGATTTAAGATATAGAGGCCTGCAGAAAATTTTTCAATTGTTTTAGTTTTGATAACTGATTATTGTGTAGTTTTTAGTGCTTATTTCAGTAATAATATTGTTTTTTTTCTATCACGTAAGGTTTGTCTACAAAATGAGGTAAAACATTTAGTGAAAATTAGTGAAAATCATAACATTGACATATTTCATATCGGTATTATTTATGTAAAATATTATTAAAATTGCTTTGAACATAAATAAATCTTAATATCACTGTAAGAAAAGTTAATGAGGCTTTACTACAATACATTTACAAGTCTTTGTAGTAACGTTTCCCTTTTCCTTCAAAACTTCGTTTAGTATTTTTCCTGCTGTGGGATTGAAGATTTTCTCTCTTTAACATAAAGCAGTAGTCAGCCATCATGTTAACGTTTCAGTGTCCTTGGTATCTACGTTCCATTTCTTTTATATACTTATATAAAGTTAGCACTACCACATGCGAGATGAAAGGTGGCATAATGTGATTAATTTGTCGCTTTTTTGTCGTGATTTTGTCGTGCAAAAAAAAAATTTGTCGCGAAATTATTTTTTTTTGAAACCAATGGTAGTGCTAACTTGATATTGTGTTAGCACTACCACCTCTGGAAAACGGTCTTCCAATGATCGGACAAATGTCGCATCTGGTGCATAATTTGTCGCCTTTTTGTCGTGATTTTGTCGTGCAAAAAAAAAATTTGTCGCAAATTTATTTTTCCTTAAATCGATGATAATGCTAATTTAGTATCAAGTTAGCCCTACCAACCATCTTCTAATATTCTGATGAAAGTCTCGTCTCGCGCATAATTTGTCGTTTTTTTGTCGTGATTTCGTCGTGCAAAAATTAAATATGTCGCGAAATTTTTTTTCATAAACATAATGGTAGTGCTAACTTGATATTAAGTTAGCACTACCACCTCTTGAAAACGATCTTCCGATGATCGAACAAATGTCGCATCTGGTGCATAATTTGTCGCTATTTTGTCGTGATTTTGTCGTGCAAAAAAAATTTTGTCGCAAAATTATTTTTCCATAAATCGATGATACTGCTAACTTGATATCAAGTTGCACTACCAACCATCTTCTGATATTCTGATGAAAGTCAGAGTTATGATTCAAATATGCAAAAAAAAATTCAAGAACAATGAAAACGCATTGTTTTTCAAGCCATAATTATAATTATTATATTAATTAATTCAACTTTTTGTTATATTCTATGTTTTTTTTAGTCACCATGCCGTAATCTATTAAATTTCTAATAAAAATTCGCCGATCGAAAATGAGAAATGTGGCCGCTGCTGAATTGATTACTGTACACTGTTGGGGATGTTATATTTTTATTTCGATAGTAATAGGTACCATAAAAAATTTGTCGAAGTTACATTGTGAAATTATATTGTACGAATTATGTATTTAATATCAACAAATATGAATTAGATTGAATGAAAAATCGTATTTCCTACATGTAGCGCTATATTTGTTTCCCCACGTCATGAAAAATAATTTTTAAATCATGAAAGACACTGTTATAAATACATTCTCAAATTCAAAATTTCCTGCGCTTGAAAGTTTGCATCTTCTCGACATGTACCCACCGCTAGATGGCAGCCAATGCTCCCTAGCACTTTTAAAAGCAATGAGTTTCTGTGAGTCCCCGACACCTGACTAAAAGAATCAAACCTTTCTGATTGAGGTTAGAGCAAAAGAAATTTTCGTATTGTGAAAATTGTTATCATGATATAACGAGTGATCGGCATCAGGAAACGAGAGGACTTAGTAGGCCAGAAAGATCGTGAAAGAGTCATTCTTAAATATATAGCAGATATCGTAAAACGAAATGTGATTGTTTCTGCTAAAAACGATGTTCCGGCGAAAATCGCGTCGGAACAAAGTAAAACCAATTTTGCCTTGCACTCGATAACAGTGTCGAATAGATACAATTTGTTGGACAAGGTTCTAGGTCGCAAAAATACACCTTAATTTTATATATTTAGAAAAATCTACTAAGTTGACGCAATTTCGTTCAATTAATTTATATTAAAAAATAATGTAAATATGGATTCTAGAGAACTTTAACCAGGGTTGCAAAAAACGTGTATTTTTTAGTTTTATAAAAAACAAATTTTTTTTAAACGTTTTTTTTGTTTCATACATTGTTTTTATTGTTTTTGAATTTTATGTTTCAAACAAATAAAACTTAGAAAAAACATTGTTTAAAACATATTTTTTCAAACATAATATTAATTTAAAATATTTGATCTATTCGTCCGACTCTATACTAAACTGTCTCGATCAACTGTTACGAACTACGTCGCGCCACCGCCGTGAGGCTGTACCGGTGAATCCCCGAAATGAGAAAACCAATTGCTTTGAGGAACCATTGGCCTGGGGGAACCACAGACCATTTATAAATTCGCATTGCAAGTTGGCTATTGCAATAACGTCTACTGTACTGTTAGTTATTTATTTAAGAAAGTTTTTTTGTGTTGTTTACCGTTTTAAACGTAAGTTTAACAGATGTTTAAAACATGTTTAAAACAGTTGATTACAACAAAATGTGTGTACTTAAAAAACCTTTAATTATACTTTAGGAAACATAATATTTGTCTTCCCCTCCCTACGCTTCGTAGGATTATTGAGAGAGACTTTTTGAAAATTAATTGCGCCAGATTCGACTTCTATCAAATTAAAATGAAATGAGTATTTTCGGCGGACACTCATTTTGTCTTATACTAAGACTCTGTTTTGAACAGGTTAGAAACTTGGTTTGGAATAAATTTAATTGAGTTTTTATGAAAAACAGCCATTATCAATTGATTAATATTGAGCCTTAAGAATATGCATTGTATGGTGACCCATCAATGGTTTTACTTTATGGTCAACTATGGGAATTTTAAATTCATCAAAAAAAAAAGTTTCGCGACATATTTAATTTTTACACGACAAAAAAACGACGAATTATGCGCGAGACAAGATTTCTATCAGAATATAAGAAGATGATTGGTAGTGCAACTTGATATCAAGTTAGCAGTATCATCGATGTATGGAAAAATAATTTTGCGACAAAATTTTTTTTTGCACGACAAAATAGCGACAAATTATGCATCAGATGCGACAAGTGTCCGATCATCGAAAGACCGTTTTCAAGAGGTGGTAGTGCTAACTTAATATCAAGTAAGCACTACCATTATGTTTATGAAAAAAAATTTCGCGACATATTTAATTTTTGCACGACGAAATCACGACAAAAAAACGACAAATTATGCGCGAGACGAGACTTTCATCGGAATATTAGAAGATAGTTGGTAGTGCTAACTTGATACTAAATTAGCATTATCATCGATTTAAGGAAAAATAAATTTGCGACAAATTTTTTTTTGCACGACAAAATCACGACAAAAAAGCGACAAATTATGCACCAGATGCGACATTTGTCCGATCATTGGAAAACCGTTTTCCAGAGGTGGTAGTGCTAACTTAATATCAAGTTAGCACTACCATTGGTTTCAAAAAAAAATAATTTCGCGACAAATTTTTTTTTTGCACGACAAAATCACGACAAAAAAGCGACAAATTAATCACATTATGCCACCTTTCATCTCGCATGTGGTAGTGCGAACTTTATATAAGTATATAAAAGAAATGGAACGTAGATATCAAGGACACTGAAACGTTAACATGATGGCTGACTACTGCTTTATGTTAAAGAGAGAAAATCTTCAATCCCACAGCAGGAAAAATACTAAACGAAGTTTTGAAGGAAAAGGGAAACGTTACTACAAAGACTTGTAATCACATTATGCCACCTTTCATCTCGCATGTGGTAGTGCTAACTTCATATATATCTTTTATATCCTGGTGCAATCGTTCTTCTGTTCCTCACTCACTGCCCTAAGATTTTCCGGAAAATAGTCCAGATGACAATGTAGGAAATGAGCATTAACACTCATATTGCAGGCCAAGAGTTTGTAGTTATTTAGCAGATTGGCAACAATATTGTTGTAGTTTGGGTATTTTATTTCCTGGGAAGCCAGTTACCACTTGTTTGAAAGACTTCCATGCTTTATTTTCCTGGTCTTCCATTTTCAACTCACAGTCTTCATCCTTCATAAGTTTCCTTATATCCGGACCAACAAATACCCCTTCTTTAAGTTTTGCCTCAGAAAGACCGGTAAACGACGAATTGCTTCATTAGTCCCAACGTGATGTGAAGTAGCGTAAGCAAAATCTTTTTTCTCAACATTTTTGAATCCAGGAACAGTGCTTCTTACTGGCCATTCTTTTCTTTCGTAGTGTTGAGAGAAAAGGACAAATACTGGCAGCAAATCTAGTATGAACCAAATTTTACCAGTTTTACAGTACAGTTTCCTGAACAAAAGCAAGGCTGTCTCATGCTTCCAACCTAGGTTTATTACATTAGTAAAATAATGTATGTAGCTTGGAAATTGATATAAATTTATTTCACAAAGATCACAGTTTGTTTCGTGTTATATAGAAACCTGAAAAGTAATAATTTAATGTGTGATTTGTGGGTAAACAGAGGGTGATGGAATTTCTTCATTATTTTTTCTGTAATCAGCGCAAACAATACCATTAAAATCATGAAAAATTTTTGAAACAATTTTTTCATCGCAGACCTGTTATTTTTCACGTCTGGCAACACTGTTACCGATCGACGTCACATAAAATTGATGACGTGAACGCCAAGTCGTGCTGGACAGACTATAGCAGTGCCGAATTTGTAACTGTAGTTCAGAATTGTACACCATAATTGGGGTAAAGCGAGCCGAAGTCGAGCGAAACTCCACCCTTCCCCGATTTTGGGCTTTCGGTTGTACCGCTTCTCCTACTAGACCACTGAACCGATCTTCGCCAAATTTGCTACGATGATAGCACAGAGCTAGAATAAAATTGAAAACCGGACAAGCCATTGAGTAATAATCACCGAATTGTCTACATGCGAGCAAGTCCAGCACATGCAAACCAATTGTTCAAGAAACAGATCGCTGTACGCCATCAGCCATTGTCACCTGCGCGTTTGCGCCTGCAGTCATACCGCGTTGTAACAGATTCTTATCACACTAGGTTTATACTCTACCGTTCCGCCCCATTTTCATCATGAAGTGCAATGATTACCTAGACAATTTTTCACCAATTTTTAGGTTTACAACCCGGCAACATTGCTTTTTAGTACTTCTATGCCGTGAGCGATTCACCGAGGTGATAATTGTGAATATGTTTGAAAAAAATTAAGACAGTCGAAATGTTGCCTTATTCCCAAGTACTGTTCGTCGAATTTCATTATTTATATATTTTATAAAGGCGTTCATCAGGATAACCGCTCGCGCGTTTCATGCGGCTTCGACCTCATTATGAAAAGTTTATTTTTCTGTCTCGAATTTCCGTCTAGACTCGACCAGCCGGGTGCTATTAATTTCTTCAAGGGTCTTGAACCCGTCAAAAGACGCCAGATCTGTCATATCGCTTGTATTTTATTTACTCGCGACTTCTGCGACCACACTGTGTATTAGCAGCGATGCCAGGTGTCATCATTTCGTACTAGTTGTCAGGACATAAGACATTTTATGATCTCACGTTTTCATTTTATACACACGGGATAGCATATTTCATATGCTATCATATTTGTTGTAGGTTCCTTATTATAGAAGCAAAATATAACAAAACTATTTTTTTCGTTTTACCGAGATTTTTCACACACTTCTTAATGTATTATATACATATATATATATATATATATATTTATTCGAATTGTTGTTGCCTGTGATCTATTTTTAATCTTTTGATAATTATTAGCAATAACAGGCTGGTTGAATCTTAAAAAACTCAATTTTATCAAAAAGTTGACGCCTCACCACGACATTCGAAATTGAAATTTCTTTGACATTTATTGTTTTGAAATAATTGAATAAACAGGTCTGCTTTGTATATGCTATTCAGTCTAATATTTATATTCAAAATTGTAATTATTAGATGGTAAGGGAAACCAAAGAAACCTTTACCTACGTAATGTTTGAAAATAATAATAATAGGGTTCTATTTATCTAACAACAAAGAAATTAGTTATGGGAAAACATTAAAGAAGTGGAGTAGAATTATCGGTATAGTACGCTTATATGGAAGCAGCCGTTGACACGTGTTTCGGACTCTTTGGTCCTCATCAGAACGGCGTAGCTAAGTATTGGATTGAAATTTGGAGATGAAAATAGTTTAATAAATAAAATCCTCTGTTATGGAAGAAAATCACTTATTTGTGGTTTATTGTTTGAACTCTCCGGTATGGGAGATTTGGTCAAACTTTGCCACGAAGGCGATTAATTCCATCCGAGAGATCTCAGAAAGAGTAAATTAATATTAAAAAAGAAAATTAGTTTTGGGAAAATATTAAACAAGAAAAGCAAAAATTATCGGTATAGTTCGTTTATATGGAAGTAGACGATATTAATGAAATTTTAAAAATAAAAACATCTGTTATGAAAGAAAATCACTTATTTGTGGTTTATTGTTTGAACTCTCCGGTATGGGAGATTTGGTCAAACTTTGCCACGGAGGCGATTAATTCCATCCGAGAGATCTCAGAAAGAGTAAATTAACATTAAGAAAGAACAGTAGAGTTGGGAAAAGAGTAAGCAAGTAAAGCAAAAATTATCGGTATAGTTCGTTTATATGGAAGTAGCCGTTTTTAATGAAATTTTTTATTTATTTAGAATTTCAAATCTTTTAAAAAAAGGGGTACTTACAGTTTAAAACTCTCAGCTTAAGTTTAGGATCATTGCCATATTTTCAGCTTGCAATATTTAATTATTTATTCGAATTGTTGTTGCCTGTGATCTATTTTTAATCTTTTGATAATTATTAGCAATAACAGGCTGGTTGAATCTTAAAAAACTCAATTTTATCAAAAAGTTGACCTGTTTATTCAATTATTTCAAAACAATAAATGTCAAAGAAATTTCAATTTCGAATGTCGTGGTGAGGCGTCAACTTTTTGATAAAATTGAGTTTTTTAAGATTCAACCAGCCTGTTATTGCTAATAATTATCAAAAGATTAAAAATAGATCACAGGCAACAACAATTCGAATAAATAATTAAATATTGCAAGCTGAAAATATGGCAATGATCCTAAACTTAAGCTGAGAGTTTTAAACTGTAAGTACCCCTTTTTTTAAAAGATTTGAAATTCTAAATAAATAAAAAATTTCATTAAAAACGGCTACTTCCATATAAACGAACTATACCGATAATTTTTGCTTTACTTGTTTAATATTTCCCAAAACTATTTTTCTTTTTAATGTTAATTTACTCTTTCTGAGATCTCTCGGATGGAATTAATCGCCTCCGTGGCAAAGTTTGACCAAATCTCCCATACCGGAGAGTTCAAACAATAAACCACAAATAAGTGATTTTCTTCCATAACAGAGGATTTTATTATAAAAATTTCATTAAAAACGGCTACTTCCATATAAACGAACTATACCGATAATTTTTGCTTTTCTTGTTTAATATTTTCCCAAAACTAATTTTCTTTTTTAATATTAATTTACTCTTTCTGAGATCTCTCGGATGGAATTAATCGCCTTCGTGGCAAAGTTTGACCAAATCTCCCATACCGGAGAGTTCAAACAATAAACCACAAATAAGTGATTTTCTTCCATAACAGAGGATTTTATTTATTAAACTATTTTCATCTCCAAATTTTCAATCCAATACTTAGCTACGCCGTTCTGATGAGGACCAAAGAGTCCGAAACACGTGTCAACGGCTGCTTCCATATAAGCGTACTATACCGATAATTCTACTCCACTTCTTTAATGTTTTCCCATAACTAATTTCTTTGTTGTTAGATAAATAGAACCCTATTATTATTATTTTCAAACATTACGTAGGTAAAGGTTTCTTTGGTTTCCCTTACCATCTAATAATTACAATTTTGAATATAAATATTAGACTGAATAGCATATACAAAGCAGACCTGTTTATTCAATTATTTCAAAACAATAAATGTCAAAGAAATTTCAATTTCGAATGTCGTGGTGAGGCGTCAACTTTTTGATAAAATTGAGTTTTTTTAAGATTCAACCAGCCTGTTATTGCTAATAATTATCAAAAGATTAAAAATAGATCACAGGCAACAACAATTCGAATAAATAATTAAATATTGCAAGCTGAAAATATGGCAATGATCCTAAACTTAAGCTGAGAGTTTTAAACTGTAAGTACCCCTTTTTTTAAAAGATTTGAAATTCTAAATAAATAAAAAATTTCATTAAAAACGGCTACTTCCATATAAACGAACTATACCGATAATTTTTGCTTTACTTGTTTAATATTTCCCAAAACTATTTTTCTTTTTTAATGTTAATTTACTCTTTCTGAGATCTCTCGGATGGAATTAATCGCCTCCGTGGCAAAGTTTGACCAAATCTCCCATACCGGAGAGTTCAAACAATAAACCACAAATAAGTGATTTTCTTCCATAACAGAGGATTTATTATAAAAATTTTATTAAAAACGGCTACTTTCATATTAACGGACTATACCGATTATTTTTGCTTTTCTTGTTTAATTTTTTCCCAAAACTAATTTTCTTTTTTAATATTAATTTACTCTTTCTGAGATCTCTCGGATGGAATTAATCGCCTTCGTGGCAAAGTTTGACCAAATCTCCCATACCGGAGAGTTCAAACAATAAACCACAAATAAGTGATTTTCTTCCATAACAGAGGATTTTATTTATTAAACTATTTCATCTCCAAATTTTCAATCCAATACTTAGCTACGCCGTTCTGATGAGGACCAAAGAGTCCGAAACACGTGTCAACGGCTGCTTCCATATAAGCGTACTATACCGATAATTCTACTCCACTTCTTTAATGTTTTCCCATAACTAATTTCTTTGTTGTTAGATAAATAGAACCCTATTATTATTATTTTCAAACATTACGTAGGTAAAGGTTTCTTTGGTTTCCCTTACCATCTAATAATTACAATTTTGAATATAAATATTAGACTGAATAGCATATACAAAGCAGACCTGTTTATTCAATTATTTCAAAACAATAAATGTCAAAGAAATTTCAATTTCGAATGTCGTGGTGAGGCGTCAACTTTTTGATAAAATTGAGTTTTTTAAGATTCAACCAGCCTGTTATTGCTAATAATTATCAAAAGATTATATATATATATATATATATATATATATATATATATATATATATATTATATATATATATATTCTTAATGTATTATATACATATATATATATATATATATATATATATATATATATATATATATATATATATATATATATATATATATATATATATATATTCATATATATATATAAAGATAAACAATTTTTAAGCTATGTGACGTTTGATTTTAAACTTTTTACTACTATTTTTTTTTAAAATTATTTTTGGCAACATGGTAACTTTCTTTATGGAGAATTTTATTGAGATTATAACAAACAGTAACAAATGACACAGGGTTGTATTCTAAATGTCATATGGAGACAAAAAACTGAAAATATACCAGGCGTCCCATTTAAAAAGCGAAAGTTCTGTCACTTTCGGTGAATCCGGGTTTTGGATGAAGTTGAGTTACTTGTCAAAATATGCAGTTTTAAGCATTAAAAAGATCCACCGAATTTCGTTCCATTATCTCCGAAAGCAAAAAAGCTATAGGAGCGGGCCACCTTCTGTGGACACCCGGTATTTAAACGAAGAATATGTACATCAAAAATGAACAGCTTGTAGCATCTCGGCAGACCGTCAAACATTTTTAAGTTTTCCCTCCTTAAAAAAAATATAGAGAAAGTTTTTTTAATATTGGCTGACATATGTTGGTTATATATCGAAGGTATTTTACGTTTAGCGTTTTTTATTATGACGAACTCTCGGGAAAAGCGAAAGCTTAGAACGAGTTGCAAGCGCCCTAAGATGATTTCAAGAAACGGCTGTTTATGCTGGATTCAAACCGCTGAAAGTAATAGCGAACCAAAACCACCCCTGAGGGTGAAGCATTCCATAGCTTTGCGGTTCGGTTCAAAAACGCCCTGTAATCAGGGGTATCTACATCCTTGAAAAACCAGGTCCTCGAAATCCCAGGGAATTTTTTTCTCCTGAAATATTCTGGGAATCTCAGAGAATTTTGGGTTCACTCATGGAATGTTTTCAAGTGTCACCAGTTTTTTCCAAATTTGCTTTCTGCAAATGAAAAACCAGTATTGAATTACAAAGGAAAAAAATATATTTCCATGAATAATGATAAATACTAATGAATCCTTGTGTAAAGGCAAATTGTCTGACAGCATTTGCACATGACGCAAGTTCTTCAGAAACTCTCTTGGTAAAAAGATGTATTGAATTCCTGTGTCTAATACATTGACAGAAAAGAAATCCTATGACAGGAGTCATAAATTCAAAAATAATAAAATCAACTGGAAAATCCTGGAATTCTCAGGAAATTGTAGATCCTAACTTGAGTGGACACCCTGGTGATAGACCTATGTTCTGTCCGTTGCCAGGTGCATGTCAAGTTGGTGTTCCGTTTTCCATTTCCATATTTAATCCACATTTTGTCAACACTGTACGAAGGTATATTTCGCAGACTAAACAAAACCTTGAAGGTGCGCAGGTGGTCTGGCCTTGATATTGGTATCAAATGAGCAGTTGAATTATAGCCATTTCAGAACCATTCTTCATGTTGCAGGTAAACTTCAATGTATGGTCCTGTTATGGCCACTCGCGCGAATAAGTCCACAGATAATATGCCCTGATGATATCTTTACGACTGGACATATATTATGAGAATTTATTATGGACCTAAGAATGACTGGACATGAATTGTCTGTGTTGATTTGAATCGAAGTTTTCTCAACAGTGATTTTATTCGTCAAGCTGTGCTTTAAATTAAATCAGTGTAGCGGCCAAGCAAAGATAGCGGCACACTTGCTAGATTATTTAAGGATCCCCTCGATGTTATTGATGATAAAAACATGGCTCGTATTTAAAGGCGTAATTGATCTTGACATATAATGAAGTTATGCTGATTAGAATTGTCCCTACTCGATTCATAAAGGAGGGACCAGAAAGGTATGATCTCACAGGTGAAAAGCTAAAGATACGAAACGCTATTTTGTGTTATTTTACCTCTCGAATCGCTCTTAACCTTCTTCCTCTCCATATTGGCTTTCATCTGTGCTCAAACTTCCTTTGGTGCAACTATGCCACTGATGATGTATTTTTAATCCAGACACGAAACGTCTTAAAAATATTTCAATAAATCATAGCGAAATATGACCTCCTAGAACTTAGACCTTTGTGGTGATATGGCATCGTCTAGGTTATGATGAAGATGATCTAATTCTAATGAATTAATAGAAACGATTCAATGTTAGAGATATGAAATTTTAATTGAACCTTATTGCGACAAAAAATAAGAATAAAAAATATGAAAGTATGTTTTAAAAAATCTAAGAAATTTGCGAGCATAATGGTTTACACTTAACCAAAATATTACCGTCACGAATGGCTCAATACCTTGTTCCTTCAATCATAAACAGGTTTTACGAGCCACATTTTTCAGAAATTCAATTTAATGTATATATATATATATATCACATATCATATATAAACTAAGAACAAAACTCGGCGTTGCCCGGGTCAAAATACATCGTACGCTCGGTAGTGATAGAATTGGTTGCGACTCCGCTTGTTAATAATTTGTCGACTTGACTTACAAAAAAGCAATGAACTTTGGCTCATATACCTTTAACGATAGAAATTTCTAATTTCGCAACATTCTAGAACATACAATATTCCACAGAAGGCTTCATTATTGTCACACACACATAACAACACAACCTCGAGTTTAGATAAGTAAAAATGTGTTAAAAAAAGAAAGAAACTTTCCACCAGAAATTTTTGCCACCCACCAAAACCAAACTCTCTTACTTACAAATGCAGACCAAGGGCTATCTACCACTACAACCATGGGTGGGTAGCAGTAGGTGGTTATAGAGAAATGGCTGGACAAACCCACAAACACTTTCCTGTTATATATATTATTTCAAAGTACTTTATTCACATATAATGCCTCAATAACAATTAATATACAATTCAGTAGTTAAAGTAGTCTGCATTACACTGAAAACTAAATTATCCGAATCAGCAAATGTGCTGGTCTCGGAAACAGTATCTTTGAAAAAACCCACACAATAAATTCACATTTTTCATCCCATCTAATATACCCAAATATGTATGTATGTATATATATATATATATATATATATATATATATATATATATATATATATATATATATATATATATATATATATATATATATATATATATATATATATATATATATATATATATATATATATATATATATATATATATATATATATATATATATATATATATATATATATAATAAAAAATTTAATTAAAAAATAGTAATATCAGTTTATCACTAAGCTTGTTAATGATCTGTTGACCATAGCTGAGACTTGACTGACAAAAAAAGCAATGAACTTCGGCTAATATACCTTCAACGATCGAATTTTACAAAATTCTAGAACACATAATTACATTGGGATACAATCTGGAATATTCCAGAGAATTCCTCATCATTGTCACACATATGTATATACACTGTTTATAGAAGTCATACAATGTGTTAGAAAAAGAATGTAATTGTCCTATAGAAATGTGTACCACTTACAGTCACCCAACAAGAAGTCCCATACTTACAAATGCAGACCAAGGGGTATCTACCACTATAACCTTGAGTGGGTAGCAGTAGGTGGTTATAGAGAAAAGGTTGGACAAACCCACAAACACTCTCCTCTTATTTATTAAACAAAAATTACAATTTGTTTTTCTGTTTCAGGTAAGCGCCTTACTCCAATATGTAAAACTACTAATATCTTGTACAACCACGGAGGAAAGGTAAGGGCCTAAATTTATATTGGTGATTAATAAAAACTATGATCTAGTAAAATCATCCATATCACAATTTACTTTTATGTAAAGTTCTCATCCATTTTTACCATGAATGGATTTGAACAATTATTGCTTTTTAATATCAACTTTTCAGCTATAATAATTTAGTTTCACTGATAGTATTACTTAAGTAAAAAAATAAATATCAAAAAGGTTCAATATTTGAAAATCATCTATATTTCCTAGAATATATTATAACTGATAACAGGATAACAGGATTTCCATACATCAGAAATATTTCA
>JARQZK010003628.1:332500-410000 GCA_030704885.1 Cynegetis impunctata
AGGGGAGAGACGTTTTCTTCATAAACTGAATTTTTTAAATTAACGCACGTTAATTTTGTATTAATATTATGTCACACGTTAACACTCACACTATTGTTGAACTGAAAAAACTAATTTTAAAAAATTTAAGCAAATTATATAAATAGTACGATCTACCAGTGCTAAAACAATTGCACCCCAGTGTTGTGTCGCACCAATTAACATATAACTACCAATAAACCGCTTCTTTATTTGGTATTACTAAATTGTCGTCAATGAGTGCCATTGAGCGCCATTGCTAAATGGCCGTTTTATATTTGTTTTGTTTTAGCGGTTCGGAATTTGCCAGGGTAGATACACAAAAACCGGGACAAAAGTAATGTTTAAAAATTATTAAAACTTAACGAATATTATTGTATTTTTCCTTCATAATACTTGAGTATACTTATTTGAATTTGTGTTAAATATAATTTAACTGGGCAACTACGAAAAAGAAGGTATATAATGTCTACATGTACAACCAAAAACGTCAAGAGGACAAGCATAGGTAGAGACTTTTTCATGCTTAAATGAGTAATGTGAGAAAAATGTGCTCAATTGGATATTCAATCATGAAATAATCGATAAACTACATTAAGATGCTGCGATTTATTGTATAAAACGACAAGATATAATATATAAAAGGTATTTTATATTGATTGCCGTGCACATTACCTCTCATCGTAGAATGACCCATATACGGTTATTTTAGTTGGAAATGAACTCCTCTATCACCTCCTTTCTTTTGGAAGTCAGATTTCTGGGCACCTTGTATATAAAGTTAGTAGACATGTATCAATCTACATGTAATACATTGTCTTTGTTTTTTCCAATAACCGACATCAATTCGATGCAGTCGGACAACTAACCGTATATTCTCGTGTTCAAGTGATCGTTGTGAGTTAATTTGTTTTCACTCCGCAGTAGCAATTTCCTGGAGAATTTCTAGCAAAACGAGGAGGCGTGCAGTCTCGTCGCGAATATGATGTGCCCGAAGATGGTGACGACTAGAGTTGCGACGGAATGCACTGTCGTAACTGTATCATCGGCACGTAACAACTCGCAGCCAGTTATCTGTATTCCCACAGTTTCTAATTATCTTATATCATATTTACGGTCTATATCCTCATATAATGATACACGTTAGTCCCGATCAGGGGGTATTTTTATCCAAACGGTGTTATGGTGGAAATGTTTGACTCTTCAGACATAACCTAATGATGGGATCGAATCCGACAGTTTTTGTGTAATTTAAAATGTTCGTTTTACGGTACTTCATTTTCCAAAATGTTTATATATATATATATATATATATATATATATATATATATATATATATATATATATATATACCGATCTTTCATTTTAAAACTTGCCAACCACGTAATCTGCGTGAAGAGACAGATTTGTGAAAATCGCCGAAACGTCAACAAATTTATTGAGAAGGAATAGTTTTTACGTAACACTTGACTCCACCCCTTCAACTCCTTAACCCCCAGAGCTACCACCCCAAAATTTTCAAATAAAATAGGGGGTCGAGTGATAGATACATCATTTTAAAGGGCTGTTTAATCTCTGACAGACAATGACAGTGAGACTGAGGAACCGGTTACCGGTAACTAGTACTTGTCCTAAAAGGTGACAATCAAATAAGTTTCGGAATGTCATAATAAGGTAAACATTGAAATGGATGATATTCTGCAACAGTGAGGTCAATTACTAAAAGTAGGACGGAAAAATGTAAAAATTAAACAGCCCTTTGAAATGATGTATCACTCGACTCCTTGTCTCATTTAAAAATTTTGGGGTGGTAGCATGGGAGTTGGGGTTGAAGGAACGGAGTACAGTTTCACGTAAAAGAAGTTTCCCCTCAATAAATTTGTTGAATTGGAAATTTTCACAAATCTGTTTCTTCACGCAGATAACGTGGGTTTCAAGTTTTTAAATGAGATATATATATATATATATATATATATATATATATATATATATATATATATATATATATATATATATATATATATATATATATATATATATGTTACAGTCATAGTGATTAAATAGCTATTATACATAATGACTAGTCATTATATATAATAGCGAAATTGACTAGACAATGTGATAAATTAATCACTTCATCCGGATATTATTCATAATAGCGAATCAAAGTTAGCCAAAGTAATAAATACGGTCTATTTGACTTGTTACCCCTTTCACTGGAAGTGGTTTTGAAATGAGAGGTCGCCCTCCATTCCTATCAGTGTCTGATGATGGCAGATGAAATGAAAAAACGTTTCGATGAAACTATCACTGTACTTATTGCTAGTAAAGGAAAAAATAATCAGTGTTTTACAAATGATCAATATTTGCCTTTACTTTTAAAAGTAAAAGAATCGAAGAACGGCTGTCATATTAGTATTGCACACGGCGGTAAAATTGAGATATAAAAATGTAACTGCTGAACTCGTCACAGTGTATTTGAATCTGTGTGAATCTTGTCAGAAAAAAAAATTTGCCAAAAATAGGTCTTATTGTAAAACCGATTTTCAGCAATGAGCTTAATTCAAGGTGCCAAGTTAATTTTATAGACATGCAATCACAAGGTGATGGAGATTATAAATTCATCATGGTGTATCAAGATTGTCTAACAAAAAAAAAAGGAAAAGCAAGCGAGCAGATGAAGTAGCTTATCATTTACTAGACATTTTTACTACATTCGGAGCGCCTAGTATTTTGCAAAGCCATAATGGTAGGGACTTTGCTAACAAAGTGGTCAAAGAAGTCTGTGCTATGTGGCCGGAATTAAAAATCGTACATGGTAAACCCCGACACTCTCAATCACAAGAGCCTGTTGAAAGGCCAACCAAGACGTAGAGAAGATGCTTTGTACTTGGCTGGAATCTAACAACACGACGAAATGGTCTGAAGGATTACGCTTTATTCAATTTATGAAGAAGAGAGCGTATCACGCAGGGATAAATCGTAGCCCTTACGAAGCAATGTTTGACTGTAAAGCTAAAGTCGGATTAAATAGTGTTCCTAAATATGCGCAAGTTGAATTGTCAACAGAAGAAGAGCTAGAACCTATATTGAATGAAGACGAAAACCAGGTGAATGAGGAGAGGGATACCGAACCCAATATTACAGACGCTGTGATTAATGAAGATGAAGAAATAAAAAGCCATACTACAATTTTAAACACTGATTCGCAAAATGAAATTCCCGATAACCTGACAGTGAAACCTGATAACGCATATAAGTGGATAAGTGACCAAGAAATAGTAATTGCTTTCGATAAAAAGAAACAAGATATTGGAAATATCAGAAAATTAGTTCGACAATCTCTGAAAAAGCAAGCAGATAAAATGTTAGCTCTATCTTCGATAAAATATCCTGCTGCTAATACAGGCAGGCTATAATGTAGTGATAAAAATTTCTGATGTAGACCGCACCAAAGCCGATGATGGAAACATTATGGCTGTTATAATTTCTCAGGAGACAGAAGGTATGTATAAGTTAGGTACTAAGCATGAGATTCTAAATCAACTTTACACAAGGAATCAGTTCACTGTCTGCAAAGAAACGTTTATTACATTTGATATCGTTCCCCAATATAAAGTTACTATCAGAGAATGTGCAAAAAAAGAGTCGCATCATTGCAACTGTACTGGAGAATGCGTTTCTAATGGGTGTAAATGTAAAAAGTAAAACCTCATGTGTAACTTCAAAATGTTATAAGAGCCTTACTTGTAAGAATAAATAATAATTATGTATGACCCAGTTAATTCATGTCAGTTAGTGTTAAATATTTTATTATTGTAGTCTTTAAAGAGTGATACCAAATACTTGTTTTGATCTCTGTGTTTTTTTCAATTTTCTCTTATAGCTAGTGGGCCTTAAATTTACTTTATAAATTAAAGTTAAATAACTTTATAACAATGTTAATTAATGTAGAATCATTATCTATGACAATGTTATTTTGATTCTTAAAAAAAACATTATAATTATTTCTTTTCAAATAACAGTACCTATAATATTGCTACACATATAGTTAAGTATGCTTAAGGCAAACTGAAATATAATTTTATAATCGTCACCTTTACCTACTTGTTTTATTACATTATCCAAGTCTTCGATGATATTATATAAAATTGCTAGTTAATGTGATTAATTCTGTGTCAATTATCACTTTATCTAAATTGAGTAGACATTATAAATAATGGCTAGATAATATATATAATATCCGGATTTATTACTTTGGCTGTAACATATATATATATATATATATATATATATATATATATATATATATATATATATATATATATATATATATATATATATATATATATATATATATATATGTATATATATATATATATATATATATATATATATATATATATATATATATATATATATAAATATATATTTATATATATATATATATATATATATAATATATATATATATATATATATATATATATATATATATATACTATATATATATATAAATATATATATATATATATATATATATATATATATATATATATATATATATATGTATGTATGTATGTATATACAGTTTTCTCATCTGTTGGCTTACTGCGATCCCCGAATCGAATCGGGTTATATCTCCCGACGAATCGATACTTTTTCGGCTAAGCGGCAACGTCGCCTAGACGGTTTTGCCCGTTCGTTCGTGCGCTCTTTCAGTGCCTTACTCAGATTAAGTCAGTTTGGAGTGAGTTCGTTCCCTTTACACGTTCGAATTTAATTCGCGAGTGAATATTAACGTAGGAATAGTGTAGATTGAGATCGAGTTATTCAGTAGCAGCAGCACTCTACGAGTACGTATATTGGTAATTTTAGTTACTCAGTGATTTTTTGAACGATGCAGTCGATCTGGACGTGGAACAAGTGAAAAACGGAAAAAATCGGAGCTATTGAATGTGACATTTTCATAAAATTGCAATCTCTCATGTTACTAAAAAATACGTTACCAATTCGTGTTTCCCCACATTTTCTAGAGTTAAGGCCTAGTATTACGCGAAATAATGAAGTATAAGTAACGAAGTCGTAAATTTTTCCAGAATATACGGATATTTGACATGTTTTTTGATAATTCGAATTTGAACTCAGTTTACCGTGAAATTGAGATTGTTTTGAGTGTTGCTCAATTTCGTATAATTTCTCGTTATGAAATAACAATTATGCATATTCAAATATATAATTAAAAATGATAAAACTTTGAGTAAAAATTTAAAACTAATTAATGTATAATAATTATTGGAATTTTTCATGGATTGGCAAATATACTGAAACTGGGAAGATTTTTAAATGATGTTATTAGAAGACAATAACGAATATTGCAAGATTAACACTAAAATATTGAAGTTACTTGATATTTATTTTGAGAAATTCCCTTTTTCTATCCGAGTTTATATCCCAAATTTTAATTTAGAAATTTTTTCGAAGAACTTCGAATAAAAAATGAACTACAGAGTACTTATGTCGTCAAATATTGAGGTTGATAATAAATTGAGCTCAGTACATTTGAAACGTTTTTACATGAAAACAATAAAAACATAATTCGTAGGGCTATGAGAAATTATTATGTGGAAAATAGCAGGTACACATGCAGAAACATCTCCGATCGTAAAAGTTATTGTAAAATTATTAATATACGAACAGGTAGAACCAAGCAGGTAAAGTTTTAGTAAGAAAAAAAATAAAACTGACTGATCAAGTATCAATGTTTTTCTTGCAATACTTCTATCAAGCGATGCACTGTTATGTCTGAAACGGTTTATATTGTAAAAAATATAGAAATTAACATCTTTAATGTTTACAATCTGAACCAATTTCGCCTCAGAAATCGAAGGTAATATGTGACTAAGATAGATAAGTAGTAATTTAGGAATAATTTAGAAAACAAAGAATTGATCTGAACATTTAACATCGGCGTTATACTTTCACATGAAACGCGTATAGTCGCAGTAGTTACGCTGAATTACGTGACATATGTGAATACATCCTTCTGAAACAAAACGATGCAGTCACTCAGAAAGCGCATAAAATTAAATATTGTGTAGAAATACTAACCTACTTTTTGTTTGAATAGTGTATTATAACGTCTCAAAAAAAAAGTGAAATTTAATTTAGAACTTACACTGAGCTTTTAAAATATATCTTTTTCTATGAAGAAAATATTAGTGGAATTGATAGTAGTCGTTTATCTTTTTCAAAGTTTTAAAGAAAGCAGATGAAATTTTCCAAGTGAATATACAGTTTAATATGAAGTTTTGAAAAAGTTTCAAAAACAGTTGGGTTTTAGATACGTATTTATCTAGAACACCCTGTATTTTCGGACGCGTTAGAGGTTGTGAAACTACAGATTTCGTGTTATTCGTTGGTTGATTTGGGTTTTTTCGATCCAGTCGTCGGTAAAGTTGAATCTCTTTCGAATGGACGTCGCCAAGAGTTGCTAGAAAGTTCGTTGAACTTTTTATAACATTATAACTTTAAAAAAAAGCTTCTTTTAAAGACTGGCTGGGGACCTTTCTACAATATCACGCAAAAAAATTTCACCCATGTATTTTGAGCAAAGAAACATCTTTTATTGTATTCAATTCTTCCCAATAAGGATTTTTTTTTAATCAGTATTAATCAGGGATGTAAGATTACATTATAAATATTTTTTAAGTTTTTGGTTGCGTATAGTATGAGTGTGTCTGATTCACTGTAGCCCCAAATAGTGTTAAACATACTGCTTCAAATATTTCAGTTTGTCGATTTATGTTTCCAAGAATGACACATATATTTTGCCGTGAGTCTTTATTTCAATAGAACGATTGCCGTTTGTTTATTTATCTAAATTTAAAATAGTGGAAACAACCCAATAACCGTGATATTTATTAGAAGGAGCGGAAAACTAAATCTCGGGGAAAAAGAAAACACGAATTGAAATTTATGCGAACGAAAAATGATGATTCAGCGTTATCGCGAACCATAATTCGAGACCGTCCACTCTAATATAATTATGTATGTCGTTTGTATTAGTTCATCGTCGAATATATCCGAAGGTTAATGATTTAGAAGATAATATAATAATCATCAGGACTCGTAAATCACTAGAATCCTTGAAAAGCTATTTGATTCAAGCCGAGACGTTTCTTGAAAAACTGCACTAGTGGCTGATGTGGGTCAGGGTGAGCTCCTTCGAATTTCTGAGAGATATATCGTACATTTCAGTCTCGGCTTAGAGCAGAAGCTAACATCAGTTGAGCATGTTCAATTTCCTGATTATCTTCTGATTATTATGCAGGTGGTGTAGGAGTGTGGGAAGATGCATGTTGCCAACCGGCGATGTGGTGCAGTCAGGCAAAAGGGGTTGGGAAGTCTACGCAACGGAAATCGGCCGTATCTCGGCAACAGTCAGTCATAGAACGGTGTAATTAGTCTCAAATTCATGTTTTAGTCCTCTATTTGTTCAATAATGCAATAGTTTCCGAAGAAACTCATCTTTTTCAGAGAAAACGCGGTCGAAGTTGAGCGTGTTTTTGGGCATACCCAGAATAATTTTCTCCGTAAGAGTTTATATGAATAAAGTTGTATGAAACTAAAATAAAATTTGAGTTTCCTACGATTGATTCTTGCCGAGTTGCAGGACTTATTGACGCATTCGGAAGTTTGAAGCATTTTCGAGCGATTTGCTAGCAATTCTATATTTTGATACTGATTCGATGAAAAAACTGAGTAGGAAGCTTCAGTCTACCTTGAAATATCAAGAATTCATTAAAAAGTAACCATATTTCATGATAAGTTTGATAAGGTTTCCAGACACTGGATATGCCAAGTTTTTTCAGTTAAAAATCCAATTTCATCCTTCACTAAAATCTAAATTTCCCTCTCTACTTCTTCGGCTCAATAATTGATCAAGTTTCAGAGGTGAATCTGTGTTTTAGATGTGAATCTGTGTTTTAGATAAAATCAATAATAAAATAACAGAGAAAATTATTAAGATATTAGATTGATGAAATTACTTGTTTCAATTGCTGACGTTCAAATGTTATAATATATTACTTTAGCTAGGAAATACTTTGGAAATTCAATTAATTCACATTTCTATACCAACATTACTGTAGCTTCTAGAGTAGAATAAAAATTACAACCTTTTGATAGCAAAATTTGGAATTCATAGACTTAAAAATAATTAAAAATGCAATTTTAATTTTTCTTGGGTTTGTGAAAGATCTAAACTGGTGCGTGTTATCGAGTAAAATGGAGGACAACAAATTAAGTAGGTACATACATAAATGGATGAAATTGTTGTTGTACTATTTTGATTTCAACTTATTCTATTCTTTGATTATTATACTAAGAATAGTATATACTGTTAGTATATGAAATAATTGTATGAAACACTGACACTGAAAACGGAATGAACAATGAGAAAGCACTGTATAATTATTTGAGTTTTCAAACGTACTAGATCATATCAATTCTCATTACAGTAAACCGAGGAAATTGTTCGGCACTACCGAGTTAATTTGAATCAGTGCGGAATTCTTCATCAGTTAATTACGTAATCTTGAGACAATTAGTATAAAGATAAAACGCGTTATCAGCTAATACGATCAGTTTTATTACAACTGAACATCGTTTTATGTTTTCTCGGGTGTAGTATCTATTCGATGAATTACTGTAGCGGTGACCATTATCATAAGGAAAATAGTACACTGTGTAGCTATTATAGGCCAGTCAGTTGAGATAATCAATTGACAATAATTCCAAAAGGTTTCAAACTTTAATGTAGGGTCGGGAAAGCGATAAAAACAACCTATGAAATTTGGAAACCTTTTCCGAAGTCCGGAACATTGTTAAAATTGCAATAACATTGAATTTTTCCTTATGCTTGTGGAAAAAAATCCAAAAGTTCTGCAAACTTGGAGTAGTATTAAATATATTCAAACTTAACGTTTTTCTTTGATAAACTGACCAAAAAAAATTCCAAAAGTTCTGCAAACTTGGAGTAGTATTAAATATATTCAAACTTAACGTTTTTCTTTGATAAACTGACCAAAAAAAATTCCAAAAGTTCTGCAAACTTGGAGTAGTATTAAATATATTCAAACTTAACGTTTTTCTTTGATAAACTGACCAAAAAAAATTCCAAAAGTTCTGCAAACTTGACAGATATTTCGGTAAAATATACCGAACAGTTGTATAAATTTGCAACCTTTTACGTTGACCAGAACCTGTTTATTTATAATTTTTTTAATTCGTGGTCATTTTTTCGGGCAATTACAAAAGGTTTGAGACATAATGCAAATTCAGAAAACATCTATTCTGATGCATTTGCAAATTTGCAACCTTGTACGCGATCCGTAACTTTATGCAATTTTCAAAAATATGATATTTGGATTTTTATATTTTTGCAAATTGCAGAGTTCCGGTCCGCGTACAATGTTGCAAATTTGCAAATGCATCAGAATAGATGTCTCTAAATTTGCAACCAAGTTTCAAAACTTTTGCAATTATTTCGAGACCATCTAGCCCGACAAAATTATCAGGAATTAAAAAAATTATAAATAAACAAGTTCCGGTCAACGTAAAAGGTTGCAAATTTATACAAATGTTCGGTATATTTTTCCGAAGTATCTATCAAGTTTACAGAACTTTTGGAATTTTTCTGGTCAGTTTATCAAAGAAATACGTTAATTTAGAATTAAAAAAATATTCCGTAGTTTCGTACCCTTAAATTAGTTGGAAATTTGATGCGTGATATGAAATAATATATTTAATACTTCAAGTTTGCAGAACTTTTTGAATTTTTTCGTGTTCCGGACTTCGGAAAGGTTGCAAAATGAAATTTGTTTCTTTCTCTATGTAGCATTCACGCAAAAGTTTAAAAACTTTTGGAATTATTGTTAAATTTTCGATTTTCAATGTCCAAACTGAGTGGCCTATTAATAAAAGCAATACATTCCTGGACGACAATGCTAACGCGTCGGCCAACAAGCTTCGAAGTCTGGGAATGTGCTTTATCATAATTGAGGGTTTTTGATGAATTTATAGCAATTTTTGAATGCCATCTTATTTCCTATGACTTTTCAGGTAGAGTTCAGACTATATTTAATAATTGTACAAACTGCACTATAAATGCAATCTTTACATACTAAGTAAGTATAAAATGAAGTTGCTTCTGCTGTCTATTCGCTTAGATCTTTAAACAACTCAACGGATTTTAATGCAGTTTTTAGAAATAGATACCTACACAGAACGAAAAACGTACGTGAATATAATGAATAAAAACATTGTGATAATGTATTCGGACATCGATTTTCAACCGATGCTCTAGTTCATTGATTCAATGTATTATTATTAATTGCTTGATGTTCAAGTGATTATATCAATCCCCGAGAGGCGTTAATTTCATCACCTGGATTTCAAAACAAAGTACATTCTACTAATGACCATTGTGTATCAGTCAATCAACGTCCAGCATGATATTAATGTTTTCTGTACATCAACCGATCAACTGCAGTCATTGAATTAAGGAACTCAGGACATTGACTCAATCACCGATACATTATTTCTAAGCCATGCGCACAATGACTTTCGAACATCGTTCAATGTTCGAAGACGTTAATATAATGTAAAAATACATCGATCTGAGCCTACAGGTTGCACCCCTTTAAAATTTTTATTTTCATAAATAAAATAGACTACACTTATATATATATATATATATATATATATATATATATATATATATATATATATATAAAATATATATATATATATATATATATATATATATATATATATATATATATATATATATATATATATATATATATATAATATATATATATATATATATATATATATATATATATATATATATATATATATATACATATATATATATATATATATATATATATGCACCCCTATATATATAATAGACTACACTGTATATATATATATATATATATATATATATATATATATATATATATATATATATATATATATATATATATATATATATATATATATATATATATATATATATATATAGATAGATATATAATATATATATTTAAATATCTATATTTATATATATATATATATATATATATATATATATATATATATATTATATATATATTATATATATATATATATATATATATATGTATATATATATATATATATATATATATGTATATAGTGACAGGTATATAATTGCAAATAGGGAAAAAATGTCTATATATTATTGCTAATGCTCCAAGCAATTATGATGGCATTGTCGAACGAGAACGTTCCAAAGATAACTACAAACAGATAGAAAAGATTCATTGAATTGGAATAATACAGTTTATTCATAATTTTTCAAATATTGACATAAGATATGTGTTTTACTGTATACAATTCCTTGACGTTAAAAAAAAAGTATTTAATAAACGACCGACACATAATAATTTCTGGAAGAAAACTCAAATCGGAAACATATAAATAATTTTTAAACAACTAGGTATCAACAGCTCTTATAACATAGAAAAACTTATATCTAATTCCATCGAAGTATGTATACTCTTCTTGAATTTTTGTTATATCTTCGTCAATTGTGAAAGATTGAATTGAAGTTTTCTTAGAATTAAAAAAGTATATCCATTCTTCAATTTCTTGTGGTGTTTTTGCAAGATATAAAAATGAGTGCTGTAAGTGAAAATTTTGTGTTATTCATTTTTCCAGTGATATTTTTCTTCACAACTTTGTTGGTGGCTGCCTCATCACGGTCATCTAGAAATAAAAATATATTATGGTCGAGAATGGAAAAGGTGAATTCCAGATATTAGAAAACTGAGTTTCTTTTTTATTGGGACTCTACTTTTTAATGAAATGAGTATCTTATGAACTTTAAATATGATGTTCAAGAAATATGTATCAAATTACTCTGAAGCTGTCATTTGATTTCATAACAAATGAAAAAATTGTTCTCTTTCAACCCTGACTAGAACAACCATCTGACATAGAATGATAATATCAAGCTCTTTTTGAACTACTAACATTAGCATCACGGGGTGAACACCATTCACTCAAAAACACAATCTACACAAGCAGATACCTACTTTCCTCGATATTTTCGATTTCCAATGGGCCTAGTAAAAACTCAATCTTGTCTTTGACATTGCCATTGAACAGAAATGCAATGATTTTCGCACTTCTTTTTCACAGTTTTTGAGAAAACAATTATCATTTTCGTTCTTCATGGTTGAGTCCATATCAATCTAGAAGTAAAGTTATAATAGTTAGTTGCAACTATAGCTATATTATATTGAATATTAGAGGTATTACATAAAATTATACAAGAATAAATTAAAAATCATGAAAAGTATACCAGTTGACCATCGACAATTTAATATATTACATAAAGTGAACAACGAAAATTCTTCAATAATTTAAAAAAAAAACATACCTACGCCACAGTTGCAAAGTAGACATCTCATGTCAGGAAGTTTGTATTCTAGCGACGGGTTTCTGCATTTTCGATCTCAGCAGTGAATTGTTGGTTTCCAATATCTTTGGTGGATGGCGCTCTGGGTTGTTATACAGATAGTAGTCTGACCATGATTTGTATTGGGGAAAAGTAAATACTGAATAAATATGAAGGTGCATGGAATATTTCGGTTTCTACTTCAGATCCAGATCACACTCACAAGTATCGTCACAACCTGCAATAAGTGATTATTTTTCAAGATGATGTTGAAATAGTGTAGATCGTCAAAATTTAGTGAATAGTAGATTTTTTGTAAATACAATTTTCTTTTCAGTAATATACTGAATTTAAAGGAGTATTTAGCAAAACAATGTATGAGCAAGTTCCATTATTGAACATATCTATTTTATATAGCAAAATTCATAGTAGTTCGCGAAATAATGTAAAAATTGTTCAAAATGCAATACATTTATATATTTTTACTACAAGTGCTCGAAACACACCATGTTTTCATTCTTTCGTCTCTTTCAACAGTGTTCAGTGTAACTACTTATTTTTTTGAGATTGTATTCTGGCAAAAAATATGTTCGTAACTTTTATTCAAATGTTATAAAAAACTAACAAGATTAAAATAATACAGTTACTGTACTTACCACCTTCTAAAGAAACTGCTTCCACAAAAATTTACTTATACACAAATAATACTTCACCGTTTGGCTGTTAGCGTTAGATAGATACCCGTATAGTCGTATAGCGAATTAGGCGGACATTTGGCATATTTACGTTGAGACGGTGGGGGTGCAGCAAGAAATTAATCAATCCATGATCTTTATGCATTGTCCCAATGCTCTCGGACATTGACCGAATGACTTAAAACATTAGGTGATGAACGCAGTGCATTGCTATGATGAACTATACATAGGTTAATGTTTTCAATCATTAATGTTATGCCTATTGAACATAGCTTTATTAAAAGAGGGATTATGACAATGTGTCGTGATGATTAAATGTACATAGTATTGATCACTATGTAGTCATTAACTTGATGTATTTTTTACATTGTTCTGATGTAAATAACATTATAAAGATGACTTTTTTCATTAGATTCATGATTCAATTACATTATCATAATGACATAGATTTCATTATAACAACCAAATCGTTGATTGATCAATCACAGAAATTCATTATTATCAATAAATTTTGGACATTGTCCTAATGAAAAATACGTTATGATAATGAATATGCGGTTAATCATTGGCAGTGATTGATATCAGGCTCATTATTTTTTTCTGTGTAGATTAATTCAAGAGGAAGGTTTATAAGTATAATACATACATATTATAGTACAGTAAAGCCGAAATAGTTATTTATGTACCAAGTGCGTTATATAGACGTTATACTTATAACGCCCATCGGGCGTTAGGATCTAGTAACGCATGTGGGGCATACAAGACTTTATTAGTCACGAAAAAATTATTTTATTATAATGAAAAATCGATTTTGAAATCGGTTCATTGCTCCTATACTTCCCATTTACCTTATTTTTGTCATTTGTTGATATTTTGACGTTTGTGAATATTTTTGTCATCATATTTAGTGAATGTCATTGCTGCTTTCTTTGTGTAGTCTTATAGAAATAATGGAAATGAAAATGAATATACCCAAGAATATCATAGAAAATGCAGCCAAAGCTGGGAATAATTCATTGCCGGAGAAATCCAGAGTCGTATACGACAAGGATTATGAAGTATTTAATCAATGAAAGTTGCTTCATTTCTCCTCGTACAATTAGCGGGCGTTATGATCAATGACGCCCACTCATTACGCACTAGGGCATAATGAGTGTGTTTATAGCAACCGTATCCAAGGTGAAATAAACATATAATATACAAGTTGAAAATAAAATATATTTCTGCGCGCTCAAATCGCAAACGCTGGCTATACCTTACGATATAGATATAAGGTGCTAAAATACTGGATTAGCATATTTTGGAATGAAGTTGGTCCGAGAAAGTAGGCATTCTTGAACGATTTCAAAAAAATATTATTTTCTATAAATTGATTCAAAGAAGTTCGCGATAACTGTGTTTTCATGTGTACTTCAAAATTAAGCCGTTGGATTAGAAAATCCATTTAATAGGGCTTAGTTGTTCCTTATTTAAATGTTCATATCTCTTCTTATCTGAGATAAAATATGGTTATCAGATGAAATATCACGGCTATTTAAATAAATTCATGTTTGTCGATTTGCGGCGAATACATTTGAAAGATTACATCGTAGGAATATCGAAACAATACGATTTTTCCGAAATAAACATGTATTTTCAAATATTGTTGTCGTCATTCTATTTCTTCGATCTGCATAAGTGGCTTCGAGAAAATGTAAATTTATATGATATCCACGTTTTTCCGATATTAGACCATCGTATGAAAGATACCGCTATCTGGTGAGAATGTTTGGTTGGCAGTGATATTTCATCTTCTTTCATATTTTGGCATATTTCTGAAAGGCAAATGAGCTGAAATACTAGGAATGAGGCGCAATGATGAATGAAAATAAAATACAAAGAAAATGAATGGTCCCGATATCTTTCGGTATAATTCTCCTCTTACTTTGTCAGAGCGATAGCCAACCTATAAACCGAATGTATTCAACCTGGAATTTAGAAACATTTCATGTGGAAATCTAACCTAATAACGAAAATAGCCTTGTACTATTTAATCACATAACCTTCTACGTTTTTCCTAAATGAAGGTTCTATGATCACCTTTAAATATCTGGACTGTTTCGAAAATTTGCACAATGCGGCAATGTTTATGATGACTACACTTAATACATCCACCGGCGGCCTTCTTAAGAATTCATGCATATATACATTTATTTCGCTGAATACAATTAATACAATTACAAAGTTTATTTGAGATTGAAAAAAAATCCTAAAAACCCAATTGTCAGATATATATTGATAATATTTGTTGTCAAACCTGAATCCCCTATTATAAGAAGTTTTATCCTGTGATAGTTGGTGATCTTAAAAGATTATGATATGAAACTGAACAATTATTGATGAAATTTATAGAATATTTTATTATCGTCGTGTTCCGTGTTTTGCTCAAACTGAAGGCCCTAAATATTTAAGCAGATTCAAGGGCTGAATTTGACCTATTTTTCAGTTCTTCTGGGAAATTTTTGCGGGGTTTCAATTAAACCTGAAAGAACTTTCAATCATCTCAAAAATTGGTTCAAAGTTCTCCACCTTAATTTCAAATATTTTTTATTGCAACTGGTTGTCTTATGCCTTTTCGTTTTATAAATTTTTATTGTATTAGAATTCAATTGAAGATATTCAAAATTTGCATTTTCACATTATGTCATTATTTTTGTTTTCACATGAGACTAAATAATATTCAGTTGATGTTTACTGATGGTAGACTCGTTTCAAATTTAGTTGACCACTAGGTTGACAGGATGCGGGTATAACGTCATCTACGTAAATTGAAAACTTCCCATTACATTAGCAACTAAAGCTGACATTGTTAAAGCATAAGAGGAAGATGTTTACGAAATTCTATGAACGCTATTTTATGTGAAGGTTTTATTACGAACTTCACGGAACCATGAAATTAATATATAAACGGCAAAATGTATTTTTATTATTCCCGGTTACATAATTACGTCATAAGCTTGCTTTTGTTCTAAGAAATGCCTTCCATTTAAAATTATACGATGGCTAGTTAAAAAATATAGTTCTGGCTTCAAAATTGAGATATAAGTTTTATTAGAAAATATAATCATTAGAGGCTATGTGCGAATGTTGTTTGGAACTTGATTCTTACTAAAAATATACTGGTATGATAATACTGTCATAAGTGTCGATATAGACATATAAAGAAGTAACGTTCTGTCTACCGATGGCGCTAAAACTCTTCATAACCTTCTTTTTAGGGTTCCGTACCCAAAGGGTAAAAACGGAATCCTATTACTAAGACTTCGCTGTCTGTCTGTTTGTCCGTCTGTCTGTCACCAGACTGTGTCTCAAAAACCGCGTTAGCTAGACAGTTGAAATTTTCACAAACTATGTATTTCTGTTGCCGTTATAATAACAAAATAAAATAAATATTCAAGGGGAGCTCCATTACAACGTCATCACAAAAATGAGTGGAAAATCTGACCTTAATTACTCAGTTCTGCTTCTCATGGGTTTTCTACTTGTTCTGTATTCTGAACGACCTCCAAAACTTTTCCACGCTGCGCCATCAAAGCAGTTATATTGACGGAAAATCGTTTTTATTTCGGTATGATCGGAGGTTTAGAACTAAAAGAACTCAGTAAAGATTCGAATTACTGTTGGAACAAACTATTTCATTTTCAGTCTGAAATGTCAATTTGTAAATTACCAGCAAGTCCGCAAACATGGAAAATGGCCAAACAGTCCAATTAAAATTCGCGCTTTATACGTTTTTTATGGCTCTGGTTTTCCATTTACATACATGTACGCTCATAAATAGAAACATGTACCGTGCGATTGTGGGAAACCATTTATTGTTAATTATTGATTTGACCTTGGGTCGATGTTGCTTTTACGCCGAAAATAACCAAGTCGCAGGTGGCCTTGGGCAGAACCTAACCTACCGCCAACAAACTTGCAATTTTAAAATTACGATGGTTTCTTCGGTTAATACTGACTTAGATGCTGTGATTTTATCTGATGCTTTCAGATATATATATATATATATATATATATATATATATATATATATATATATATATATATATATATATATATATATATATATATATATATATATATATATATATATATATATATATATATATATATATATATATATATATATATATATATATATATATATATATATATATTGACGTCAAATATTGATTTCAAGGCATTAAAACATTAAAAGAAAGGAAGATTCAGGAGATACCGTCAATTAATTTTCCTCGGGATTTTCAGTTTGTTTAACCATCACATGGAAAGTGATTCTATTGTTTCTAAAATTCCCACCTGAGGAAATTAACTCTAAATAAATGTATTTTTCATGATCTGTTTTTCAACATGTTATAATTCGTTTTCGAATTACAAATTTTAGGATTCTGTTTTATACTGAAATATCCGTTGGAGCTTATCCTTGATTGTTTTAGTGAGAGTATCGCGATATGATACAGATTTTCAACCTCCTAGCGCAATTTTGACGGATTTATTGAATCGACCCTGATGAATGTCAGGAGATCAGTCACAATGCGAGTGGTACTTTTTCAAACTCGATAATTCATGAAAAAAGATGAGTAACTTAATGCAGATTGGATATTATCGAATTCAAACAACAATTTAGCATTTTTAAAAAGTGCCATATTCCTAATCAAAAGCCCTTAATTAATAAGATATGCTTGTAAATTTATGGATGTATAGTCATTCCTTAAGCAGAGTAACAACCACTTTAAAAGTCTCAAGTGGCATATCTATTTGAAGCTATATCAATTCTCTTTACAATCATGCTAAGAAAATTTTGCTCCGCTATGAAATGTGTATAAAATAAATCGGAAGAAATAGTTTTCAAACGAATTCTACAATCCACTAACTTCCAAAGATTAAAAACAATTTTGTAACATTTCTTTCGTTATTCTACAACATGCGAGCACCACTATTCGTTTGCGAAGATATTCTAAAGAGGTGGGTTCCGTTTTATAAACACTTTTCAAATTAATGAGAAAAAGTTCAACGGTGTTAAATCTAGCGATCTTGGAGGCCATTTAATGAAAACCTCGGCACAATATTGATAAAACAAGTCACGTACAGAAACGGCAGTCAACCGCTTCCAAAAATGTCCGCAACGCATATCGGATTTTAAAAAAATTGAACAATAATTATAATATTATTTCCCAAAATCCCAACCCAGTGATTCAAGGAAGAACTTATTACTGTTTGAAAGTAAATGGCTTGCAATTTGAATATCTAATTAATTGAAATTATTTCGAATATTTCTTGTTTCGAATTATTTTACCGGCAGTTGCAACAGGTTTTTATATTTATTTGAACGTAGAACAAAATTTAGTCGATGTGTCATTTGGTCACCAGTGCCATTTAATATTCGTAAAGGGCTTACCTACTGTCTCCCTCGAAAACCAAATCGACCCGTCGCAGGGTTTTCCAGAAAAAATAATCTATAACTACTTGCCGATTAGGAATTTCATTTAAACTAATTTTGAATTGAATTGGCATTTACTTGGTGAAAGTTCATATTCATAACTTTATAAAGAAATAAAAAACCAACTTTTCACAGGTTGAAATAAAAATCTATTGAGTAAACGCGTTTCGTCATAACATTGACTTCATCTCGTACTAAACTATGGCATTACAAAACAATCTATTTATACGAAAATTGAACATAACAGAGGGTTTCCTAGAGAAACTTAATAACAATAAGGCAGTAAATAATGGTTATTCACCCAATATGATTGACAGCCTCATTCAGAGGAAAAAATACAAAATGGCAATTTTAGAAGTTTACCCACTTATATCGGAGAAAAGTAGAGTATTTAACAGTTTAACATACTTGGGCAAACCTTCCGAAAACATGAAATTGTTTTTTCATAAACAAAATTTCATATAAAACCAACAATAGAATTGGAAAATTGATTTAAATCAACAACTAAAAATTCATAGAAATGAACGTACTGGTGTTTATAGACTCGACTGTAACGATTGTGTAAAATTCTATATAGGACGTACAATTAGAAATTTCAAAACTCGAATACAAGAACACCTACGTAGCTATATTAAGCAAAAAACTGACTCTAATTATGCGTGCCACCTTACTCAAGAAAACCATACCTTCAATCACAATTATAATATATTACAGTTAGAAAATAGTCTCCACAAAACTAACTGTTGGGAATCCCTATACATCAAGAAATATAAAAATTCCGGAAACAAAGTTAACGACCGGATTGAAGTAAACCCTTCTCCTCTCCTTAATCTGCCCAATGTACCTACTAATAAATCTGAATGAATTGCTTATTGTTATATAGTTTCTCTAGGAACCGCTATGTTATATTCAATTTTTCGTATAAATAGATTGTTTTGTAATACCATAGTTGAGTACGAGATGAAGTCAATGTTATGACGAAACGCGTTCACTCAATAGATTTTTATTTCAACCAGTGAAAAGTGAGCTTTTTATTTCTTTATTTCATAAGGTTATATACTAATTTTGCCAATTCCCTCTGCTTAAATTCCCAAGTTCGATATTTCTAATTTTTCAACAAGCCGTAAACTAGTATGTATAACAGCTTTCATTCATGATAATCCGAACGTTCGTAACGTCGAACGCCGTCAGGTTTAAATTCGTTAGTGACCTAAGGCAACGTCAATTTTTCGCAAGGTCATAGGCGTAGGCGGCATCGGGCGGCCGCCATGTTATCAATGGAGAGAACGGCTCGGCGAGAAAAAGCACGAATATTAAATTGAAATCGCGACGCGCCGCCGTAGAGCGAACCGAAAATAAACCGGTGGCGTAAACAAAATTCGATCGAAAATAAATTCCCGTCTGGTTACCAGATGGTCGGGATCTTAGGGAAGAAAATCGATTTCCGATCCGTGTTTATTTCGTTTTTGCGACGGGCCTTGTCGTTCGTGTTTGTCGATGCGACGCATCCGACTGCTCGGGGGGGACGTACGGAATTAATTTCGGTGGAAAAATCCGAGTTTGTTTATTGACTCAATTTTTTACGTATCCAAGAATTGGATCCAGGAAAATCGGTCCGTATTCGAAAATAATCGAATAACCTTTCGGGAGACCTGAAATTGATGTGCATCTCGTCACTGCGAATCAGGTTTATTCATTCGCAATAAACTCTAGTTATTTTCGATTTTTTAGTTACGAGGGGTAGTCGAAAAGTTTTATAATTGATAATTAAAGTAGGACATGCGATTCAATTTTGGGTCATTCCATGTCAAATCAACACACCCAATTTACTCCACCATTTTAGATTCCGATGAAATTTGGAATACTCATTGTGGATGCTGGAACTAAGAAAAATACCATTTCTAAAATATGACTGTGTAAACTTTCAAAATTTCGTCCAAAAACCGGAAACTTACTTTTTTGAAATTGCTCTAGAAGCTGTCCTAGTTGAGCTAGAGAGCTGGAAGAGGTGTAATTTTGCAGTATCCTTCATGCTCTTTCCATTAAAATGCAAATTCATATTTTGACTATATATTTTTCCAAAAAGCACATAATTTAAAATTTTCAAAATACTTCTACGAATAATTAGTACTATTGTCAATCACCTGGCCAAATATGAAAATGGGGTGGTAATGGCTTCATTGTTGAAAAAAAGTTTACTTGGCACTTGTTTTTCTTTAATAGGCCGTTTTGACCAAATTATAATACCTATCTACCTTCAAGAATTATATAATTTTAGAAAAATTCGTATTTTATACCATTTAACACAGATATTAATAGATAATTCAAAAATCAAAATACAAACTAAAAAATAAAATATTCAACATAAGATATGAAAAAGTGTAAATATCAGTAACCTACTGTTAATCACCTGGCAAAATTAAAATTTTCGGGATGATGATGAGTTTCATTATTGAAAGGAATTAATGACATAATGCTCGTTTTTTATTATAAAAGCTAGCCTGCATAGCTGAACTTAACTGAATAGGCATTAACAATAATTTTTGAACAACTAACGCATTTAATGAGTACATTACAAAAATAAATAAATAAAGTAAAATTATATTACATAGAGTGAACAAAGAACTTTCTTCAATAATTCAAAAAATTATCAAACAACTTTCCAAGGGTGCTGGTTATATGTATCACACGACGCAAATTCTACATTCACAATATAACGGTGAATTATACAAAAAGGCCAAGTATAGTAATAGTATAGTATTCAACTTGCGGTGATGGTCATAACTCACTTGTTGAATTACAGCACTCGCTTGCAGCTCGTGCTACAAACTTCATCTGCGTGAGTTATGACCTACATTACCGCTCGTTGAATAATATACTATTATCTACGACTATAACAATAAATACTAAGATACAAGTACAAATTCACAATAATTAGGTAGTATTAACTTAATTTGAAAACGTCAGAATTATTCAAGTGACATTAGCAGATGAGTAACGGTCGATCTTACTTGGGATCTTAGTAGACTATATAGTGAGTTATAGCAGTGAGTTATTATTACTCACGCTGTTTGGTAATAGATACTATTAATTGCTAAAACGCAGTTGAATAATGAATATATTATTCAGTAATAATATCACAAGAGCATCGAAAATAATCGATTATACTACCGAGTCACGAGACGTATTTTGCGAAACACCACGAGAGCGCAGCTCGAGTGGTGTTTTAAAAAAATACGCCGAGTGACGAGGTCAGTATAATCGATTATTTTCGATTGCTCGAGTGGTATTCGTTACGATTATATAACGAATAAAAAATAATAATTTTTTTTGACAAACGTCAAAACACCGTGAATATGAATATATATATATATATATATATATATATATATATATATATATATATATATATATATATATATATATATATATATATATATATGTAAGTCCTTTATAGCGAATAATATTGAAAAGTTTGCAACATTGCTTTGACTTATTTTCCTTGAATGTTCTGCTTATTTACCTTGAATTGCCTGCTTGATTTGGTTTGAATTGTTTTGATTTATTGATTTGTAGTACACTGTCTATAATTTAAATTTAGGTATATAAATAAGTATTGGAACTGTTAGAACATTGGTACATAAAGGAATTGAGTTTTCTAGGTACCAAACTAATTAATATAGAATAAATTTATTATATTATAGATAGAAAACCTGTAACAAATTTGATTGTAATTAATAATAATAATAAATAATAATAACACGAGGCGAAACACCAAAACGATTATATCACGTCGTCAAGGGTATATTCACTTATCTATACTACGTCGTTATGCAAAATTCACGGATTCTATTGGCTTATTCATACATGAGTTATATAATCAATAGGAGTAGATAAAATATATTATTTTCTACTTTAAGTCGGTTTTATCGGCTATCCAAGCGTGATTTTTCAAAATATAATTCGATTCGTCAGAATCGCATCTCGACGCGATGCATTTCGCGCGAAATATACGACTTTAGTGATGGAGCTCTGTTGCTCACGATTTTTTTTTCGTTCCAACTGCTACTCAGTGGAGTGTTCGGGATATTTCATTCCAAATTCGACGAAGTACACGCTTGAATTTATCGTTGAATGAATGATTGTCGAGAGAGCACAATTGGTGCTGATATCAATACTTCGATGAATACTATCGTCGAAATGAGTAATTCATTTAACAATGCTTCGATTAAATAGAGAATTCGCGATTACAGAAAACGACTCGAGATATAATTTCTGGCAATTTATTTTTCATGAGGCCATGTCGTTTTAATCGAGATTCGTATCGAATAGGAATTAAGTATATCGGAAAGTTATTATAACGGTTCGCCGCCATGAATCTTGCCCGTAAGTACAATGTTTAATAACCGTTTGCAATCACGCTAAAACAATTAATTGCCATATCACTGCTAATTATAGATCATAAACGTGGTTGAGATTTCATCTGAACTGACGAGGTCTTCATTCAGAGGCATCGTTAATGTCGAAACGACCAAATATTTTTAACCCATATGTCCGTATTCAATAAATTTAGAAACGAGCTCGAAAACTACATTCCATGGCGTGAATTGTGTACATAAGTCACTGATTGTAAAGGGTCCTTCACAACGATCAGTGCCGGATTAGCCACGTAGCAAGAGTAGCAAATGCTATGGGCCCCGCGAATAGGGGGGCCCCGCGCTCCAACTCCTGTCTGACAGTAGAAAAAAGTTTAGATAAGCGTAAAATATCTTGCATGCCTTAAACGCGAAGCGCTTAGGCACTCACACCTGGAAAACTAAAACTCGATTTCGTCACGTTGAATCGTAGGTATAATAGGTTGTATAATACATACCACGAGAAACATTGGCATCAAAATCTACAACAATAATTTAAAGTTGTACCACATTTCTAAAAATTGAGCGCTGGCTGTACAAGTTGTTTGTTCGTACAACTTGCACTGCACTACACGCAAGTTTGTAGCACTGCAAAACTAACAGGGGAATTCCCTGATATTGTCATCTATCGAGCTAGTCGTAAAACCCCAACAAATAAAATAGTATTGTATTGACTATCAAACTATCAGAATTTGATGTACGTTTATATTTGGCACAACGTAAAAAACTGTAAAAAGCTCTTTAGATGTTAGTCTAGCATTGTATTTTAGTTGCATCAGTTGCATTCGTGACCCCCTGGCGAATGAAAAAGAGTGGCCGAACTTACTTGTCAGTTCTCATGGCTCAACCCCAATCAGCTAACTGACCGTAGGCAAATTGGCTCAAATAGCTCTTTCACAAGTATCATGGATGTCATTTACTTACATAAATATAAGTTTGAATTTGGTTGTGCGTATGTAGCTTTGATTGTACCTAATTAATATTTAGAATAATATACGAACTATTTTATTATCAAAGTTTAAAAAAGCCAACCAGTTTGATTTCAAAAACAGATATACGTGTTCCTACTTAGCCGCTCCGGATTGTCACGCACGCACATTTTCGGATTTATTCTCTAATCTGAGTTCAACACCATAAACTTGAGAACCTAAAGCAAACCAAGGGCCTCTTGGCCGAATTTGCTACAGGCCCCGCGGTGGCTTTATCCGGCACTGACAACGATCTGAGTCGATATTTATATGGCAAACTACTGGGACTTGTTTCCTGAAAATTTACAAACACGGATTTTAGGAGGACCTCGTTTGAAGTGAAATATTTTCAGTTATTTCTGGTAATGCCGGAAATGAACTCCAATTTCGATATTTTAAATGGAAACCACAATATTTAATGAATTTTTGAAATCTACTGAAAATTTTAATTCTATTTAAATAACACATCAAAAGTGCAATTTTATAGTTATTTCAGTTTTTTTAAATTGATTAGGTTACTTTTTTTAAATTTAGCAATATGATAAGTTTTCCCGATTTCCAAAGATACAGCCTACAGTTCAACGCCGGTTCGGAACGGCCAATGGGCTTGTGAACGATGCACATTACCCAACAATTTCTCTTAAATCTATAACCACTAAATTCCGGAAATACACAACACCCAAGAGCAAGGTGGGACTCGAACCCACAATCCTCGGTTTACAAACGGTATAAGGCGGTTCACCTTACCGCTGGTCTACCGAGGCCTCTTAAATTTCCAAAGATGTTGACGAGAAATACAATATTTTAACTTATCTGATCGGTAACCCTAGTGAAAAAGTGTCATTAATTTTTTCACATTATAATGTCGATATCGCATACCGTACGAACAACACTTTAGCCCAATATGTTAAGAACAATAAATCAAAAGTGAATAAATACTCGTAGTCGGGTGTCTATAAAGTATAAATTGTCATGTAGTGATTGTAACAAAATGTATACCGATAGAACACATAGAAAAAGAATGTTTTGAAAACAATAAGAGTGATCCTAATTATTCCAATCATTTATTAGATTAGAATCATAGGTACATTCAATGCAGATTTCAATATTTTGCATAGAAATTGATATTTTGGGAAGACCTAGAAATTAATAGATATAAAAATTCTGATAACTTATTGAATGATCAGATAGACTTCCCCCCTACTAAATATGTACAATATCTGCTGTAATTGGTACATGTTTTCTCGAAGGATCAGCTACCCATCGCCCCATCAATTAATTTATTCTTGTGATCGTTTCTTAAAAGTATTTTAATTTATGTAAACTGAGATTTCAGTATTCCATTCTTTCTGATGAAGCCACTTTGTGGCGAAACGCCGCTTCATAGATTCAATTGTACTAAACGTTAAAATCAAACATGTGTTTTTTAATCATTTCGTTTTTTCGAAATATTTGACAGTTCCTTACAAGCCTAGCTACTCAAGTATTTGAATATATTTGAAAGAAATACAGGTTGCTCAGAAATTGGTACTACAGGTTGCTCAGAAATTGGTACTACATTTTGCTAAGTGAAAACTTTAAAAATTGTTTTTTTTTAGATGGCAACAATACTTTTTCTCTACTGCGTTCGATTTTACGCCGAAAAATAAGGGGATATTTTGAATTTATCCTTCTATCTGAGATGTGCGGTTTATGAAGAAACTTCAAATTACCAAAGTTTTTATGGTTATTAGAGAGTTGGAAATTATCAGTCGGCTTTAGTTTCAAGAAATATCGACAAGTTTCCCATTATTTATTGTGGGAAAATAAATCGTTTTTAATAATATTACAGGCGCGGATTCAGAACAATGATTTGAGGGGGCATAAACATACACACACACACACACTGATTAATATATATATATATATATATATATATATATATATATATACATAAATAAAAAAAATAAAAATGTATGTTCTTCGATATGTAAGAAATTGATTAATAGCAATTGTTCAAGAGTATTATTAAAATTTTTATTTAGGCCAATATGAACTACATCCACAGAAAAATTACAAATTGTTTTATTCTATTTAAAAATTCAGGAGTTAGTAACCCTTGGATCCGCGCCTGTATTACAGTTGATATAGTTTAATGAGTTTAATAAATGTAAAATTTTTCTTGAGGTTCTTTTGAATCCACACTTTAGGTATGGGAGGGAAGGTATTGAAATGATTTACGATGCTCAGCCGCTCTGTTGACTCTATATGAAAATTTAAACATTTTTGCGCCGTCTTCGTATTTTCCTACCGAGCAGCGTAAATTCTTCTCATCCGAAGACGTTTTACGAGCTCGTGCATAAAAGATCCCTATCGTGAAATAATATCGTTCTGTTTACTCTTCCTTGATGAGAAGAAGATGGTACACATAAACATCGACTCTGTTTACTGTTTCGTTTTCGATTTAATTTAATCCGGCCGGGTAAATTTCGTTGAACCGTACTTCTACGCCTCATTTCGAATTTGCCAAGATCGCAATGCCGTTATCTCACTTTATACGTTTTGCTCCTTGTTTCGATTTCTGGAAGTGAAAATTGAAATAGACTTTTAACATTGAAGAATACTTAACAAAGGTCACATGTTTAGGAGAATATATCGGGATCGAATTTTTAAGCCCTTAGTTTCAGACTTCTGAACCTTTTATTTTAAGAAGTCTTCGATTCTAAACTTGGATCAGTTCCTAAACGTTTCGTATAGGGGAATATATAATTTCACTTTTGATAATTTCTTCTGACTTTGTGCTTACAAACTATAAAATTGCAGATTTGAACTCTGCATAAGTTATATCTTCACTTTAAGTTTAATACCTATAAAAAGATACAAAAGCACTTCGGATTTGGTACATTTTGACTTTTAACCTTACCCATAATAAAATGATACAATCGCACTTTGGAATAGGTACATTTCAACCTAAGACCACCCACTATAAAAAAACAGAATCGCACTTTGGATTGGGTCTGAATTTGGAACACAGTAAACATTCAGATAAGTTAACATTTATATACTGTGTATAATTTTATTAACAAAATGAACATATTTTTTTGAAGAAAATGAATAAGTATTGTCATTGTTGCTATGGCTGGCCGTCCTCTCTTCCTTTTGTGGTCGAGAGGTACACTTTTCGCTTCGAAAGGCACCTTTGCTTGTTTCATAATGACTAACAAACCTAGAGAATGTTTGCATACGTACTGTTTCAAAAAACCTGAGCAAGTGCACCGACACACCACTCTATCGTTTTCAGAATACAACATTATTTTTACTATCTCCTGAGATTTACAAAAAGTATCAAAACATTTCCTTTTCAAATGGATATCCAGATTTGTACATATTCTTGGGTCCAAACTTTTGTAGCAGTTCTTGCTTTTGTATAAAAATGATTTTCTCCTAGCCACGTCTTTTCGAAGTACTTAATTTAAAAAGTCCTTTATACTTTGATTAGAGTTACCATCACCCGCATCATGCCATTTTTTCAGGAATAGCCTTAAAGCTGCTGTAAAAGTCTCAAAAGTTGTAGGGCACGAATATCTCGAACAAATAATTTTTCTTCTTTTATATTCCGGATTTTACCTCAATGTTTTTTTTTGCCGTCGTTATTGAGCTGACGCACTAACAACTTTGCTGACGGTGAAAGCCCCCTACTGTTGGCTACATGGTTGGCATGATCATCTACTGTCTCTTAACTCTACTTTGAACAAACCAAGTACAAAATGGTAGATTCGCACTTGACAGATTCGCACTTTGACTAGGTACCTGTTAACGGTCGTTTGTTGGCGCCAAACTTTCTTCTTCGCGGGTTTGTTATTACTCATTGCACATACTTACGTTTCAAAAGTGCTATGTGTCGTTCTATAGTGCAAACCGTATTTTAAAGAGCGTTATACAATATTTTGAAGCGGATTAGGTTTCTTCAAAGTCGAAAATTATTACAATAAGTTTTTCGTATATAGCAGATAATAAAAACCGGCCAAGTGCGAGTTGGACTCGCGCACGAAGGGTCCCGTACCAATGACTATGTCCCCTGAAATATTTATTTTATTTTAATTTTATTAGTTATTATTAAAGTAAAAATACAACTGTGTATTTTGTGAATATTTGAAGTGCCTACCTGATGTCATTATTGATATCGTGCAAAAATGAGCAAAAAATGGCGTTTTTTGTATGAGAGTCCCCCTTACATATTTATTTTATTTTAATTTTATCATTTATTATTAAAGTAGAAATACAACTGAGTATTTTATGAATATTTCAAGTGCCTACCTGATGCCATTATTGATATCGAGCAAAAAAGGGCAAAAAAATCGCGTTTGTTGTATAGGAGCCCCCCTTGAATTTTTATTTTAGTTTGTTTTTAGTATTTGTTGTTATAGCGGCAACAGAAATACATAATTTGTTCTTGAGATACAGCCTGGTGACAGACAGACGGACGGACGGACGGACGGACAGCGAAGTCTTAGTAATAGGGTTCCGTTTTTATCCTTTGTGTACGTAACCCTAAAAAATGGAGAAGGTATTCGATTTATGACTTCTCAATTGCATGGCGAACTTTTTCTCGTTTAATTTGGACGTTGGCTTAAAATAAAAACTCGTGAGCAGCAGAGCTCGGTCACTGAGGACGTATTTCACGCGGGAAGTGCATCTCGTCGGGACGAGATTCGAACGAAATGAATTATGATTTGAAATACGTCGCTTCGACAGCAAACCGAATTAAAAATTAGAAAATATGATTTATACCTATAATAGCGGGACCCGTCGCGGCTTCGCCCGCGTATCCATATATGTATACGTATGAATTTATTCCACCCCCGTTCAACCCCTGAATGATCGAATTTTAAAAAATGGAGAAAATTGTTTTTCAAGATAATTATAAGGAACATTTTAGTGGCCGAATGAAATCGCTAAGTCGATTATTTTGCCGGAAATAGCCAATATAAAAAAAAACAGACTTACCCCTTTTGCACCCCTAAATGATGGAATTTCAAAAAACTGAGAAACTACTTTCTAGAGTTAATTTTACTTAACATTTTCGTGAAAGAGCGGGATCGCTAAGTCCATTATTTTGCGAGAATCAGCCAAAAATAGCCAATATACGAAAAACACATTTCACCCTCTTTCAACCCCTAAATGATACAACATCAAAAAATGCAGAAAATGGTTTTTTAAGAAAATTATAAGGAACATTGTAGTGGAAGAACGGAATCGCTAAGTCGATTATTTTGCCGGAAATAGCCAATATAAAAAAAACAGACTTACCCCTTTTGCACCCCTAAATGATGGAATTTCAAAAAACTGAGAAACTACTTTCTAGAGTTAATTTTACTTAACATTTTCGTGAAAGAGCGGGATCGCTAAGTCCATTATTTTGCGAGAATCAGCCAAAAATAGCCAATATACGAAAAACACATTTCACCCTCTTTCAACCCCTAAATGATACAACATCAAAAAATGCAGAAAATGGTTTTTTAATAAGATTATAAGGAACATTGTAGTGGAAGAACGAAATCGCTAAGTCGATTATTTTGCCGGAAATAGCCAATATAAAAAAAACAGACTTACCCCTTTTGCACCCCTAAATGATGGAATTTCAAAAAACTGAGAAACTACTTTCTAGAGTTAATTTTACTTAACATTTTCGTGAAAGAGCGGGATCGCTAAGTCCATTATTTTGCGAGAATCAGCCAAAAATAGCCGATATACGAAAAACACATTTCACCCTCTTTCAACCCCTAAATGATACAACATCAAAAAATGCAGAAAATGGTTTTTCAATAAGATTATAAGGAACATTGTAGTGGAAGAACGAAATCGCTAAGTCGATTATTTTGCCGGAAATAGCCAATATAAAAAAAAACAGACTTACCCCTTTTGCACCCCTAAATGATGGAATTTCAAAAAACTGAGAAACTACTTTCTAGAGTTAATTTTACTTAACATTTTCGTGAAAGAGCGGGATCGCTAAGTCCATTATTTTGCGAGAATCAGCCAAAAATAGCCGATATACGAAAAACACATTTCACCCTCTTTCAACCCCTAAATGATACAACATCAAAAAATGCAGAAAATGGTTTTTTAAGAAAATTATTAGGAACATTGTAGTGGAAGAACGGAATCGCTAAGTCGATTATTTTGCCGGAAATAGCCAATATAAAAAAAAACAGACTTACCCCTTTTGCACCCCTAAACGATGGAATTTCAAAAAACTGAGAAACTACTTTCTAGAGTTAATTTTACTCAACATTTTCGTGAAAGAGCGGGATCGCTAAGTCCATTGTTTTGCGAGAATCAGCCAAAAATAGCCAATATACGAAAAACACATTTCACCCTCTTTCAACCCCTAAATGATACAACATCAAAAAATGCAGAAAATGGTTTTTTAAGAAAGTCATAAGGAACATTTTAGTGGAAGAACGGAATCGCTAAGTCGATTATTTTGCCGGAAATAGTCAATATAAAAAAAACAGACTTACCCCTTTTGCACCCCTAAATGATGGACTTTCAAAAAACTGAGAAACTACTTTCTAGAGTTAATTTTACTTAACATTTTAGTGGAAGAACAGGATCGCTAAGTCCATTATTTTGCGAGAAACATCAAAAAACACGTTTTACCCTTTTTCAACCCCTTAACGGCGGAATTTTAAAAAACCCCGTCTTATTGGGAATCTACATGATTTGACTTAACTTCCCACCAAATTTCAGAAATTTAAAAAATACGGTTTTTGCTGTAGACTGGATTCAATTTTTCGGCTTGTATTATATATATATAGAATTATTGGAAAAAAACTTCGCGAAGTGCATCGCGTTGTAAAAATTAGAAAGTAATGTATTTTATTCGAAAAAAATGATTGAAAAAATTCGCGTAATCCGCGAAACATGCTATTCGAACGGAAAAATCTCCGCGAAATGCAGCGCGGTTGAGGAAAAGAGTTGAAACTCACAATGTTGTTGTTTTTCGATTTTTGTCGTCTTTCGATACTCTTCCTCTTCTTGACCCTGAGCATATGATTTCACTGGTTGTCTCTCTGCTATGTATGTAAATAGTAAACACTCGAATCACATGTACATTAAACATATGCAAACAGTAAATACTGATATCAAGATACACAATTTTATTAATTTACATTTCTAAATTTGGATTATACGTACTTGAAGCAGTTTTCATTTCTTGACTCTTCATTGCAAAATCGTAATAATAGACCGTGAGCTAGCGCACATGAATTTGGAGTCATAGATAAATGTCTGGCATTTAGAGGTATGAAGAGTGTGATTCAGTTGATGAAAATAAGGCTGGTTTGAAGGGCCGACCCGTGTTCGAAAATTTGGAAAATTAATTTCCTTTTGCATGAATAAATTCATTTTTCACTGATCTCAAAGTGTCTGGCATTTGAATCAGAAATAGACACCAATAAGTAACTCCCAATTTTCAAATGCCAGACGGTTTCAAATAGTCGAAAGGGTGATTCATAGGGGTGAAGTTGCAGAACGAAAAACAAAAATTCATCGTTTTCTTTTTGTCTGGCAATCGAAGCAATGAAAATTATCGTCACGAAAATGATGAAAAAAAATTGCCAGACGGTTTCCAGTGTTCGGACTCGAGTTTCTCTGTGGAAAATTTTCAGTGATCACTATTCGTCTGGTATTTTGAATACTTAAAGTTGATACACACATTTCCCGTCACAAAAAAGTTACCAGACAAATTGGCACATGGAAAAATGGTGCCAGACGAAAGAAAATTCGTAAAAAAAAAATTGAAATTTTATTGATTTATTATTGTCTGGCAATTTGTATTTCAATTAGAAATACAACTACAAACACAATATACAAATGCCAGACAAGTTGAGCTGTTCGAAAATGTATGAATTAATTGAAAAGATAGCAAAAAATAATGAAAAATTTCCTTTTTTTGACTAATACACCATTTATTTATGTCCGTCATTTACAATTTTTTATGGAGTAGTATATTATTACCTTGCTTGAAATGCCAGCCTGGTTGGGTTGTTCGAAAATTAAAAAAAAAACAAATTAAATAATTGTGACAAATTTTTGAAAATTTCAGTGCTTTTTTCGTCTGGCGACTTGTTTCTCAAAGAAAAATAAACTTTCAAACTTAAATTAAAAATATCAGATAAGTTGGGCTGTTCGAAAGTATATAAATGAATAAAAAAACTTTTGAAAAATCTAATTTCTCATTTATTTTCGCCTTTTCCCCTATATTATAAGCTGTTAGTACTCGGGAAACGTACTTGATACTTACTATTTCCGACCTAAAAATTTATAAAATGAAAAAATACATGAATAAAAGTTTTTAATGAATCTAGTGTATCCTGAGTGAATAGTTTTGCGTTGCAATGTCGATCTATTTTATATTGTTATGTACCGGGTGGCCAGATAAGAATGCAAAGCGCTGTATCTTGTAAACTATTCGTCGTAGAGACTTGCGGTAAAAAATATTATAACGAAAGTGGCCAACAGAAAATCCTAGAAATTATTTTCAGGTTTCCAAGATGGCCGCCAGGGAGCGTAACCGCCATCTAAAACTTTTAAAGTGATTTTTCTCTGAAATACACCTCGTAAACGTATCACAAAAATATATGCGTTTTCAAGTTGAGCTTCATTCGAGTAATTTTCGTTCGACACTTTTTGACGTATCTATTGAAATGAAGTGGTGGGGAGTGAATCGATGCTTTTTTAAATAAACATCTTCTGAATGACTGAACGGATTTTAACAAAGTTGGTCTCGTTGGGACAAACATTTATTGTTTTCTCAAAATTATCATATCCCTGATATGTCAAGTTTCTAGTTATACCTCTAGAGCGCGTTTTTTGATATACTAACAGAAAATTTCCAATTTCTCTGAAAAATTAAATGCAATGACCTGACTTTTTTTCCACAAAAATGTACTGTTATGACACCAAAAAAGGATACGGAAAATCGTATCTCGATATCTTATTCCCAGACCAAAATATCGAAGAAACAAAATTTAGTTATCATGAAATTCTGGGAACACTCCATTACACCGTTATGTATTTATTTGACCTGTTTCAAGAATAAATGATGAAATTACATAATTTTATGATTTTTGAATAATTGTGTTCTTCGTTCAAAAAATTTAAACAAAAACGTGTAGGGGTATAATAAGCAATGAATATAATGTGTAAGTGCAAGGTAGTCAGAATATGGGAGGAAAAATAAAAGCCAGAAATAAAAAACAACAAATATAAATAAAAAGATAATAGTGAAATGACAATTTCAATTTAAGTTGTGAGTGTATTTTCAATTATTTGTTAATTTTAAAAAGCACATTTTAGTTATTTAAAATTCATGTTTCGAAAAATATTCTCCTGCCATTATATTTCTTAACTCGAATATGATTTAAAATGTGAATTATTTAAATTTAAAGATATTTTTCTTAATTCTCAGATTTCATTGGCAAATTACTTCCGCTGACAGCATCAAATTCGGGAAACTTTAGGACAAAAATAGTATCTCGAGTAGCAATAGCTCATAATTTAAGAAAAAATTTGAAAAGAAAAGAGAAATTAGATTGAACAAAAAAAAATACTTAAATTTTTCATTATTTTTTTTTACCAATATTTAATTCAATTTTTTATTAATTTTCGAACAACCCAATTAGACTGGCATTTCAATCTAAGGTATAAAAATATGTTTTCAATCGAAATGCAAAATGCCAGACAAAACTAAATCGCTTAAATTAAAAAAAAACATTTTTTCATTTTAATTTTTAATATTAATTATTTAATTAATTATTTATACGTTTTCGAACAGCTCAACTTGTCTGGCATTTATAAATTGTGTTTTTAGGCTTATTTCTAATTCAAATACAGAATGCCAGACAAAAATAAATCAATGAAATTTTTATGAATTATTTAACAACTTTTTTATAGATTTATAAATTTTCGAACCGGCCAATTTGTCTGGCGTTGAAAAATTAATAACATTTTATTATACCGCAAACACAATGGCCCTCTTATTTTGTACATTAAGATCATTGAAAAATGTAAAAAATTTTCACATAATTTTCCACTCGAGTCCGAACACTGGAAACCGTCTGGCAATTTTTTTTCATCATTTTCATGACGATAATTTTCATTGTTTCGATTGCCAGACAAAAAGAAAACGATGAATTTTTGTTTTTCGTTCTGCAACTTCACCCCTATGAATCACCATTTCGACTATTTGAAACCGTCTGGCATTTGAAAATTGGGAGTTACTTATTGATGTCTATTTCTGATTCAAATGCCAGACACTTTGAGATCAGTGAAAAATGAATTTATTCATGCAAAAGGAAATTAATTTTCCAAATTTTCGAACACGGGTCGGCCCTTCAAACCAGCCTTATTTTCATCAACTGAATCACACTTTTCATACCTCTAAATGCCAGACATTTATCGATGACTCCAAATTCATGTGCGCTAGCTCACGGTCTATAATGAGCCAGTTTTATCTCCCTGATAGTTTAAAACAAATGTATAAATTGTTTCTATTAATATATTGAACTTTCATTGTTGCGCTCGCAAAAATAAAGAAAAATTATTAATAATAAATTTATCTCCGTTCCTTATTTTTCTTCATTTAATTACTCTCAAAAGTTGTTAATTTATTCATTTTTGCCTTGTATGTAGGAGCTTCTTCATATCATGTAATAATAAAAAATTATCAATTACATTGTTATTAACATTCCTTCATTTATATATATTTGTGATTTAATAATTACTCTCAAGCGTTGTTCATTTATTTCATTGTGACTGCTATTTATTTTAATATCTACATTATATACACGACCGAGTGTCCCACGACACCTCTCGTCTTGCCTCCAATACACTAGCAAATCTATTTTTAAAAGATCACGACTTCCTTTTCCACAATTAAAACGTCTAATTTCATCGACCCCATTCTGCTTACGAGAAAGTACCGAATTAGAATTCGTTCTAACGTCAAAGATATAGAATAGAAAGACGACCGTACTTACTTTCAACTATCAAGATCAATTATTATCATTATTATTCCATCAATTCCGTTTTTAAGATTCTTCTTGGGTTGCCGAAAAAGGCCGCGAGGTGATATATATATACACGACGCTTGGATTGTCAGAGATGGCGGAGTGAATGTGGAACGCAGCCTTTTTTGTTTCGCCGTTTCAACAACCGGAAATGTCATTATTATGGTCGTTGTTTTGAGCCGCCTGGAATACCACGTGGTGTTGCAAATGGCGTATGCGAAGCCCCCTGCATATTTACACAGTAAATGAGATTTATGTAGGAAATTAGATTTTGAACTGAGTAAATAACTTGTTTCTCGGAGGAATTGAATTTTATTCGCTTCTGTGGACGAGAAACGTCAATATGACGTAAAGCGTAGCGTCTACTCTCTTCTATTTTTCTGCTTCGTTTGAGACGTAATTTCTTTTATATATATTCATGTAGCGTGTGAATATTTCATATCGTGTGATAATTTCATATCAAGCATGGGATTAACTATAAAATTATTAATTGATGAGGCCGATATACTGAATATTAATAGTCACTATTGGTAGCAATTTTTATAATTATTTGTTAATAAACCGCCCTAGTGCGAGTCGGACTCGCGCACGAAGGATTCCGTACCATTGACTATGCCCCCCTTAAATATTTATTTTTTTTTTTTTTATTATTTATTATTGAAGTAAAAATACAACTGAGCATTTTGTGAATATTTCAAGTGCCTACCTGTTACCTTTCATTGATATCGGGCAAAAAAATCGCGTTTGTTGTATGGGAGCCCCCCCTTAAATATTTATTTTATTTTGTTGTTATAGCGGCAACAGAAATACATAATTTGTGAAAATTTAAACTGTCTAGCTATCGCGGATTTTGAGATATAGCCTGCTGACAGACAGACGAACGAACGGACGGACAGACAGCGAAGTCTCAGTAAAAGGGTTTCGTTTTTACCCTTTGGGTACGGAACCCTAAAAATGAATGACGCGCGTTCCGGATTAGGTACTACTTCTTCGTCAGATGCTGACTAAATAATGGTTAAATTCTAAAGGCACAGATATTTATCTATAACCTTTATTATCTAAGAATTTGAGTAAAATATACTCAGGAAAATCAAACCGAAATTCTACCAGGAGCTGCATTATTGAACAAGTTCAAAAAAGGGTTACTCATGATATGTGGACATTGAAAAGAAGACCTGTGTACTTAAATTTATTGATTGGTGAAGTTTCTGAGAAATTTAAAATTATCAAGCCCTTATAATAATTATGTTCTGAAATTTTAATCAGAAAAATTTCTGAAGGTTCCACCAATGTAAAAGTTTCCATAATTACCGCAATTAATTTTCTCCCGATATTTTCTTTTAGATTTTTGAGTATTATTCTCGATAGATTATTCAATATTTATTTCAGATTCGGAACGACACATTTGATATTGTTTCGCAAAAGAAGTGATTTAAGCTTGGTGCAAGGGGTTTCGTTATAAGTTAAAACGCAATATTTCGATTTTTCATTTTGGAACTGTAATGAGCGATATATGATAGATAGCTACCGGATTTTCCGACGTTCCTTCTGTAGGTCACACAGTCAGTATCTTATCAATAATCAGCTTTCCTGCCCAATGTGTGGTGAGCTGTTGCAAGGAATTATTGGCGGTATTATCAAATCAAAACAATAACTTTTCATCGCGGTTTTGATTCAGAACTAGTTGTTAATTAATTCGGAATCGACGTAATACGCATGCTCGATTCTGAACTGGTCAGGTTCTAACGAATTTGAAAATAGTTTTCGGAAATGTCAAGTTTCGGTAGTTCTTATCCAAGGTGACTTGCGCAGTCACAATTGTTTGTATAATTTTCTAAAAAATCGTGAATGTGCAAGTCTCGAACTCACGGTTCTAAGTTTCATTCATAGAGCCAGTTGAATCAAACCGAATCGATTCTAAACCTGTTCGAGTTTATTCATAGAACTGTAACTGAAAATTCGGTATTTTGTGATCCGCGAACGTCGTAATTCAAACTGCGCATGCGAGTAGTTCGGAATCAGTTCCGAATCCATATCTCGAACAAAGGTATTAATGTAGCCTTAAATCCTCCTCCGTTTTGACGCTCGCCTTCGCAGTTCGACTACGAATTTAACGGTTGTGCTACTGTAATTCCTTACGTTCGTAAGCTAGTCACATACGCTCGTTTTTATTACGTTTTCCACTACCTCAGTGAAAGCAATTTCGACGAGAAATTTTTAATCGGGGACATGAATTGCAATCTGACTTCAGGAAACTACACGACCCTGTAGATTTAAAAGCTTCATTCCAATAGTTTCATCCTTCATTTATATGCCTGAAATCATGGTTGATTCTGATGAATTTTTCGCCACTCTTCCTGCAACTGTTGGTTTTATTATTTACTCTATATTAGAGCCTTCGTGGGATGCATTTCGATATTTTTATTAGCTAGGGGTCATACCACGAAGAAAACCTAAATTGAAAAGTGGGGTTTGATAAATTACAAAAGAATATATTTGAAGGGAATTCAGACACTGCAGACGACGTAGAAGTGTACTGTTCATAAACCCTGAGTTATGTACAATTATAACTCAATTCGAATGAAGAAGATTCAGGATCAATAAATAACGTCCATCATCATCCATGACTCCCTGGGTACGTACCCTGGAGGTGACTGGTCATGAGTAGTTCTCAGAGGTTTTCTCTAGGCATAGGTGAGTCACTGCTTGCAAACTTACAGAGGCAAATACTGGGCCAGTATACACCCTCTGGACCCCACTCCACCTCCTCACTCCTGTCAGTCCTGTCTCACGCATCCTTAATGCACTCGCACATACAAGTGTAAGTAACCTACGATCTGGCGGAATAAGTTCCTACTCATTACTCAAGCAGCCCTCCTCTTCCATGCATACTTGATAGTGGAATGAAACACGCGCCTTTGCTTTTTTTTACCTTTTTTTTGATAGTTCCTCGTAATCGGTGCAACACTTTCGAAATAATTGGAACGAAGTTCCTTACGGCAGACTTGGAGAGATTTCGCTGCGCGACCAAACTGAAAATAATGTGAGACTAAAACCGTAACGATAAAACCGTGACGGAAGTGACGACACACAAGCGAATATTGTATAATACCTTTCTTTTTCTCCTTCTTTCTTTCCGTTCTCTCATCCCTTTTCTTTCTGGCCCCCCTCCACCACGCCAATCGCCAATGCATTGTATACATACTCATGAATTCATGTACAAGCAACGCGAAAGCGTCATGAGCCGTCGCGGGACGCCTGGCAGATGTGAAACATCGAAATAATTTTGTATAAGTTATATGCATGAAAGAAGAGATTACGACAGGAACCAAATATGACATAATGAAAAGATCAAGCATTACAAATTTGTTCCATAAAATAATGACTACCTAAAGTAGGTTTATATTCCATTATATAGCGTGGCGATACGTTATCCTTTCGTTATATACACTCTTGCGTCTGAATTTTACGTTGCATTGACTGAGTGGTCTGAGTACTGAACCCAGGTGCCGTATTTCTGGGTTCGAATCCCAGAGGTGATTCCTGGTCTTTATCATTTTTTTATTTACAATCTCGTAGGAGCTCTTGACCCACATTTCAATATTATTTATTTCAACATGGATTAGTATAAGTTATCACTTCTGTCGTGCGCCCCGAGACGCACATGTTTTTTTTTGCAAATTGTGGTTCTTCTATTTTATTCGAAGGAACTTCGTTCCTACCTGATGTCCCATGACGCCCTTTCTTTTTTGATATTATTCTCGCAATACGAATAAAACGTGAATTGTCTTGTGATTTTCACTCTGTGTTAGAGCCTTCGTGGGATGCATTTCGATATTTTTATAAGCTAGGAGTCAAACCCCGAAGAAAAAATAAATTGAAAAGTGCTGTTTGATCAATTACAAAAAGAATATATATCAAGGGAATTCAGACACTGTAGACGACGTAGAAGTAGTGTACTGTTCACAATTCGAACAAAGAAGGATCAATCAATAGCGTCCATTAGTATCCAGGAGTCCCTGGGTACTTACCCTGGAGGCGACTGGTCTGCCATGAGTAGTTCTCAGAGGTTTTCTCTAGGCGTAGGTAAGTCACTGCTTGCAAACTTAGAAAAGCAAAGACTGGGCCAGTATGCATCCTCTGAACCCCACTCCACCTCATCGCTCCTGTCTCACCCTCTCGCCCATCCTTATTCCACTCGCACATACAAGTGTAAGTAACGTATGATCTGGCTGAAAAAGTTTCTTCCCATAACTCAAGCAGCCCGCCTCTTCCACACATACCTACTTGAGAGTGGAATGAAACACGTGCCTTTGCTTTTTCACCCTTTTTTGGTAGTTCCTCTTAATCGATGCAGCTCTTTCGACATAATCATAAAGTTTGCATCAATAACGTGCGCGTGTGTAATATAAATATTTATTTTGGATGGCAAAATGGGAATCTCGCATACCAAGACAAATAGTCATAACCGTAACAACATACCTTTCCACAATCCGAAACCATTTCAAACGTTGCTGCGCGTAACTCAACCAGTGATAAATGTCGAAACAACGACGTGCATCGCTCGTTTGTCGGCTACCGTTCTATCAACTTCCTTATACAAATTGGAATTCGGAGGATGTTATGTTTTTCCTCAAACAAATCGACCACGGCAGTTCGAACGTATACGTTTCATCGTTCCGAAAGGGCCGACCGAGGAGCCGCGTAAAGACGTTATTTTGATTGGTGGCACGAGGGTGCGTCTCCTTACGCCGCGCTTAAGTGGTTCTAAAAATAGACGACCGTAAATTACGGCGGTAACGGAGATGGAATCCTAACGTGTATACCGCGATCGTCGATGATGAGTAATATTCGATTTGGTATTATTGTTGTACGTAGTTACGTAGTACAGTTATCCACGGCGGACCATGTTTGGATTTGATTAGGTTCGGACTCTTCGGACGTGGCGGCGATCTCGGATTTTTTCGCGTTCGAAGTCGAGATTAACGAACCCGTTCGCGGCCCGTATGAAAATTGGCGATTCAGTCGCTACGTTTGATAAGCTTGCATAAGTTCATATATCACAAGAGTGAACAAAGAAAACTTACAATAATTCAATATTATCAAACAATATTCCAAGGGAGCTGGTTACGGGGCACCCATTAATTACGTTGGAGATTTTTCGTAACTCCCCCACCCTCCCTCCTTGTGGGATGTGATATTTTGCTCGACCCCCTCTCACTCCCTTAATCTCACGTTAGATTTTTCAAGATGCATAGATCCCTATTTCTAATGTAAATAAGTTAATTTGTGCTTGATTATATTAGATTTATTTATTTTTTATAAGACTAAGACTAGTACAAGATTTCTGATAACGTAGCATAGAATCACAGTGAGAAAATCGAACAAGAAAATAATCAAAGAAGCTAGTTAAATTCGTAAAATAATATTACCTCTAATTCAGTGCACGGAGACTCGTGTATGATCTCAAGAGTGACTACTGAAACCTACACATTTCCATGTAATTTTCAGTAAAATCATCTGCTCCTCCAACCTCGCTCTGATTTAGCCATTCTGAATGATTTTTTTAAATTCTATTATTTAATAAATATTCATTAACAGTTCATATTTAGTGAATGATTGAATTGTCAAATAAATGAATTTAATAATAGTTAATAAATCTGTGCATCATTAAACCGCTATAGATATTATGATATATGATTTAGGCCCGGTTTTTCAATGCTCGGTTAAAGTGATTTAGCTTTCGGCTAATCGATAACCTTTATGTAAACCGTTTTTCCACCTCTCATCTTGCGCTAACCTACTGCTATTCTATCAGGTAGAGTAACTATCACCTGAAAGTCTTTGGCCCGGTTTTTCAATGCTCGGTTAAAGTGATTTAGCTTTCGGCTAATCGATAACCTTTAGGTAAACCGTTTTTCCACCTCTCATCTTGCGCTAACCTACTGCTATTCTATCGGGTAGAGTAACTATCACCTGAAAGTCTTTGTCAAATGGCTAACTGTAAGCTATCTTGCAGACGCATGCGCTCCGTAGGTTAACTACCCCGAACGGACCGAACAGTCGAGTTCGTTCAACTGCTTTGTAACCAGTAACCTCATTTTCTATTTTGTTTTTTCTACGATAGATGGAAGCATTTGATTTTTTAAGTGATGATGATGAAGAATAAATTAATAGACTTCAGCAAAAAAGGCCATACGTGGTCAGAGAAAGAAGTAATCCATTTGAATATTGTGATGAATTGTATTTTTTCACAAGATTTAGGTTAAGAAAAGAAACTGTTCTGAATATATTAGAACAAATTGAACAACAGATAGAGACCATAACAGATAGGTAAATTATTTCAAACTCCATAAATCTTTTTCCAAGTTTCTATTTTTTCCCTCCAAGTAGTAGAATCTGTTCTTTTTTATTCAATTATTGCTTTGCAATTTTTAACAGCAACGATCTATCAGAAGGACTGAAGTTTGCCATTATTTTCTTCTTCAATGCTTATGTTTCACCCATTTTATTATAAAATAATCAACAATAACATAACAAAACATATATTTCCGAAATCGACAGCAAAAGGGGAACGACCAATCAGAAGTGCTCCCTGAAACATTAGTACTACCAACGTTAACAAATATGTCGCTAGCTGACGGTTTGCTAGCCTAAAGTCAAACATTCGAAGGAGAAACGCAATAGTTCTTAGTTGGAACTTTAGCTGATGGTTAAGCTTAACCTATAGTCAGCTAACTATGAGTTTTAACCGAGCATTGAAAAACCGGGCCTAAGTCATACTTTAATGGAGATATATTTTTCATTTAATTCAACCCTGTTTTCTCGCAATTTTACACTGTTTCTTGCGGAAAATAATACATAACGTGATATTTGCCAAGACCACCCTCTCTCCCACGTTAGATTCGACTCCTTCTTCCCCTACACTCCTCAAGTAATCATTGGATGCCCCCTTAAATGAATTCCGCCACCCTAAATCTGCATTCACAATGTAACAGTGAATCATAGAAAATGTCAATGCACACATCTTATTAGATCTCTTCAGTACAGCTTATTTGATGTATGAAATTGACTGTCATCAAGTATATTATATAGGAATTGATTGTTTGATAAGTTCCCTCGATATAGAACTTGCCACACTTGAACAACAGTAAGGAAGCGAAGCGTGTCGTGCGACACCCCGTTGAAACAAAGTTTCTATCATATATTAATATATTATTCATTGAATAGAAGGCACAACGAAATAAATTAACAACGTTGGGGAGTAGATAAATGAAAAAGTAATCAGAATTATTTATATATTAGGATTTGAATATTATTTCGGGAGCACATAAAAACTGTTTAAAACGATGATCTTCTCAGGACAGCAAAGTTTTGTTCAGGATTCAGTAGACCAAAGACAATAATCTCATTAGGGCCATGTTCTATGTAACATATTTTCTGATAACAATAGAAACATGAAAACATATAATGGAACAATGGATATTATTATATATATATATATATATATATATATATATATATATATATATATATATATATATATATATATATATATATATATATATATATATATATATATATATAGAGTAAAGCGGGGTAATAGGCAACATAAAATTCAAATGCTCACATTCTAATAACCAACGCGCCTAGATGAAAAACGATGGCTGCACGTTAGAGCTTACACAATATATGTATCCGTCCAGAGTCATTCGTTCCCATAGATTCCCTCAGCAAAAGATTGTAAGTAAAAATGCACAAAGATAGACTGTTGCCATTTTACCCCATATAATGGGTAATATGGCATCATACGATAGGTACCTAATATGGCAACATGCTTTACTCTTAGGAAATAAACAATTATACGAAATTTTAGAAAAACTTTCTTATAACATAACATATAACTATCATTATATCTTGTCTTCAGAGCTATAGAGGTACTTAGTACTTGATCTGGAACACAATCTGCACAATATATGTTTGATGGAGTACATATCTCGTGAACCCAATGATTACATTTCAGGCACTGCAGCCAATCACATTTTGGAGCTTTTTGATCAAAATAGTATCCACGGGATTGTCCACAATATTCTGATTCATCAGAAAAAGAATGATGAGGCATAATACCCCATATTGCATTTTATGACAAATAAAATTAAAACACATATTTATTATGCCTATAACGGAGTGTTCAGCCAAAGAAAAGTAAGGTTATGAATCAATCTTCCGCATACTCCTATTAAAATTAACGAAATCTACTTAGAACTTTCTTCACGACTATATATAACTCAACATTAGAAAATATTTTACACGGTAGTTACCTTTATATTGACGTTATTCACTAACAAACTGATATATTGGATTTGTGAATGATTCAAGCCTGTTTCCTATCTGACACTAATATGGCTGAAGGGATATTATTGCCAAATGTTGATTTGGAACTAAAATATCAATACAAAATAGCTGACCCGGCAAACGTTGTTCAAATTATTAAAATGGCTATTAAAAAATATGGGTTGTTGAGAGAAGGGTGAAAATTTAGAGTTGTATCTATTTTTTAATGCAACATCATAAAAAAATAAAAATAAAAAATTTTGTTAAAAAAATTTATAAAAATGTTTGGGGTGTCCCCCTAATCACTTAGGGGTATGAAAAATATATTACGACATATTCTCAGACCGATTATTGTTATTTTCGATTGCCATCTTGCAACTCTATTGCGGATCTGTGGATAAAATTAAAAAAAAATGAAAATCGCGATGGAAAAATAGGGGTTGACCGTAAAAGGGTAAAAAATTGAGAGTAATATGAATTTTTCAATATCCGATTCGCAGACCTAATCGATATGCACACAAAATTCCATGAGAATCTGTCGAGCCATTTCGGAGAAGTTTAATTTCAAACACCGTTACCCGAGAATTTTATATATTATATATATATATATATATATATATATATATATATATATATATATATATATATATATATATATATAATAAATGCCTTTAAAATATTTGTTTCTTTAATTATTCATCTGATCTCTGATTATTATTATTATACAAATAGATTGTAGATTATTTGTAAAAATTTTAATCAATTTCACACTTTAAAATTATAGGTAACCTATAGGTGATAAATTACTAATTTTAATTTCAATAAAAAATTCCAACGAATATGTCTACACTTGAAATAAGAAAAAATTACATAGTCTTCAATTCAAATATTGAATATCCGCCTCTGTGCCGCCCGCGTTGACAGGATCGCTTTTGAAAAGACATATAGGACTACAGCCGACCTTGAGAGTTGTACTCTTACATTACGTTTTATCATTTGTTCACCTAGCTTTCCGTTCGCCTAGTCCAGTGGTGGGGAAACTTTTTTTAAGACGGGCCATTTGTAATAACTAGACAATCGTAGCGGGCCAAAGAATAATGCTTAATCGTTAAAAATTTATGTGTTCTATAAACATATACATATATTATTACATACACTTATTATTTTAATAGTAAAAAAGCAAAAGGTAAGAAAATTATAAGCACAAAATATAAAATGAATTTAGTGTAGTTCTTGATGTGAAGTATTATCACTTTATTTTCTGGTGTCGTTACTGGTTGATGGTGCTTGAGAAAAATGAAATTGAGACTGTTTCATCAAAATTTCATCATAGTCCGGTTCCATTTGCGAAGCAGAAATTCTTAAAACTGATGGAAGGTGCTCATCTGTAATTCTGTTTCTTAAAGAAGTTTTCCTAAGCTTCATTGTTGAAAAGATTTGTTCGCATATATAAGATGAGCCGAACATTGTCATTATCTTCATTGCATGAGTAATTAGATTTGGGAATTTATCTGGACTTAAATTACGCAAAATAGCGGCCGTTGGAAAAATTTAACCAAATTTTAATAGTTTAGTTCTGCCTCGGAAAACATTTCAAATACAAAAATTTCGCCTCATTAGGTGTGATACGATCCGCTGGAGATGCCAGTATGCGGTTGCAGAAATTTACCTAAATGTTGATACTTTTGTTCTGCAACGAAAAAAATTAAAAAAATTGTTGGCTGATGACACAGGTCAAGGCCATAGGCAATCTGCCTATTGATTTAAAAAAAATATCAGGTACCTAATTTCAGCTCATCTGAGTCGATGTGAGCCGCTAAAGATGCCAACATATATGTAAGACATGAAAAACTTTTCGAGATTCTGGTCTAGGAGATCTAAACCGGATAAAAAAAACCTCTCCCGCACCTGACTGCTTTCCTTCGATACACTGCAATAGTATGTAGTAGGGTTTCTCTTTACTAATATCAAAATATGCTCAGAGCCACACTCGCCACAAATAGCGAGCAATTAAATAATGATATCCTAGCTGTTAATTATCTACTAAGATTTTTAGAAAATACATGAAAACGGCAATAATTTTCAAACTATCAACAATCGGCTATCTTATCACGAAGAATATAAAAGTTGATCATGGTAAATTTACTATATTACATAAGGTAAACAAGGAAATTTCCTCAATAATTTGAAAAAATATCAAACAACTTCCCAAGGGAGCTGGTTATATGTATTCCGAGCTGCGAATTCTACATTCACAATCCAACGGGAATTATGATGTTTTCTATAATGCACCGTTGGATTGTGGATGTAGAATTCGCAGCTCGGAATACATATAACCAGCTCCCTTGGGAAGTTGTTTGATATTTTTTTTAAATTATTGAGGAAATTTCCTTGTTTACCTTATGTAATATATTAAATTGACCATGGTCAACTTTTATATTTTTCGTGATAAAATCGCCGCAGGTCGTTTTTATACGGCGTCACATTACGAAGTAAGAACGCGTTCAAACATTCTCACGACGGCACTCTTAAACGGGCCGGATTACACCTTTCCGCGGGCCGGACTTGGCCCGCGGGCCGTAGTTTCCCCATCACTGGCCTAGTCCCTAGTGCATGGAGTGTTACATGCGATAAAGAACTTCGTTCACAAACTTAGATTCCTTTCGTCCGAATATTTCCATCAAAATACTTCCATAATGATACCATGCTTCGCTTAATGAGGCAACACTTTCTCCTCCAGTTCATGTATTGTATATTTTCTATCGATTAGTGTTACATTGTTTCTACTCGTTCGCAAAAGTCGGTTGTCATTCGGTTTTTCACTCAACGGCGCTCCTTATTTTAATCGACTTCTTTCGCGCTAAAACTCGGCGATAATTCAACTCCTGAGATAACCTCAGATGATGAATCACCGCGTTACGTAAAATCCATCTCTCTCTCTCTTTGTATTTTTTCGCGCTACTGCGAAATACGCCGTTAACGTTACGTAATCGCCTCGCAAAAACTAACCCGCTAATTATTACGACAACTGGAGAAAAAAAGCCCGCCGCCGTTCCACTTTTGCACGCGAGTCCAGATCGAGTGCATCCACCTATGTCGTTTTAACGGCGCAAACTTACGAATGTGTTCTGTTGTAGCTCCGAAATTGAAAGTGATCAACGAAAACCTGTATATTATACGGGGCCCCCGACGCGACGTCGTCCACGTAGTGTTGAAAATCGAAAGTGGCTGTGCGAAACCCCCGTTGGGCTTTTTCCTAGGTGTTCGCGCTTCGAAACGTTTCTTCTCCCGGTCGGATTTCCCCGTTTTCCATCGGTAATTTTCCGGTCGAAATGAAGACGAAGAACAAGCTGGAGGACGGCAAGCTGAACGCCCAGCAATTGATCATATCGGAACGGCAGAATAATAATAACGGTCTGGGCGGTAAGCCACCGTTGCCGATCGACAAGAAAAAATTGGAAAAGTTGGAGAAGGAGCGGGAGAAATTGGAGAAGGAAAGGGAGAAGGAGAGGAAGAAAGCGGCGAAGAATTTGAAGAAGGGTGAGTTTGAAAAATTTGAATCATCTTAATAGTGCGATATAGATTATCGAGTCATATGATTTTCTTTTTCATATTAATTTAGGACAATATATTTATGTCAATTTGAATTTTTTCTTTTGTTTTGGTTCCTTATTTTTCATGAGTACATCTTTTCCTCCAGGGATTAAATCTTTGTGATAAACTCTGTATATAATACCTTATCTTTAATAAAACAAGATGTTTAAAGGTGCAAGCTGATATTTCTCTAGCGTAGGTACCTACATAATGTATAACTCTCTTAATTTTCCTCAACTAATGAACATATTAGTTATTTATGTACCAAGTGCGTTATATAGATCCTAACGCCCATGTTGCCCTATGGGCGTTAAGAACTAGTAACGCACGTGGTGCATACAAGATTTTATTTTTCACGAAAAAATTATTTTATTATGATGAAAAATCGATTTTAAAATCGGTTCACTGCTCCCATACTTTCCATTTTCCTTTCATAGTAGGCATGTCGTTTGTTGATATTTTGACGTTTGTGAATATTTTTTTTATCATATTTAGTGAATGTCATTGCTGCGTTCTTTGTGTAGTCTTATAGAAATAATGGAAATGAAAATGAATTTACCCAAGAATATCATAGAAAATGCAGCCAGAGCTGCGAATAATTCATTGCCGGAGAAATCCAGAGTCGTATACGACAAGGATTATGAAGTATTTAATCAATGAAAGTTGCTTCATTTCTCCTCGTATAATTAGCGGGCGTTATGATCCATAACGCCCGCTCATTACGCCCTAGGGCATAATGAGTATGTTTATAGAAAACGTATCCAAGGTAAAATAAACATATAATATACAAGTGAAAAATAAAAATATTTTTCGGATTAATATTCATTGGTATTCGGTATCATTTGAGAACTCATAGAATTACGACTTTTTTTTACGTTTATCTATGAATTATGGGAGGAATACCTAATTATTAAGATTTCCTCTACTGATCCTATTTGAATATAGTATGTTGTTTCGAAGTGATTGATATTTCAGTTTTCTTCGATCGTTGTCTAAACTGCGATGATACCTATAATCTAAGAAGTTATTTTATTGTAGATATTATTGTTTGTGTGAATTTGATCCTATTTATCGGGCTTTAGCTTTTCCAGTTTCCATTATTTATTCGTAAACTTACATATTTGCCTCGATTGTTGATCATAAATCTTATGTATAAAAATTCCTGAAAGTACCCATAAATTGTCGCGTAATCTCTGTATTTATTTTTTTCGAAAAAAAATTCTAGCTAAGTTGGAAGTTCAATATCGGCAATGCAATCAAGAAAAATAACTCTCATCTAGTGATGAGCGAAAGGAATAGGTATTCCAAATTTGCAATATTTTCAAATTGGGACTTTTTCCCTGAATATTCATGAATTTCCGTTAAAGGGTATTTATTTTATTTGCGAGGTTATTCACTTCGGTTGTTGAAGGCAACAAGTTTTTAGAGGTTTCAAATTATCTTATATGTAAATCACTGTTATTATTATTAACAAATGAAATGAGTTGTGATCCTAATATTCTATATCGACAAGTGCAACCTACTATAAAAAAATTGGAAGAAAATGTGCTGATAAATTAGGAAGTGTTTTAATAATATTAACAATAAGATGGCTGGATTCAAATTTTGTAAGTGTTAGATGCTACAGAAATGAAAAGGCACATATAAAATTGTTTTAGATGCGCTTAAGAGATAAGAAATAATTTTTCTAAAATAAGTTGTCAGTCCCCAGAAAAAGTGGTTCTAGTGCCACCTTGAGAAAAAAAATAGACGAAGCCCAAGCAGCTTGTCAAAGTCCTGAAGAGATTGACGATAACATGCACCTGATGAAATTTGTGTTTCATTTTTTGAGATTAGTTTGGATTAGAATGGATCAGAAGCTTAATCTATTGTTCCTTTTCACATATTGTGTTTACGTTTGCGCGTATCTATATGTGATGTTCGTGTCCATCAGTTTTTATAAGTTACATACACAAACTATACCCTTTTAGAGCTTGGTTTTTCTGTTTTTTTTTCTGAATTTAAAGTTTATTTAATGACCTCACAATCAAAGTTAGTTGCCTAAAACTAAATAGATTAGTATTAATTCTTTTATGTTGTATTTTTTTCAGCTTTGGAATAAATAAAGCTTGTTAACTCACAAGCGTTGTTTTATTGCATTTTTTTACACATTACTCTACAACACAACTCATATAAATAGGGTTTTTCGCATAAAAAAAGAAAATTCCCATTTTGATAACATTCTTGGAAATATTTGCAAGGAATATTCCCAAAAAATAAATTTCCATACCATCTAAATTCGTGTTGCGTTAAATTTTTCGAATATGCTGAAGATGAAATCTTCATTGTGATGAGGAACATCGTCATTGATTCTTCAGAACTGTGTAGCCATTCAACCATTGCTCTTGACGTCTATAATAGAGTTATGGTATCATACAGCGTACATAAACAGTAATTTGATATTAACGAAGCGCTTCCTACGAGAGAATTTGCACAATGAGCAAATTGTTTGCCCCCAAGTATATCTCATCCGAATACCGGGAGATACATTAGTGTTTATACGGCAGCGATTGATTGTTCCACGTAAATAACTTGTGGAGCAATTCCAGCAGATTAGATAATGATTCGACTTCTGAACCACTGATAAAAACTGCGACTATTGTTATTCATATTTTCCCCGAAAATAATAGATAGGCTATTGCAGCTTATTGAAAGTCAACAGTCAGATGCGGGAGGATTATCGAAATTGTTTTCATGGTTGTTTTATGTAGAAAATTCTTGTTTTTCCTTGTAACTCCAGAGCTTCTGCAAATTGAGTTAGAAGGTGAAGTTCGGTACGCACATGTGGAAATACGATCCTTTGTTGGTTTCAACTGTTTTTCTCAAATGCGCTGCATTTCGTGGTGACTATTCCGTTCGAATTGAATCTCGTTCTGTTTCGCCATCAGCACGCGATGAACTTCGCGACTTTTTTTTTACAATAGACCAGGATTTCTTAAACTTTTTTGACTCACGACCCCATTTATGATTTCGAGTTTCCTGGCGACCCCATATAAATATAAAAGAAAGATAAATAAAAATTTTTTGATGATTTATTTGATAGATAACAACATAAATATAGGTACATATGAAAATATATAGTTTTAGAATTCGATTAGAAAGTAATTTTCTGAAAAAGTAGTTATATAGTGATAGTGACCGGATCATCCATTTCGACAAATATTCTGTCCATAACATATCAAATCGTATGAATCTCTCATAAAAAATTAACATTCCGAGTAATGAAAATAAGTTGAATGTTCGTTAAGTTGTCATTTTATTTCAAAATTTGCAATGTTGTCGGACCCACTCGATCAATGCGCCGGAAGATTTTGTAAGTAAAAGTTCGATTTATCGATCGATGAATACGGATTCCAGTTTAAACAGAAAATTTAAATGCTTGGTTAAATCTTTGATCGAGTATTTTGCAACAGGTAAGGTATAGTTGTGCTTTCATCGGAAAATAGAATAGATAGAGTGACACATCTGCATAATGATTAATTTGAATTTACCGCTAAAAATGCCCACCATGTCAAACATGCAAGATATCTCATTTTTGTTGAAAATTTGGTCAGTTCATTAGATTCAAGATTATTTATTACGTCTGGCAACAGTGTTCACGATCGACGTCATATACAATTGATGACGTGCACGCCAACTCTCGCTGGACAGACTATAGATATTATAAAATCATGTATTTAAATATTTGAGATTAAAATCTCTCGCGACCCCAGAATTTTGCTACGCGACCCCATTTGGGGTCGCGACCCATAGTTTAAGAAGGCCTGCAATAGACGGTTGAAATTTGGTGGATTGAGTTGATGTTGGGGTAATTTCCTTCGCTGTTTTCAACTTTTTCACAAGTGCACTTCGCATTTTTTTTATAAAATAGGTAAATTATTTTTTGCTTTTTCTTTCGGTTTGCTATTCGAGCGTGATTGTTCAAAATATAATTCAATCCAATAGAATTGCATCGTGGATTTCGCGCGAAAAATACGACCTTAGTGATGAAGCTCTGATGCTCAGTTTTTTAAAATTTAAATTGGTGACTGAGCTCTGGTGCCCCCGTGTTTTTTAGTCGTATTTTCCCATTAATTACATACTATTGCAGTGTATCGAAGGAAAGCAGTCAGATACGGGAGTAGTTTTTCTATCCGTTTTAGACCTCCTAGTCCACGATTTTCGAAAAACTTTTCATGTCTGATATATATATATATATATATATATATATATATATATATATATATATATATATATATATATATAATATATGTTTGAGTGAACTAGGACATTTATCTGAAAGTAATCAAGCAAACCTCCTAGCGGAGCTGGTTATAAAAGTTCACGAACCATCGAAATATCCACATCTACCCTAGACGGTAATTGTTAGAAATGTTAATTTGTTTATCACAATCGATGGAAATTGATAGATAGACTGTTTCGCCCTTATTGGGGCTCATCAGTATGATCCATCCACCGAAAGTGATAACCAAACTAACATTTCAAACGGTCATACATTTTTCTTCTAGTAACTCCATGGCATATAAATATGACACAGCGCCACCAGTCGGAAACAATTCAACCACATCTTTCAGACAGACGAAAACATTTGAAACGTTTGAAATGTTAGTTTGGTTATCACTTTCGATGGATGGATGATACTTATGAGCCCCAATAAGGGCGAAACAGTCTGTCTATCAATTTCCATCGATTGTGATAAACAAATTAACATTTCTAACAATTACCGTCTAGGGTAGATGTGGATATTTCGATGCTTCGTGAACTCTTATAACCAGCTCCGCTAGGAGGTTTGTTTGATTAGTTTCAAATAAATGTCCTAGTTCACTCAATTTTATAACCACGGGCGTGTTTTCCGTTTAACACGAATAATTCTTACTTATATATAGGTATATATATATATATATATATATATACATATATATATATATATATATATATATATATATATATATATATATATATATATATATATATATATATATATATATATATATATATATATATATCTATATATATATGTATATTTTCCCGATGCATATTGGCATCTCCAGCGGCTCCCATCGAACCAAATGAGCTGAAATTTGTTACCTGGTATTGTTTTCGTTGGAAAACGAAACTATCAATTTTTGGTCAAAATTTTCCAACCGGCGCCATTTTTACGGAGGCGCCATTTTTACGGAGATATTTCTTTTTTCGTGGTTTTGGAAAAATTGTCGAACTCCACAGCTTCTGCAGATTGAGCTAGAGGGTTGAAATTTGGTACCTACGTACATTGAGTTTGTGTTGACTTTTTTTTCGTTTCAACTCTTTCTCAACCGCGATCTGCCATCAGTACGCGATGCACTTCGAACGTGATACGTGGATTATGTTGATATCGAGGGACGTTCCTTCTTTGGTTTCAACTTTTTTCTTCAACCACGATGCACTTTGCTAATATTTTTTTAATAAAATAAATGATTTTTTTTTCAATTCGGTTTGCTACTGAAGCTTGATTTTTGACAAAATCTATCCTTTAGAATCGCGTGAAAAATACGACCTTAGTGATGGAGCTTTGCTGCCCCTGCGTTTTTTTTTTGTTGTATCATATCACTGATGGAGTTATATTCATTCTCGAATATTTCAGTATATTGGATTCAAACACATTGAAAAGTGCATAATATTGGTATTGATTCGTCTACGAGTAATCTCCTTACGATAGCCTCTCAAATAAACGCAATAATATTGGTTGAAACTCAATTAACACAACAAGTATAATGAAGTTCTTCGTTTATTACCGTCTATTTATAGATATGATTAATGGGAGTACTTGCCTTAACGGATTTGAATAGGTATGTTATGTTTTTCCAACATTATTAAAGCAATCTAATTAACCTGAGCAATTTTATGCCATTAGTGTCGATTGAATACCAATTATCGATGCTCTTCCGTAGTGAGAAATCGTTACTTCGGTGCCATTATCCTAACAGTTTATTAGTACTTATAATTACGGTTTGTGACTACCCAAGGTAACTTTCTTATAGGATTGTTCGGTCAATTTTAATTATATTTTGACTTGTGCAATATATATTTTTTGTTTAACTCGAGGGACCTACAGTTTAACGCCGGTTCCGAACGGCCAATGGGCTTGTAAACTATGTACATTACCCAACAATTTTCAATCATATATAACCACTAAATTCTGGACATACACACAACACCCAAGAGCGAGGTGGGACTCGAACCCACAATCGGTTTACAAACGGTATAAGGCGGTTCACCTTACCGCTGGTCTACCGAGGCCTCTGCAATATATATATATATATATATATATATATATATATATATATATATATATATATATATATATATATATATATATATATATATATATATATATATTTATATATATATTTATATATTTATATATATTTATATTTATATATATATATATATATATATATATATATATATGTATATATATATATATATATATATATATATATATATATATATAAATTATAATAGAAAATAATACGTTGGGCAATTCATTTGTAGAATTGACGATTAATCTAATCAAAATTCCAACGGTTTTTTCTTGTAAAATGATGTGTGGTGCCATACGCTAGATAAATAAGATAAATCTAATGGTTAGTTTGAAGAGCCTCGACGACATGGAATTCCCATTCATCCTTCAAGGGAGAGTGTCAGAAAATTCGACATCCTTGCCACACACGATGGAAACACTAGACCAGGGGTGTAGTGCCAGCGACAGCTGAAGACTAGTGACATCAATCTGGCCCGCGACAGCCAATGTCTAATTTTTGTTACTATTGCAATACATAAGTACACAATAGTAATTGAAATGCAAAAAAAAGCGTATTTTTGCTCAGGCCGTGCACTTTGCGACTAGTCTAGTGTAGGAATATAGTCAAGGGCAGAAAAATTAAAACTGTTTTGGCCCTTATTATGGCCATAAGGCTTCAAAGTTTGCAGAACCCTGCAGTAGACAGTTTGTCTCGCTCTTTCTTGAAAATTTGGACGTGAATTTAATTGATGCTGGTTGGGGATTTCAAATGTTTTTTGTCAGCGCCGCAATTTTTATGCGGATATCTCAAGCGCATTTGCAGTTGTCGAAGCTTTGTATATCTCTTTATTTCCTCCCAATAGACCTTTTCATCACTTATAATTTTTGTGCTCATGCGTCAGTATCCGCCATCTTTTTCGTACTGTTTTATGTAAACAAGCATTGTAAAATACCATTGTAATGATTAAAATCAACAAATGTGAAATAAATAATATCCGTTAAGAAAAACTAACCACAAAATAAAACAATAAGTATCTTGATTTAAAAATGCATGCTGTAAGTCCACTATAATTATCTTATTTGTACGGAAACGAATAAAAAAAGTGTTGTTATGGAGTATTTCTATATGTAAGAGTGGTATCGATATAAGATATATTAAGTCATTTAAAGCCAATACATGTGCTAATAAGATATAATCTTAGTTAATTGGGAGATATTTACTTAATACCTAATAATTAACTTCATTTTACTCAGATACTACGATTGGATTGATATATAACCCCGCAATAATATAGTGTTTTTTTGATTTTTTGCGAACGCCCATGATACTTCATCCACTTTTTTGATTGTTCACAGTTGCATGCTTCATTTTAATTGTGAACAAGTACAGCTCCATCAATAATTTGTTCCAATAATTAACTTACTGTGGAGAAAATATTGCTTTCCAATGCATTTGGTACAAAACAGTACGAAACTTTTAAATTACCGCTCTTTCAACATGGCTGCTGCGCTTGCGCATGTCAGATGATGAAAAGGTCTATTGACACAGTCAAATACAATGACAATGAAAAAGAACTAAAAAAAGAGGGACCTTACTGACGAAGCTATTGTTCCCGTTTTTTTTTTACTGTTATATCGACGTGGTAACGTGAATTCAGTTGATATGCGATAAGTGGTTCATTATCACCGCAAAATGTAGCATAAATTCATAATTGTCGAAATGTTATTCGATCAGTAAACTAATACCTATCAAAAAATAAATTTTCAATGCAGCAGAACGATTTTCGTAAGTAATTGCACAAGTGCATCAAAATTACCGATAATTTTGTAAGACAGCGTGTTGTCAAAAAACTGCATGAGTTTATTTTCATTTTTCTCCAAAATATGAAAATGACCGAATGCATTTTTCAAAGACAACACGCTGGAATGGGAAATTATCCGGTTATTTTGATGCACTGGTGTAATTTTTGGGAATATTTCCCGAATTAGACATCGTTTTAAAATATGAATTACCATAGATAAGTAAGATGCAATTATCGCAGGGCTCTTTCGCTCTCTACAATGCAATTATCGTAAGTAATTGCACAAGTGCATCAAAATAACCGATAATTTTGCACGACAGCGTGTTGTCAAAAAACTGCATGAGTTCATTTTCATTTTTGGAGAAAATATGAAAATGACCGAATGCAGTTTTTTAAAGACAACACGCTGGAATGCGAAATTATTCGGTTATTTTGATGCAGGAGTGTAATTTGGGGGAATATTTCCCGAATAAACTTTCAACTTGTCAAACTGACGTAAGTAATTCATAAATTCTCAGCTTGTCATCAAAAAACGTAATATGAACTATGCTACTATGCAATTATCGGTCTACAATGCAATTATTATCGCAGGGCTCTTTCGCTTTCTACAATGCAATTATCGTAAGTAATTGCACAAGTGCATCAAAATTACCGATAATTTTGCATGACAGCGTGTTGTCAAAAAAACTGCATGAGTGCATTTTCATTTTTGGAGAAAGAGCCCGACACCGAAGGTGAAGGGCTCTTTCTCCAAAATATGAAAATGACCGAATGCAGTTTTTTAAAGACAACACGGTCGAATGCGAAATTATCCGGTTATTTTGATGCACGAGTGTAATTTTGGGGAATATTTCCCGAATAAACTTTCAACTTGTCAAACTGACGTTAGTAATTCATGAATTTTCAGCTTGTCATCAATAACCGTGATATGAACTATGCTACTATGCAATTATCGGTCTACAATGCAATTATCGCGGGGCTCTTTCGGTATTATGAACTATGCTACTATGCAATTATCGGTCTACAATGCAATTATCGCAGGGCTCTTTCGCTTTCTACAATGCAATTATCGTAAGTAATTGCACAAGTGCATCAAAATTACCGATAATTTTGCATGACAGCGTGTTGTCAAAAAACTGCATGAGTGCATTTTCATTTTTGGAGAAAGAGCCCGACACCGAAGGTGGAGGGCTCTTTCTCCAAAATATGAAAATGACCGAATGCAGTTTTTTAAAGACAACACGGTCGAATGCGAAATTATCCGGTTATTTTGATGCACGAGTGTAATTTTGGGGAATATTTCCCGAATAAACTTTCAACTTGTCAAACTGACGTTAGTAATTCATGAATTCTCAGCTTGTCATCAATAACCGTGATATGAACTATGCTACTATGCAATTATCGGTCTACAATGCAATTATCGCGGGGCTCTTTCGGTATTATGAACTATGCTACTATGCAATTATCGGTCTACAATGCAATTATCGCAGGGCTCTTTCGCTTTCTACAATGCAATTATCGCTGTAATTTTCGATAATTGCATTCCATTTACAAGGGATTTTTGACAGGAGGGAAATATTCGCTGTAATTTTCGATCATTGCATTCTATTAACAAGGGACTTTTGACAGGAGGGAAATATTCGCTGTAATTTTACAGCGTGTTTTGCATTCTATTTACATGGGATTTCTGACAGGAGGGACATATCCGCTCTAATATTTTGCGATAATTGCATTCCATTCACATGGGATTTTTGACAGGAGGAAAATATTTGCCGCGTCCAATGATCCCGACGCGGTAACGTGTTCATGACTAGTAGTAAATTATTTCATAAGCAACTTACGAAATTATTTTTGCCCGAAATGTGGGACATGTTGGCGCCGCGTCTATGGAACGTAGCGTGTTCTAGAGCGTTCAGAAACGTCCGATTATTTTGGTCGTAGTAAAAGATACATCCGACAATTTTCCATCGTGCTACCGTAGTTCGATGCCGTCGGGAAGCTTGCTTCATTTATAACTGCATAATGTTTGATGTCGTCATAGCAGTTGTGAATATGGACAAGAAACGGAGAATATTATTGTGTGAATGATTTCCAGAGCTGCGAAGTTCACTGTTAATTTTAATACCTACATCGCAACAACTAACCCCTTAATGCATGATTTTTTTGAAATTGATGAAAAAAGGTACAGTTGGAAAAAGACATATATTTCATCAGAAAAATATTTTAAAAAATCACAATATTCTTTGTCAAAAAAAAACACAAAACTGGTTTGTTCCAAATAAGGGACAGCATGCAAAATGAACTAAAAATATTTAATACAGCCAATATTTCATCTTCATCTGATATGTTGTTTTCACTACATTTTTTTATGCATAAAATAATTTGGGATCCATAATATATCAGAAAAAGATTTCTTTCACATCTTCTAAATTCATAATCTGCAGATATGGTCAAGTGAGATATACTTGAACTGCATAAAGTTCCATATATGACACAAAGTGATTTTCAGATGAAAAATGTCAATTATTCAAAAATACGAGTACTTGCCACTATGAGGCAGTTACTAGAAGTATATTTTTTACAAAAACAATTTTTATTAGGTAGAAAGTTACTTGGATGAACTCAAAACTATTACTCAATCTACACTTATACTGGCGAGCAGCTGATTCATCGTCGCCATTTTGAAAAACACATCTAACTGCGAAATAATTACAGAGAGGGAGCTGCCTCTTTGGAAATATGTTTGTATGTGCCTGAAATGGTAATTCATGCATATAAAGTTATATTTCTTTGACGTATGTATGAAAGAGGTGTGAAACATTGGTTTGTGCCATATTTGGCACATGATGCAACAAGGGGCTAAACAAAAAAACGCGTAATTATCTGAACTCCGTCACTAAGGTCAAGGTCGTATTTTTCCCTCATTTCTGTTCTTCTTTACACATAAATTATTATTAGCCTGCTAAGCCAATTTGGAGGGAATGTGGTGGCAAGAAGCAAAATCTTGAAACCTACGAAAAACCATGAAATTTATAAAGGCTGCGGTTAAGGAAAAAAGTGGAACTCCCAAAGTATATACTTCTCTAACATAAAATCAATCCACGTACCAACTCTCAACTCTCTTAACTTAATCTGTTAAAGCTGTGGTGATGCGCAAAATCATAAAAGCTACAGAAAAATTTACATAAAGCTGGTGGCGGCGGATAGAGAAAATTTGTTACCACCGAAAGTCAATTCCCTTATATCTACTTAATCCACGTATAATAATTTTCATCTTCTTACTCAATTTGGAAAACGATTGCAAAAATCCTTTGAAACCTGTTTTTTTTTCAGTTCCATATGCCCTCCACAAAACCTTCGAATGTGTTTGTTGTTTATAATAAATTTTTATATTTTTGTCACCGGCATGCAGTTCTTTGCCACTCTCATCCCTAAAGTTTGGTGATATTAAAATTTCCACTGAATTTACCCAAATTCTCTCAAGAAAAACACCTTATATACTATGTTTAAGCAGATTTGATTTGATAGAGCCCGTTAGAGATGCCAATATATTTCCGATTTCTTTATGTTAGGAAAACCTGTACGAAACTTACGGAATGCCTCCAGTTGGAGCAAATCCCATCTCATCAGTCAACTGAACATTATCAAAACATATTTTGCATGTCGAAAAACCTCAAATTATAAACATCAATCGATTTCGTCCGCAATAAAATCGCCCGCGATAAAAATTATTTTGACGAAATGATAATATAATTTTATCGAAACGTATCACCTCTAAATATAGATCGCGTGTTACGAAGTTCAAGTTTATCATCAGTTTATGTTAACATCGACAGGCTGGATGTGTGAAAAAGCAAACGACTGTAATGACATGCTGATGAAGTCATTATATATAATAATTGGTAGTGAATCAGATCGGAATATTGATTTAAATTATGTCCCATAACTTTTATGATTATAGTAGACAAGGTTTCGCCTTGTTTTTTTTATAATAATCAATTATTGACATTTATAACTTCATGATTATGAAAGCCTTTTCAATGAACCTTTTTCAAATTCCTGAGTATTTCGCATTAAGCTACAGTTCCACCGGAATAGGGTTGCCATCACCTGAATTGCCGATGCCGGACAAAAAATTTTGTTTTTTCCCGGACACCCCGTAAAAAAAATTTTTTTTGAATAAAATAAAACATCGTTTATATTTGAATTTTTTCATTCATTCAAACTTTAAACTGCTTGTTTGCCATATAAAAATAAAATTATATCATGTACAGTTTACAGTTTTCTCTTTTTTTTTGGTATCATCAAATAAAAAACAACTCAAAACGATAATTTTTGGTAGATCAAAAATCAAATAGACTAGATTCTACATTGTAATAGTAAATTATAGGATATGTCATCTAGTTCGGTTAGATAGGTAAGGTACCCAAAAGTCTAAATTATTTATTAACTATAAATCAAAAGTAAGTAACAAGTTTTAATTTCAACGAGATCAAGTTCTTTTTACTAATTCAAATTAACTTGGAATTTTTCAGACTTGCCAATTTTTCCCAAAATGTCTTTATTTTTCATCATGAATTTGTAAAAGTCGGAGCAACTCAAGTCTTTAAAATTAGACTTTATTTTGATCAGAGAAGAAAGCGTATGTGTATTTAACAAGTTTCTCTCCTTCCTCCATTACTGCGACCCTAGCGAAAAAACTCACTCTACATTCGCATTGTGAGCAGCCTTACAAAAATTTTACAATTTGAGCAGTTTGGAATATAGATGTTTCGAAAAATTCGGCCACAACTGGTTTGTATTTAATAGCTAATCTCCGTCACTGACACTAAAACTTCACACACCCGGACACAAAATTTGTCCGGGTTTTACCCGGACATATTTTGAAATTCCCGGACGACACCCGGACGCCCCCTAAACTAGGACAAATCCGGGGAAGCCCGGACGGAAGGCAAGCCTACACCGGAAGAACATTTTGTTGCTGAATATTTCTCCTTGTTGCCAAAAGTAGAAACTTATGGCAACATACGTAAACTTCTTGTTTCCACTGAAGAAACTAAAGATGTCAATGGTTGCATATTATTTAGTAGAAACAATCAACATTTGTTGCCGAAACATAAAGAAATTTTAAGGAACATTTAGGAACATTTTGGGTCATTTACGGAAACAAGCAACAGCAACAAAAATGTTCCACAATGTTCCTCCGGTGGAACTGTAGCTATATATTTATTCGTTTTCGTACTTCACTGCACAGTGAAAATCTGCGACACGAATGTTTACTAGTTGCTTTCTCGATACCTTTCCACTGCGATATAGCAACACAGATTTTTTCACACATGTTTCCCATTTTCTTTTGAAGTTTACCCTTCAAAATGGAAACCGGCGACAAGTAGGAACAGTCAACATTTGTTGCCGAAACGTGAAGAAATTTTAAGGAACATTTGGGAACATTTCCGGAAACAAGCAACAGCAACAAAAATGTTTCACAATGTTCCTCATTGTTCCTCCGGTGGAACTGTAGCTTTACGTTTGACGTAATCCGACGGGAGAATCGAAAATTGATAAAAATGAGAAGATATCCGAAGAATTTTCCTGAAAAATTATGTCTAACACAATTCCTTGAGTTGGGTCTATTATTGTTTTTATCATGCGTCGTAGAAACTCTTTCTGAAGTTTCATGATTAGGTTTTGCTGTATACGGAAATCTTTCACTAGTTAACCGATGCTTCAGTTATGATGAAACAATTTTAAATTTTAAAATGCAAAATTCTAAAAATTCTTTTTTTTTTCTGGAAGAAAATGGTCAAATTTTGATTCTAGATTGATCTACAAAGGGTGGTCAAAGGCCACTATAAAAAAGAATTAATTAGAATCCATGTCATCCTCCTACTAAAACTTAATTTCAAAAATAAATATTTACGTGAATAGTTTTATTTTGGCTTCCTTTAAATATACATATATACATCTACACACACACACACATACATATATATATATATATATATATATATATATATATACATATATATATATATATATATATATATATATGTATATATATATATATATATAAATATATATATATATATGTGTGTATGTGTGTGTGTGTGTGTATATGTATATACATATATACATATACACACACACATACATATATATATATATATATATATATATATATATATATATATATATATATATATATGTATGTGTGTGTGTGTATATGTATATATGTATATTTAAAGGAAGCCAAAATAAAACTATTCACGTAAATATTTATTTTTGAAATTAAGTTTTAGTAGGAGGATGACATGGATTCTAATTAATTCTTTTTTATAGTGGCCTTTGACCACCCTTTGTAGATCAATCTAGAATCAAAATTTGACGATTTTCTTCTTCCAGAAAAAAAAAAGAATTTTTAGAATTTTGCATTTTGGATTGGATTGGATGTGCAGGTTTATAACATAATATGGTAGCGATAAGTCAGGAAATAATCTTTCGGATGGGCCGTTGGAGGATAAAAAAATTCACTTGAATTCTGTGAGAAAGCTGGTATCAGAGAAAAAAAATTTCTTCGAGGCAGTTTTTGAATGAAACGCCATCATTGGAGCTAACTAAACTTCTTGCGTTGATGAAGTTCCTGGCCAAATAAAGAGAATCCGCTTGGAGTTAATTAGTTCAATGTGATCCGTTCATGAAGATCGTTACCTTGATAAACGCTGATTTACAAGTGACTGTTCATTCAGGCCGAGAATCGATTGATGTAGACACCACCGTCCAATTCGGACGTTCGAAACTTTCACGTTGTAGATTGTCGTGAGGTGTGGAATACAATCATTTTCAGGAATCTGCAGAATCGTCTTGAATTACCAACGTGTGTGCAAGATCAATGTCAAATTAGTATTGTGGGAAATATGATGATGATTTTATAGCGGATTGTGATTACTAAAAATGATAGCAAAAATGTTGTTGAATGATTTTTCTTATTGAAATAATGATTCAAGAAAGTTGATCAAGTGTGATCAGTTACAAGCCATGATCAAAAACAATAGTTCAAACCACTCAGACTTATTTCTGAATTCAAAATCGCATATTTTACCAATATATTTGGGTTTTGCTGAAGAAGTCGTGTTCTAATAAACGCAATGAAAATTTGCAATGAAAAAATTTTGCTCTTGGACCGCTTCAATATCAGAGACTAAAATTAAAATATCTAGAGAAAAATAGAGAAAATATATCCAAGTTGCCGTGAAATTCGCAAGATATCGGTTCATTCGAGTGCTCCACACAAATCGATAAAACCACTAATCAGGAGCACACTTCAATTAAGACATGGCTCTCATACTGGCATTTTTCAAATTCAAGAAAAAAATAAAGATTAGAAATATTTTTATCGTAAAGTGATCGAAATAATATTTCAAACATATTATGAACAATTTTTCGATGTCTTAGAAGAGCTTAGTTCATTTACAAATTACCAATTCTACTACTTTTGGACCTGCCCTCGTAAGTTGATAGGATCCATTTTGGAATTACCCTTTTTTGTTAATTCTGTCGAATTTTGCTCATATGTTAATTCCTCCGACTTTTGGACTTCCCTTGTACCTTGATTCCGCCGATTTTTGAAGTGAAACTTCTTTGCGAGGGTAAAATTCTTACTGATGAAACGGAAGAGGGAGAGAGCGAAATTACAATTTATTAAATTCATTAAATTCCTAACATATCTTCCCAGTGGCGTCGACTCATGTAAAAAATATTGGGGTAGGTCATACCGGGGGTCATGCTCCGATAAATTTTCAAAATTTTAGATGAAAAATAGATTTTCAAAGTTTTTTTAAAGCATTTTGAGTGCATTTTTTGGCTTTGAAAACGAAAGAAATTATAAACACGCACGGTATTTTCGTAAAAAGCTAATTTAATTTACAGTAATAATTATGCTTATAGACCATTACAGAGCAGTGAATATATAGCTCTGAAAAGACAAATACTAAACTATCATTAAAAGAATAAAACATAAAATATTGCTGTCGCACAGTTATAGCACTTGATTAATAAGTGAAATAGCTAATTTAAGCTTACTTCGATTAAGTTTATTAAATGACAATATCTCTAAGTTAATGCTTTGGAAATATTTAAGTATTATAAAATAATAAATATTTAAGTATTTGAAAATAAATAATACAGTACTATAGTAATACAGTACTAGACTAGTACTAATGTTTCGAAACTGAAACATTCACATACTGTATGTATTTAATTCTCTATTTTATAAAGATTTTTGATATTGCTCTGAATACCATTATTAGTGCTAGAGTGTCTTTAGGAAGATGCAAATGTCGATCGTCCAGTCTAACTAATAACTTTCTTAAATTATTGGGGGGGGGTCCGCTCCCCCAAAAGAATTTTTGTGGGGCTCGGGTCCCCTCAGGCCCTATTGAGTCGGCGCCAGTGTATCTTCCCCTTTCCCTCCCTCAAAGTCTCGGAAATCCAAAGCTTTAGATTAGTACAAATATAAACGAGATTCAAAAATTAGTTTGCCAAAGAAGTTTCACTTCTGACATGTGTGCTTTGTACGCACGCACTTTTTTTTAACCTCACCTCGTACGTTAGTTCGATCGACTTTAGTCCGATATTCCGATGTTTTCCTAATCTCGCGTGAGTTACGGAAATTTCGAAGTGATCGTCGAACCAATTAATTGATTTCATGAATTACGGTGCAACAGAATCAAAAAAGAAATCGGAATTTTGCGTTCGCCGACGATCTTTTGTCCCAATGACTGACCGAACCGCTCGTAATCATTCAAGATATCTCACAAAACGAAGATCTGTTCCGGTCGTTGCTCGGGAAAACAACACGGGAGCATGGTAAACGAGCGGATTCATGGTAAACGGGACCTTGAGAACCGATGAAGTCATTTTCAACGCGTTTAAATTGAGGATGTGCCTCTTCTAACCGGAACAGCGCAATTTTGTTGGCGGTTTATTATTTGTACTCCTCGTAAAATGTATCTAACATGAGATTTACGAAAACCTTAATTTCACTTATCGATATGTATGTATTATCACTATGTTCTGTACGAGGGTGAGTTAAAAAGTAGTGGAGTATGATGGAATCTATGATAAAAATGCTTCGATACTATTGATGGATATCATTGGAATCAGGAAAATAATTCAATTATTCAGTATCATCAACAAATTTTATTGAAAAGCATAGTAAACATCAGTCTATACATCACGTCGTATTTTAGATATGGGTAACACGAAATATTGAAATAATATATAATATTTCTTCTTAATTTTACACCCATTTTTACTTCTTTTGGTGTTCTCGATTACGAAAGATTTTTTCAAATCTATAAGTGTCGCTTTCTTTTTCGTATTATTTGCAGTTCTTTGTTTTTTTTTAATTTTGCCTTATTTACGAGCGCTTGTTGAAAAGTCGCAGGATAAGATGGAATCTACGAAAATACTACTTTAATACTATTGGTAGACATCATTGGAATCAGGAAAATACTTCAATTATTCAGTGTCACCAACTAATTCTAATAGAAAACATCGTAAACAAACTGTCTATTCTATACCTACCACAAGGTCGCATTTTAGAAATGGGCAGAACTAAATATTGACATACTTGATATAAAACTCGTACCTATTTATTTTAGTGATTTTGATTACGAAAGAAGTTGTAAATAGAAATCGTCTCTTTTTCGTCAGTATTATTTGCAGTTCTTTGTTTTTCGAATCCATATTTCACTTGGCAAGTGTCAATTGTAAAGCGCGTTAAAAAACTTCTTTTGAAAAAAAAAACACATCGTGCTAGTTTATGTCAACTAGGGTAGGATTGAACTACCATTCTACCTGTAGGTTGGAGTCTACACTCGATTTGCAGAGGTTTTCAAATTCAATAGTGAAGAAGCGTTTCTGAGGCAACTTCGATACATAATTAAATTATTGTTATATCAAAGAGTGATCTGCAAAACGAGCAAAATATAGTTGTTGTTCTTTTCAAGAATAAAGTCTCATTTCGCACTAGTTCTTTTATGTCTTGTTTTTCTTGAACTAATCATATTCAAAACTATTGATTATTGGTACTGGTTTTTTCTGGAGACAAAAATTGTGATCCTGGAGATAAATATATAAAATTATTCAACGTTTCCGAAATTCGAAACGCCTTATCCGCTCATTTTGATTAATCCAAGACATATCAGGTCGCTTAGCCATTAATCGTACAACGGTAACCATTCTTTAATAGTCAACGAGCGAGCCACTCGAGGATTCCTTACCGTATTCTGAACACGACTTTCACAACGTAAAACGGATTCGACATGACTGCTTGCGAGTAGCTTAGCGATCGCGTGATTGAGAGAGAGATAGCCTCAGGGGGGCGTCTCAGTGTGTGCCTTGAATTATCGTTCATGCAGATGAGTCATTCATTCTAACAACTGTTCGCACAACTTCCAATGGCGATCGATCATTTGACTTTTTATCGATAGTTTGTCTATATAAAATTGGATAGATTGTTTGAATATTAGCCGCAAATAGTTTTGTTTTATTTATAGAAGTCACTCTGCTTTATCCTAAGTAAATATGATGCCCTTGAAAATGATAAATGGATTAACTAGATGTGTAAATTATAATATAGAGATAACATGAATGTCAATGTTGGAATCTGAGAAATTTGCTGAATTTCGTGAATGGTACTTCGATATTCAACAACTCCTACAATATGTGGGTGGTTTTGCGTTTTTTGGACATTATTGGGCTTGTTCGGTTTTGCTTACCTGAACAGCCGTTCTACCAATGCAAATTCCGCGTTTTCCTTTCCTTCTTCAAGTATGCGCGAGGGAGGCGGGCAGCTTGAATTTTGAGGATGAACTCCGTCAGCTAGATCAGGAGATATATTTGTATGTAAAGTGCATTGAGGATGCTTGAGACAAGATGTTATCAATCAGTCCTCTGCGTCCACTGTTAGACATAGGCCTCCCCTAGTTGAGTCCATTCTTTTCTGTCTTGAGCGCTACGAATCCAATTTTTTGTAATTTTTGTATTGTCATCTGTCCTGCGAGTTCGAGGTCGTCCTCTATTTCTTTTATCGTATCTGGGTCTCCATTCAAGTAATCGTTTTGACCACCTGACATCATGCATGCGAGCCACATGTCCTGCCCAGTTCCATTTTAGTTTTGCTATATGTGCAACCACATCAGTCACGCCTGTTCTTCTGCGTAATTCTTCATTTCTAATGTGGTCACGTAACGAAACACCAAGCATCGATATCTCCATTTTGCGCTGTGTTACTTTTGGTTTCTTAGCAGAAGCGTTGGTAAGGGTTAGTGTTTCGGCGCCGTAGGTCATAATCGGTAGATTACATTGGTTGAAAACTGTTCTTTTCAAGCATATTGGAAGGTCGCTTTTGAAAAAGTCTCTCAGTTTGCCGTAAGCCGCCCATAAGTCTTCTGTTTATCTCGCATGTTTGGATATGCTTCTCGTGGCCTAAATATGTGTATTTATCTACCCATTCTACCTCAGAGTTTTCAATAATTAGGTTGTTGCTAGAGACGAGGTTTGTCATAAATTTTGTTTTTCCGATGTTCATTTTTAGACCTACTGTTGCACAGACCTCCTGAAGTTCCTGTAGCATTATTCTAATATCTTCCAAGTTGTCAGCTAGCAAGACAATATCGTCTACAAACCGTAAGTTTGACAGACTTTGGCCGTCTATTTTTAGACCTTTTTGGTCCCAATCTAGCTTTTTGAATACATATTCTAGAACATAAACAGTTTTGGAGACATCGTATCTCCCTGGCGTACTCCCCTCCCAATAGGATTCGTGTTTTCATGTAGTTTTACCACAAGAGTAGCATTTTTATATATATATTGTAAGGATGTTTATAGGAGAGAGAAACTGTGGATAGAAGATGATACTGGCCCAGCATTAGCCTTATGAGTTTGCACGCAGTGACTTACTTAACGCCATGAGGATACCTCTGAAAAAAACTCATGGCAGACCAGTCGACCCCGGGGTTCTAACCCGGGAACTCCCAAGTACCAGCCACCGTGCCTAAGCACCTGGCTACCGTTCTACCGACACTTTCGTTATGTACCTACTACGATTTTTAAATGAAAGCAAGATCCGCAATCGCCATCTATAATAAATCGAAGAATCAATGGTGGTTGAATATGGAATTATTATTTTGCTCGAAAAAAACCTACGGCAGCCTAATTCATCAGCTGGAGTGTCTTATACAGTGCCTGCCATTTGACTAGAAGTTTCAAAATGAAATAATTACGGTCGATAATTTAGTTTTCGTTAGCAGAAATATTGTAGGTTTCATAAACTTTGAAGAGTGATTTTTTCTCTTCCCTTCCTCACAATTTTATGGTTATGTTGAAAAAGACTTGAGAAACTGATATAGGAAGCACTATTAATTAAGATGTTTCTCGATTATTTTAGAAGTGAGACTTCATAGCAATATTCGTTGAATACAAAATGTATTCGCTCAGAGGTCCGGAAAATATCCGCCGTCCTCGTATTACACCGTTCGCAGTGACGTTTAAAGAAACTCAAATTTTTCAGTACTCCCAAGAACACTCAAAGTTGCCACTTCAGGTTCGTAATTACGATAAGTAACCGGCTATATGATCTCGTTTGTTCAAAGTCTCAAGACTATCCAATGTCGAATGAGCCGTTAGGAAATTATCTGGAAATGAACCGTGAATTGAGTCGACATCGCGAGTCAGAAAAAAAATTTCCGTATCGAATTCCTTCTCATTATGATCCAGAGTTCCGGTCAGTTTATCGTTTGTAGTGTGTAATTTATTATTAAAATGTTGCGTATAACTGGATGAAATATTATTCATTGTTTACCGAATGAACAACAATAAAGACATTCCACCTTGTTCCATAAAAATATCGCGAGATTTTATTCAATATTGGAATGTGTTAGCATTTTAATGTAATATTGTTTATTCCACAATTGAATCAGTCGCTTTGCTTCATTATACAGTAATTTTTTGGCGATATAATTAAGCGAATTTTTATTTCGCCTAATTATATTGTTCGAAAAATTATCATCGTGTTTTAGTTAATTTGATGAAGTGAATAATCTATTGAACAATAATTGCATGAAAGAATCACTTTGTTAAGCGAAAATGTTTTCACTTATAACTCCGAACGTAAATGAACTCGGATCGCCTTACCATTATTTGCGAAAATATAGATATCCCCATGGACCAAGTACGTCAAAGAAATCCGTGAAAATATAGTTCCGCCTATGAATCCAGTATGCCTAAGACCCCGATTCGTATAAACGCCTATGAACCCTGATTAATGAAAATATAGATCCGCCTGTGAATCCAGTACGACTAAGACCCCGATTCGTGAAAATATAGATCTGCCTATAAACCGCGATTCGTGAAAATTAAGATCCACCTAGGAACCCAGTACACCTAAGACACCGATTCGTGGAAGTATAGATCCGTCTATGAACCCAGTACGCCTGAGACCCCGATTTGTGTAAATATTGATCTGCCTATAAACCGCTATTCGTTAAAATAATGATCTGCCTATAAACCGCGATTCGTGAAAATTTAGATACGCCTATGAACCCAGTACGCCTAAGACCCCGATTCGTGTAAATATTGATCTGCCTATAAACCGCGATTCGTTAAAATATTGATCTGCCTATAAACCGCGATTCGTGAAAATTTAGATACGCCTATGAACCCAGTACGCCTAAGACCCCGATTCGTGTAAATATTGATCTGCCTATAAACCGCGATTCGTTAAAATATTGATCTGCCTATAAACCGCGATTCGTGAAAATTTAGATCCGCTTATGAACTAGACCTGTGTCGATCGTGATTGATCCTTTTGATTCGATCGCAACCTATACACGAGTGATCGAATCACGAATTTCTAAAAGACCCGATCTTATTCAACCCGATCCCGATTCACTTGACAAGACTAACCAAATTGCACTTCATTTTCATATGTTTTTACACAACAGTAGATAACTAATTGCTTGCTGATACAATCGTTTATATACTTTCATTCATCGCACTCTTTCTCGTGTTGTTTTGAATTTTGACACGTAATCCAAAAGGAACCGATATTTTCAGGAACGCTCGCGTAGAAGAGTCGCGACCTGTCGATCTCTCAGTCTTTTGGGTCGCGAACTCGATCGATCGCGTCTTGATCGAGATCGAATATAGTTTGAGATCGAATCAGTTTGAGATCGAATCAGTGACATGCTGATATAATTATGTAGGTACTGTCGATCTCTCTCTTTCGGGTCGCGAACTCGATCGCGTCGTGATCCAGATCGAATTCAGTTTGAGATCGAATCAGTGACATATGTAGGTATGACCCGCGACACGTGATTTTATATTCAGATTTTGCTTGCGTGTTTTAGTGAACTTAGTTGATATTATCGTCGTCTCTTCTATCCACATTTATATAGATTAATGAAGCGTCTATCTATAATAAAAGAAGCTCTTTAAAACCGAAAAGAGCCTCTCAAATTTTATTTCTTAATCACAATTTGGAGTAAATTATCATTTTTGATATTAAAAACTATTAGTTATTTCCTTTTTTAATATTTTTATGTTGTTTTTCACCAATGTAGGTTATCTTATTAATATATATTCTACCCGGTTCACTGGTTCAGCATTCGTCATTCGTTACAAAGGAACTGCGACCTGTGACCCAAATGATCGAATCTTTTTAACCCGATCACCATACGAATGGGTCATGATCGACCCGGGTCTCGACAAATGATCGATCGACACAGGTGTACTATGAACCCAGTACGCCTAAGACCCCGATTCTTGTAAATATTGATCTGCCTATAAACCACGATTCGTGAAAATTTAGTTCCGCCTATGAACCCAGTACGCGTAAGACCCGATTCCTGAAATATATAGATCCGCCTATAAACCCTGATTATGAAAATATAGATCGCCTATAAACCTCGATGTGGAATCACTTCTATTAATATCCAATATTTTAACGAAAACTTTGCTAGTTACCTAGGTTAAATGTTTCACATATAATTAGATACTGTAAAACTTGCTCAATTATTGTTCTTATTTCTGATCATATGTATTTATTCATTTATATCTATTCATCATCAGGGGTCAGAAATAATTAAATATCTGCAGTGTTCTACGGCGAAAACTTCTTCGCCTGAATTGCTTCATGTTGGTTTTTCCTAACCCGGATTTTCTAATCGCGCTTTCGACACCTCGCCTAATTCACATATATGTATACGAGTATGTAAACATGAAAACACCACTATCAGTTGACAAAATGGGATCATCAGATAGATACCGTAAAGTGCGAAACCGACAAACCACAGATGGCGATAATGCAGCGCGCGTATGGAAAAATAGGAACTTGTTCTGAAATTATTACATAAAGTCAATTCAATTATTACAATTGACCCGTGTAATGCAACGAGGTTAACTCGGCCATTATGCGAAGGCACGTAATGCAGTAAATTGATGATGTACAAATTGGACGGACAGATGTAATTGTCATTATGAAACGTATCGCACGAGATGAAATAGGTCAAGATAGATGGATATTGGACATCGATGAATCACGAGAAACTAATGTGAACCGGTTTAATTTCTGTAGTTACCGCTCCGCTGTAATTAAGTAAACCGACCAATTTGCTAAGGACACGCGAGATAATTGGTTTGTCTATTCCAGTTTGTTAATTATAACATATTGCATCGATAGAAATGGGTGAAGTTTGATTTATAATACCGGTGCGATAAGTAATGCAGTTTTATGGAATTTATTTCACGCGCGGTGCTATGAGAGGTAATACACCTAATGGGATAGATATTGGGTGGTATGAATAAAACCAGAGTATTCCACTTCATATGAATAAATATATTTCGATTCGATGAGTTTCTGCTCCTAGTACCTACATAGAGTAGATACTGGCAGTTTAATTTTCAAAGTTGTCGCAGCCTGTTCGATAGAGGCTTGAACATTAATGCTATGATATCCTTTGCGCTTAGTATATTAGTCACGATTAGGGATGGCAACAATATATCGATATATTCAATATATCGATATTTTTTCAAATATATCGATATATAAATATCGATATAATAGTTTCGATATATCGCAAAATATATCGATATTTTAGTGTAAATACCTATATCGAAAAACTAATTAATTGCAAATTGCACACATCACAATTTGGCGAAATTTCAATCTAGTTTGTTAAATTTCTTAGCACCATCTAGCGTCGAGAAGCGCAAATAACTTAGTAGGTACCTGTATTTGATACGATAGGTACCCGAATTATCGGCTATAATCGGGATTCCTTTGAATTACTTGAACGGAATTAAGTTCTTCCCCGAAAATTTTTGTCGTGGAATTCCCGTCCAAAGTTTATAAATACACCTCGACAAATATTTTTCTGCAATCTGCAAAGAGCTTCGAAAGTGTTTGCTGTGAATAAATGATAGTGTGATTGTTCAAAAGTTTAGTGAAGTTGAAATTAAAGTAAACTTGATTTATTACATAAATATAAAGTGACTGTTGGTCCTGAAAATATGGCTCCTCCGAGAAGTAACATTTGGAAACATTTTCAAAGAGTGACTCCAAATAAATAAATATCCCAACTTATTTAAAGTGGCGGCAAAACATTTTTGTGTTGTAGCAACGTCGGTCCCCAGCGAGAGGCTATTTTCAAAAGCCGGAGCAACAGCTACTAAAAGTCGTAACCGTCTCACGGGAAGTAGGCTTTCCAAATTATTATTTTTGAGCTCTTTGCCTGATAACTTGCATTTGTGGAACTGATGTATTCTATTCACCTAATCCACAAAATCACAAATGCAGGCAAACAGTCTACTTCCTGTGACCTGTGAGACATTTAATTGTAAACTTGACTAAATTGTAATAAAAAATACATTTTAATTTTTTTTGTAAAAACATGCAATTTTGTAGAACACTTTTAACAAATTTAACTTGTATTTACTTAATCAAAAAATACACTTTTTTTTAATGTATTACCTTTCAATATTTTCTCAGACCTACTTTACGTTTCAAAAACTTTAGATTTGAATGATTTGAATATAATAAAAAGATATATCGATATTTTTCATAATATCGATATTTTTGTTTAGATATATCGCTTGTATCGATATATAGGTTTCGATATATCATATGATGATTATATCGATATATTTATATTTTTTGCCATCCCTAGTCACGATGAAGAGATGGTTTATTATTTTTTATGTGGGCGCAATTGATCACACTCACGGCTCATGGAAAATGTACTTTGTTTGCCATCTTTCTTTGGCTTCTATTACATCTGCCGGAGTGCGAGGGAATTTCATCCACTGTCCACATTTCTCTATCATCTGGTAAGCAACTAGCATCACTCCTTTAGAAACAGAAATTTGGTGAACAGCAATATCTTCCCCTACTCCTGTTTAAAACCCCGGATCACCCACATATCTCAAAAATATTTTCATTGTATCAGTGTTACGTATAGCATTACCTCTTGTTTCTTCCGATTCTACGCCCAAAAAGTTATATGATAGCCACTCGACATTTTCTTAACTAAATCTCTACAGTGCTTTGAAGTCACGATCACATGTACTTCTTCTAGGTTTATAATATTTTTTGAATGCAAATAAAGCACGAACTCAGCCATAGCTCTGCCGCGGTCAAACTGAAGTCTGATGACTATCAGACTCAAAATTACAGAGTAGATTCTCATCCTAAAGAGCATAAACAGATTTTTATTCATTTCAAAAATGATAATATACTCACAACAAATTATACATAAGAGTATCTACTCAAGCGGAGTATCTGCTTATGGTTTTTATTCATACCACGTGGAGTATTTGCTTCAAATTTTTGAGTATGAACTATATGCTCATTTTTATTCATAAGGCCCAATAACGCGTTATCAGCAGTCCCCGGCACGAAGGTCGTATTTAAGCATAATTTTTGTTCTTTTTTACATACGATTTCTTAACCACCTGAGGCAATTTGGAGGGGCTATGGAGGCATGGCAAAACTTCAAAACCCACTAAATATATGGAATCTGTACATTAACATGGCGGCAGTTCAGGAAAATAGAAGAAACCACTGAAAAAACACGTACCAAATGTCAACACACGCTCAATCTGATGGAAATCTGGAGGTTAACAATATCTCAAAACAAGAAATCTCTTCATAAAAATGGCGGCGTTTAGAGAGAAATCTTAAGCTATGAGATATAACATACAAGGCACATTCCTTCACTCGGCTCTATGGAACTGAACCCAAATTGAGTTAGAGGATTGAAAATTTGTACTTGGATTTAGTTGATGCTAAAGCTTTTTGTCAGTATAAACTTTTTTCCCTGACCGTCACCGTTTAACGTAGAGATTTCTTGTATCTTCGTGGTTTTTGAAGTTTTGCGCACCTCCACAACTTCAGCATTAATTGAGTTAAAAGCTTAAAACATAAAAAAAGTAATAACAATAAAATAAATCTTGTAAATAAATAGGTATATAAAAAATCAAATCATGCCGAATATATTACATGAAGTGAAAATTCTCAATAATAAAAAATTAAACAACTTTCCAAGAGAGATGGTTATATGTATTCCGCGACGAGAAAGTCCCCTGGAAAGTTGTGTGATAATTTTTTCAATTATTGAAGAATTTTCTTTGTTCACTTTATGTGATATATTAAATTGACCATTGTCATCTTGTATATTTTTCATGATTTGATTTTGAATATTGGCGTAAATCGCAACAAGAAATAGTTGAAAAGTAGCCATTTCATGTCAGGAGGTATGTATTCTCGCGACGGGATTCTGCATATTCGATCCAAGCGGCGAATTGTTGGTTTCCAATATCTTTGGTGGAGGGTGCTCTGGGTTGTTATCCAGATAGTAGTCCGACCGCGATTTGTATTGGGGAACAATCAGAAATTTGTTAATTCACTTCGAGTCAAATAAGCTGCACTGATGAGATTTAATAAGATCGAAACAGCTGTATTCAGATTTTTAATCGGGGTGACTTGACGTTTTCTATAATTCACTGTGGGATTGTGAATGTAGAATTCTCGTCGTGGAATACATATAACCAGCTCCCTTCGAGTTGTTTCAAATCATTGAAAAATTTTTTTTCACTTTATGTAATAAAACAAATATATTTAAATGTATGCTATATTCGGAAAGTTCTAAGGCCGTTTGAAAGAAATTAAGATGAGTTCTGAAATGTGGGTTAAATAAAACAATAGCACTCAGTGCATTTCCGAATAGGTGTGTCGATATGTTTATTATCTAGTCCTAGTGGATAATATCTATGTTGACGTTTACATAAACTAGCGGAAAATTATATAAATAAAATTAGGAATAAGGTCAGGTTCTGGGAAAGAAGAGAGTGAAATAATGAAACGAAAAATTAAGTAATTTCAATTTTGAAATTGCATTATGAGACTCCATTCTATTATTTATACGCTTATTCATATTGTGGCATAATGTATAATAGTCCTCACGTAGAAATACTGTCGTTATGAACAAATCACAATAAAAATAAGTGAGAAAATTCCTTCGCCGAGATATTAAATTTTATTGGACCATTGTTGCTAGAGGAGCTTGATAGAAATTAATTTCATTTTGAATCGTTCGTTGAATTCAAGTTATAGTCGTTAAATTCTAATATGTTCTTATGAAATACGAATTTCACCATCTTTCATTTAACAACGTGAAATTTATGAACCGTAAAAAATAATCGAATTTGTGAAACAGTTAGCGGAGAAGAGAATGAGTTGAAATTTTGGAAGAAAATTGAATTAATTCGGAATTTCACAGGCTAACGAAGAAAATTTTTGTCTTTGAATGTGGGGTTCCTGAATATAATAGTGAAAAAAGACGGGAGGTGTCGTGGGGGTCATAAGAACGCAACGAAGTTCCCTTACCTATATATTATCTTTCAAATATGCACAATGAAATAAATTAACAACGTTTAATATTGAAAAGAAAGTTGAATGAAAAACATTTGATATTAATGAAATGAAAAAAATCATGGAGTGGTAATAAAATTGTAATTAATATTTTATTTAAGTAATGAAAATAGATATTTCATTATTAATTTATCTAAAAATAGAAAATTAATCAGTACCAACATTCAATCTTAGTTATGATTGGTTTAGGACACACATGTTTGCGATTTATTTCCATGGAATGTCTCGAGAAAACTGCATCGATAGTTCAATTGTATCTTGTTGTAGATTTTGCTGGATCATAGTTAATTGTTGAATCAAATTATTCCAATACAGGATGTTACAACGGCTGTCAGTTTTTATCAGAAAAGTTGATGTTAAAATCGCTACTTTTTTGTATGAACAAAAATTGGAGATGTTCAAAACTATTCCTTTAATTATTCATTCTGATCCCTGATTATCAATATCCGAATAGATAGCAGATTATTTGTGAAAATTATACTCAAATCTCTCCACTTCAGAATCATGAGTAATCTATGATATTATATCTTTATATTTATAAAATATAGAGTCTTACCTACTGAAATTTACAAACACTGACCTGACTTCTTCATCGCTATCCTCAACTCCTATTGAAACACTTCCACAGAAAATTCTTTTTCAATAAAATAACAACAATAGGCTTATACGATTACAGCTAATGCGCATGCCTAGAAAGACTATCGTGTCAGTCTTGTGAGTCGCGTCTGCGTCTGAAAGTTACAGGCCTATCTTTCATTCGCCAATTGTCTGGACTGTAACCTGCGTGAGGAACTTTTTTTTAAAGGGGATAATGGGACACTGGCGAGTTTTCGACTCTGTCCCATCATCTAACCTCATGGGTTCGTAATCTGGTCCCTTACCCAGCAGACCATTTCACAAGTAGATATATAATTTTAAATTGCAAATTATTGACCAATCACAACATCCATATCTTATCCGGGAGTCGAACCCGGTACCGTCTGTGCCCTAGACAATTGTCCAACCATCTGGACCACAGACGGTTGATGATGAGGAACTTCGTTAGAAGAACACATTTAACATTTACACAAACATTTGTGATATGTGACGAAAGTTTCGCGAAGTCACTAAGACTTCTTCAAGCCAAATTATTGTTCGAAGGAACGTACGTTACATATAATAAATGTTCGTGTAAATCTCAAAAACAAGTGTATCATTATTTATTTCCCAAACTATAGGGTTTATATTGTTTGATGATATATAGTGCATCTAACTAAATTATATATAAACGATAATATCGTTGTCGTTCCTACCTGTCGAAATACATGGAGAATATCAACTCCCACGGACATTCTCGATAACAATGGATATATACATACATCAATCTGATCAAGCTTCCATAAAGGTTAGATTTTTATCGGCAAAAATCGATGCGTCTTTTAGATATTGATCTACAGCGTTGTAACGTGGCGTGCCGTTTATTCATTTATACCACGTCACTTTTTAATGCTACTAATGCTCGGATTATTAATAGCAACCCGCGTCGAAGAAAACAAAACAATAATATAGTCGGAATAATACCGGCATGCGGCAATAAAAACAATCCACCGAAATCAGCCTCAATTTAGCAAAATACGTGACGTGATACGACCTTATTGATATTATCTACGACCGATGTAGAACTTTCGACAAACTGTTGAAATATACGTTGGAAATTAATTCAAATTGTAGATTTATTAAAAGCACAATGAATTGATTCGGAAGGTGAAAAAGTAGCAGTTTTAGTCTAAACAAATTTGAAACTAGAACTTCGGTCATTTTGAAAGTTTTAGAATTTGTTTCGAATAGGTATTTTTCGTAATTATAGGGTTTTTATGGTATTCTAATATAGGAAATCAGTATTTTAACAGTGAATGAAACTTTACATGATAGCTCAGCGCTCAACGATTTTTCCTTTTATTTCAGGTAAAACGTTGTGTCAGGCTTGTAAGAAAAAATGTTCAGGCGAGGTGCTCAGGGTACAGGACAAGTACTTTCACACGCAGTGTTTCAAGTGCAGAGTTTGCGGAAATTCCCTTGCCCAGGGAGGATTCTTCTCCAAGGACGGTTCCTACTTCTGTACGGCGGATTATCAAAGGCAGTTCGGTACGAAATGCGCCGCTTGCCAGGACTACGTTGAAGGGGAGGTAAGCTTATTCGAAACGTTAGAAAGAATTTGATATAAAGCAATATTAAAAGCTACACTCACGCAGCAACTTGTTGTACGATAAATTGTGCTCTAAAATGGATAGGCGATCTGTTACACAAGTTTGTCGATATTAATATCATATGCATATA